>JACEFZ010020535.1:20000-305230 GCA_014155875.1 Cepaea nemoralis
CAGGTGTGTTCACTTGAGGACTTAGAACCTGGCGAGGAGTGGGTGCAAGTGCCAACAGACTTCTGCACATCCTTTTCAGTTTGCATCCAACTAGATAGAAAATGCAGACAAGAAAATCCGGTTGCTGTGGAGGCTGAAGTACAAGCGTTGATTTTCGAGAATTCGCTAGACAGTGACGCGGTCATCTACACAGATGGGTCGGTCGTCCGACATGTGAGAAGCTCATGGGCCTTTACAGCTCGGGCCGGAGGGAGAATTGTGAAGGAGGACTCTGGTGCTTTCACTGAAACCACAAGTAGCCTGACCATGGAAGTCATGGCAGTAAGTAAAGCAATAACATGGCTCGAGACACAGACATTCACTAGGGCTTGTTTCCTTAGCGACTCAATGAACATGATCAAGAGGATAGAGGAGGGGTCGATCCGAAGAGAATGGTTGCTGCCTCTGGAGCGGTCTCGGCTGGCAAAGATTAGTTTCATCTTCGTGCCAGGTCATGCGGGAGTACAAGGAAATGAGCGGGCTGACAAGCTCGCAGGTGAGGCTACTGTGGAGGGCGGACGCGCCATGGACCAGGCTGACATTCTGAATGCTCTACGAGAAGTGAGACTTTTGCAAGAACCAAGTGATGACTGTGAATCTACAACAATGGCCAGACTGCGAGAGCAGCAAATTAAAAGAGGGGTGGCCAAACAAGAACACTACGCAGGAAGCCAAAGAAGATTGATAAACCAACACAGAACTGGCGTCGTTAGCCGCTACACGCTGCGGGATTTGCTGAGGAGGGGATCCGAGCACTTATGGACTGAATGGTCCGATGTGCAACGAGGATGATCTGTCGACTAACTAACTAACTAACTAACTAACTAAGTATGCAAAGTAATTGAATTAAAATAAATAGGGTAGGTGGCTGTTTTAATATTAGTAAAGGTTTGAATAAAATTAGAGGAACTGCGGTAAAGCTGTGAAAAGTAGACAATATACAAGAACGCTGAGTAATGTACATTTACAGAGCAAATTACGGAAAACAAACTGGGATTCTGAGATAAGCAGCACATATTTTTTTTTCAAATCGTCATTTTCTTTACATTGTTCTCATTCCCCCCCCCCCCCCCCCCCCGCCCCCCGCTTTTCATTCCGTTAGAACCCCTTAATGTAAAATCGACGTAATAGCTTATATATATTGGATAGTTGAGGGTAAAAATCAACGTATATATTAGATGCTTGAGGGTAAAATCAACGTATATATTAGATGCTTGAGGGTGAAATCAACATATATATTATTTGTCGGTAACAATCAACGTATACATTAGACAGGTGAGGGTAAAATCAACGTATATATTAGTTGAGGGTAAAAATCAACAATTTTAGATAGATGAGGGCAACATCAACGTATATATTAGATAGTTTAGGGTAAAATCAACGCATACATTTGATAGTTTAGTTGAAGGTAAAATCAACATATATATCAGGTAGCTGCTGTGCAATCAACGTATATATCAGATAGCTGAGGGTACAATCAACGTATATATTAGATAGTTCAGGGTAAAATCAACGAATATATTATATAGTTGAGGGTGAAATTAATGTATATATTAGACAGTTGAGAGTAAAATGAACGTATATATAATATAGTGGAGGGTAAAATCAATGTATATACTAGATAGATAAGGGTAAAATCAACGTATTTATTAGATAATTTAGTGTAAAATCAATATGTATATTAGACAGTTGGGGGTGGGGGGTGTAAAATCAACGTATATATTAGATAGTTGATGTTAAAGCAACGTATATATTATATAGTTACGGGTAAAATCAACGTAGTTATTAGATAATTTTGTGTAAACTCAACGAACGAACGAACGAACGAACAATCTTTATTTTCAAAGGGTTAAGAATTGGGCACGCAGGCCCGTCTGACATTCTGCCTTCTTCTCTATTTCCTCTCATACATTATTTCATTCAACATCACTTATGAAGCTAATCTTAGACAACAAAAGAACAATAAGCATTAAAACGCATGAAAAATAATCAATAATACATGACTCACTGAGGCAATGTTTAACATGGGCATTATAAATACCTAAGGAAGGTGTAACGTGCCATACATATGGGGATGTTTATTGGCTAGTTGTCGTTTGAGATAGTTTACCATAATTATTAATTTTCTTAAGGAGGAGTCGGGGGGGGGGGGGGGGGGGGCATGTAGTCTGTACTGAGGTAGTGTTCAAACAGGTTGCGATTGTATGTATAATGATTGGTGGTGTCTTTGATTTCTTGTGGAAGATTGTTCCACAACTGAGTGGCAGAGTATGCTAAGCTTGTTTTATATAAGTCTATCCAAGGTTGAGGGACATGAAATATATTTAGTCGTTCACTGTGTCTTGCGTTATATTTGAGCAATGGTCAAAGGTAGCTTAGATGGAGCATTTTGAAATAGGATTTTGTGAATTATTTTAGCCTGATTAAAAAGTAGGTGTTTGTGGAGTGGCAGTAACTGAAGACGCTCGTGTAAGTTAGAATTGTCGGTTATCTTTTCATCATTAATTAAACGCACTGCCCTTTTCTGGAGTGAATAAAGGCGTTTTGTTATTGATTTGGAGCATCCATCCCAGATTGTGGAGCAATAATCAATATGTGTTTGTATGTGGGAAGTATAGAATATCTTTCTTGTGTTTTCGTCAAGGAAATTTTTACTTTTGGCAAGTTTGTATACTTTTTTAGCTATTTGTTTAACGAGAGCATGAACATTGGAATTAAAGGTTAGATTTTGATCTATGATAAGACCCAGTGCCATGTGCTCGGTTACACTTTCTACAGCCGTGCTACCAATGTGCAGTTGAAACGTTCTCTGCGGGTTTAGAGAATGAAGTCTTTGCCTGGTTGCTGTTAACATAGATTTTGTTTTAGAAATGTTAATTTGCATGCGGTTTGCATGACTAGAATTAATTACACTATGTAATTCCTTTAGTAAGGATGATTCTAGTACATTACCATCAATAGTCTTTGTATATACTGAGAAGTAGTCTGCAAATAGATCGCAGGATGACGAAAGATATAAGGGAAGATCATTTATATAAATGGCAAATAACTGAGGGCCAAGTATGGACCCCTGAGGTACACCAATATTAATGGTGATGGCTTGAGATAAAGATTTATTATGTGATACTGCTTGTTTTCTGTCTAATCAAAATGATTGTATTAATGTCACTATATTAAAGCTTACTTTGATTGTTTCTAGTTTTTTTTTTTTTTTTTTTTTTTTTTTTTAATTAGAATAGTATGATCTATCATATCGAATACTTTTCTAAAGTCTATAAACACCGCTCCACATAGAGTATTATTAATATGTTTGTTAGGGCCGAATGACAATAATATTTTGGCCGAAATCCTGACTGACTGTCAACTATTAGTTTGTGGTGAAATATGTGCTCTAGTGTTGCTTTGTGAATGTGCTTTTCTAGCGGTTTGGATGGCAAGAATAATATGGAAATTGGCCTATAGTTACTCATGAGACGATCGTCTAATGAAGCAACTTTTAAATGCGGATACACTTTAGTGATTTTAAAGGCTGATAGGAAGTGACCTTTGGTGAGACATTGATTATATATAAAAGTTAGTGACTCGCAGAACGCCGGTGCAGCGTAGCGAACAATCCGATTACTGATTCCATCCAGGATTGATGAGTTATTTTTTTTTAGCTTACCGAGATGAGTAAATTCTTCAGTGATCGTCATTAGCGGTATGTTGGAAGGAATGTCTCCATAGCATTTGCTCTCACAGAATGATGATAATAAAGATATTATGAAGAAATCTGGTATTGCCGCCTTCAGTTGGTTTATGTCGGATTGAAAGAAACTACTGAATTGATCACATGTAACCTGATTTGATGGTAATGATTGTGATGACTTGTGTTTGTTTGTCAAGGTATTAATTGCTTTCCATATATCTTTAGTGTAGGTTTTACCGTTTATTAAATTCTTAGAACAGTTTTTTTTTCTATTCCTTTCGAATAATATATTGAACTTTGTTTCTCGGACTAGGGTACCTGGTTAGATCTCTATTTGTATGTGCTCTGTCCCGGTCTCTCAAAATTTCAACTACCTCCTGTATGACCCACGGGGCCTTAGTGTAATGTTTAACTCGAACTTCCTTAAATAGAACATGCTTATCAAATACACTTAGAAAAGTCATCAGCCAGTGGTCCAGAGCATCATATGGGTCAGGAAGCTGGTAAGAATAGTTCAGAGATGAGTTGAGTAAGTCTTGTAAAAGACATCTTGATTTAAACTTTTATAATTTCAAAATTTTATACTTATGTGTTTGTGTTTCGGGGTTTAGATACCTCTTTTCGACCACGTGCAACATATTGGGTAGGGATCGCCCATTGCATTAATAGGTACAGTACATTCTGTGATGTTGTCAGCACATGTAGTATAAATGTGATCTATAAGTGTTGCAGATGATTTTGTTATTCTAGTGGCTTGTTTGACTAACTGTTGAAAGTTATATGACTGTTATGTTTTCCCATGTTGTGTTTGATTTGTCAGTGTCTATTTTGAAGTCTCCTAGCAGTATTATTTATCTCGCACTACTAAAGACTACATCCATCATAGTGGTGAACTTTTCGTACCAGACGTTTCCTGCACTGGGGTTTCGATAAAGTTAGCCAACTACTAGGGGTATGCAATTTGGAAGTTTCACCTCAAGCCATATACTCTCAATCTCACAAGTTTCAAAATAAAGCCGGTGGCGCACGTTAAGCGAATTAGAAATATAAACTGAATGCCCGTCTCTTGTTTCTGATAAGGATCTCTTCTAATAACTTTAAAACCTCAAATAGCGAATGTCATCATCTGAAATGTTACCATTTAATCGACTCTCACTAATGCCGAAAATGTGAACATATTGATTAAGTATAAGTAATAGATCGGGCCGCTTCCCTAATAGATGGCAGATATTTAAATTCCCGACTCTGAGCCCATCTTTACTGTGCCAGTCTTCGTTTTTATTAGACCAGTGGTTCTCAACTTTTTTTGGCCCATGCACCCCTTCACCATGTGTTCAGAATTTCACCCCCCCCCCCCCCTTTCGTATTTTCTCCCTATAAATCCCCCACCCCTACACAATATATCTAAAAATGGAAGCTAAATTTAATAATACATAGTAGAACAAGTCTAGACATCTACACAAAACGTGATTTGCGGGTCTACTTATGTTATAATACGAATTTCAGAAGGGCGAGAAGTACAGAGCCGTAAAGTATGGAGGGAAAACAATATCAAGTAATCGATTGTTTTATTAATGCGATCTTGAAATAATCTTAATTTCCCTTTGGAGGGAGGGGGTGGGCTGGTCCCACTGGCTGAGAACCACTGCATTAGACATTTCAACAATGCGTAATCATAAATTTTCAAAAACACAAAATGAATACAACGTACGTCCCATATTACAATTCACACTCTAAAGGACAAAGAAACAGTAATATATCTGTAAATATATAAAAATACGATTAAAGACAAGTAAGGAATAGCAATAAAGACCCCCTCACTCACAGTATAAACACAATTTTAAAAAGTATTGTAAAACATGGATATATATATATATATATATATATATATATATATATATATATATATATATATATATATATATATATATATATATATATATATATATATTCTCATCCCACATGGGGACCGAGTAGTTGTGTTTATTTTGTGTTTGTTTGTTTTTTTCGTTGTTCTATCTATTTGTGGTGTCCTGTCCTTGACAAAGATTCCTAGAATCGAAAAGTCGGCCTATTGTACGTATTTGTGTTTTTTATTTTATTATTTCAGTGTACATATTTATTGATTGCTTCTGATTTTGGATAAGCCACTGACTTTGTTTTCACCTGTGTACGATGGATCTCCTTGTAAGGTATGTGCAACGTGTCTGTGTTTAGTATGTTTCTTCTCGCACGAGCTAAATATACCTATTTGTTTCCAACTACTACTACCATTTACTACTTACACTACTACTACTGATACTACTATAGTCTGTTTAGTTTTGTCTCCCCCAATATAAAATTCCATATCTCGATAACCAACTGAGGGAAAATTATGAGATTTAGCATATAACCTTATCATTATGTCCACCCAACCACAAAAAAAAAAAAATTTGTTCTGGAGATTGTACAGCAGATTTCAATGTGTGTTTATATGCTTTATGTAATTTACGGGTCAAAGATTAAGTTAATAATTTTAAATGTATTACACCTTCACCCAGACACATCCACGTTTCTTTTTAATTATCTCGTGGTTCACGTTATGGCACCAACGGCCCTGCAGTTAAATGAGATTGTTCAGAGGTGTCGTCAATGTGGGTTCTTACATGAAACGTGATTATATAAATAAATATATCAATAAATCTTACCATTAATATCATATTAATAGCTAAAATTTGAATGTGTGAATATTGTTCAATGGGATTGAATGTGAAATTTTGTACACTTCAAAGCATCGCTATGAAGTTCTACACATATTTTTGTTAAGAGTCTGATCGCAGGAAACTGTTTCATACTGTTACTAATCCCGAAAAAAGAACAGTGCATGAATTGGGTTTGAGTAAACGGTTATTTCGTCGATGGGTGAAAGAATCTGGGATAAAACCAACACTCGATAAGCAAACGGTAGGTAGAAAGGCAATTGTAGACAGCTTTGACAAGTATGTCATAAGGCGAGCTATTATAAAAATGCTGGATGCCAAAGAAACAGTGACTGTGAGAAAACTTAGGGTTTGGTTGAGAAAGAACAATAACATAGAGCTATCCAAAACAACTTTGTGGAAAATTATAAGGACATTAGGCTTTACTTTTAGAAAGTACAAGGGAGGTAGAAATATCCTTTGCGAGCAACCGCATTTAGGAGCCATGAGAAGCAAATTCATTCATTCATTCATTCATTCATCCATCCATTCATTCATTCATTCATTCATTCATTCATTCAGTAGCATGTCCTTTGCAAACCCTCGCTCCTATAACAACCTTCCGAAAAACCTCTCGATCATAAGCAAGATGTCCCGCGTCCGATACACCCATCTGGAGATCATCCGCCACATCCTGCACCCATCTTATCTTTGGCCTTCCTCTTCTTCTCTTCCTAGGCATATAACCCTCCATTATTGTTCTATCCACACTTTCGTGACGTTTCAAGTGACCAAAATATTTCAATTTTCTTTGTTTTATCGTTTTTAATTTTTAATAGCCAACCTTCTTCAATATTCAGCTCTTGAAGTATTGATGCATTTGTTCTTTTCTCTACCCAAGATATTCTTAGAACTCGTCTAAAACATGTATATTCAAAGGCATTAATGCACTGCTCAGCTTATGAGAAGCAAATACCTACGTGAAATAAGGGAAACGCGCAAAGAAAATTATGACAGTGTATTTGGACGAGACGTGGATTAATGCGCACCACACAAGCGAAAAGGAATGGCAATCAGTGGATGGAAAGATAAAGCGATATGCGCCCAGCAGTAAAGGACAGCGTTTGGTCATAGCCTATGCTGGTAGTACTCATAATGGCATACTACAAAATGCTGGACTCGTGTTCGTATCAAAGCATACAGACAATAGGGATTAGCATAGTGAGATGAATGGTAATGTATTTAGAGTACTTCCATCCCTTGATAGACCGTCTTGTCTAATCATGGACAATGCATCATATCACAATGCCCAAGAAGACAAAATACCTACGGCATCGAGCACAAAGGAAGCAATAAAGATATGGCTCCGAAGGGAAAATATACCATTTCCAGAAACATATTTCAAGCTACAGTTGTTGTCCCTTGTAAAACAGGCAAAAAAAAAAAAAAAAGAAATATCAAATCGGCAAGTTGATAGAAGAACATGGCCATAGGTGCTTGAGACTTCCGCCGTATCATTCTCATTTAAACCCTATAGAACTTGTGTGGGCTAAAATTAAAGGACAGGTGGCAGCTGACAATACCACATTCAAATTGCCTGACGTCAAGGTACTAACCAAGTCCGGGCTATTAAATATTGATAAAAGTTACTGGAAAACAATGTGAGGACCATGTATTGAAAGAGGAAGAGGACTTTTGGAGAAATGATGGATTGAATTTTATGCAACCGAGAGCAGTCATCAACCTACTGGAATCGTCCGACATAGATTAAGGTCTGGGTAGATCGCAAACCTTAATCCACGTGCAAACTTACTGGGATATTTTGCTCCAACTATTCTGACGAATTCCAGGCCCTAAACATTACAGCATCAGCACAATGTCAATGGCAACAGTTTGTATTCCATATTGATGAATTTTCAATTCCGCAAGCCCTCAGCGGTGACAGACAACTGGTACTGAAAAAACAACAACACTAAACGCATTGAATACCAACAGAAGAGTAATATTGCGGTGGAAAACTGACATATTGTGGTATAACAAGAAACGTGAGAGCAAACACGTTGTCAAATTAGGGGACAACACACGTACATACGAATCAATCTATAAACTTCAATGAAAAGAGGACCAACATCTTGGTCGTTAAGAAGAAAGCCCACTACAGAGACACTGACAACTATTTTCATAGTGCAAAACAGGTAATAATATTCCGTCTCTGAACGGTAAACAGCAGAGTAGACAATCTATCTCGAAAACTCAAAGCGGATCTGTCACCCATGTGTACGTGTGAACAAACTACACAGACAGCTGAACAGATCCTTAAAAATTGACTCATGATGACGAAATTGTGGTATCATTGCTGGTCACTCCATACGCACATTAACGTACAGCTATTTGGAAGCTTTCAAGAACTCAATATAAAAAGCTAAATGCATCCTAGTAACATGACTCCGTGTGTACACATTATTAACCAGCAGCTGAAGAAACAAGAAGGAAATGAAAAATAAGGTAAGAAATATATTCCTTCTACTTTCCTGTCAATTTACACATTATTTACCCCATGCTTCTGTAAATTCTCTGTCTTTACTAATATTACAAATTGTACCCCTCTCGGGAGTCTCCGTGGTAAGTAGTCAAGCCGTCTGACTCGGGCTCCGAAGATTGTATGTTCGATTCCGGACCGCGTCTTTCATTTTACAAGTGCATTTTTTCGGAGACTCCCGAGGGTCGTCGCTGCAGCTACGGAGTTCGTGCTATGTGCGAGGCTTTCCGCGCTGCGGAAAGAGACTGAGCCATATGGGATAAAAATCCGGTGCAATGCAGTCGACCCTCTTGACTTTTAAGCGACTTCTTTTTTTATTGCACCCACTCCCATACGAATCTGGCTACGCCTTGTACTTGTGTCGTTATCCGAAATGACGTGCTTTACTGTATGACTAGTTTGTTAGCGTGAATTCACTACATTTTCGCCAAAGCATCAAAGAAATGTCGCCGCTTTCGATGACTTAAGTTGCCTTTGGACCTATGAAAGACATATTCCTTGGGTGGGGATAAATATAAGACGGAAAGAAAACTTTCATAATGATGCAACAGACAGTTTTCATAAATATTGATCGTGAATAAAGGCATTCATTTCTGAACAGACTACAGGGCCAACTACTGCTACAACCAACCACTGCTAGCGGGGGGGGGGGGGGGGGGGGGGCATAATTATTCAGAAAGATTTCCCGTCACAAACAAGATGAGAGATGACAGGAAAGGCGCCATTACTGTCGCTCGCGTCAAAGCACTGCAGGCGAAAGCAGAAAAACAGGATCCATAACCGCTATAACTGATCCTGCAGCCGCAAACAAAAAACCACGGACATTGCAAAACTAGAACAGCAACTAGAAAAACACAAGAATGTCCATTCTGACGCTAACAAGATCGCTCAACAAGGCAAGCCATCTGATACGGCTGCAGAGCCCGCCAAAACATTATGCGGCAGACAAGCCTAGGAGAAGAAAGACAGTTTGGTCAGATGACAAAATTATACTCCAATAAAGAACGCTATAGGCACAATAAGCAAAGCAAGTTGAGTTGAGTCAAGAACATGCATCACAGCACTCAGGACATTCCTATATGTGCTCCGACCTCATCTGCAACAGCCAGCGAAGAGTCTCAGTACTAATGGTACCAGTAGCGGTCTGGTTATGTGTTCGTCTGGCCTTTCCTCGGAGTTCTGATTGTCAGCCAGATCCACTGGTCACTCCCCGCAGCTCCATTCTCTCCAGGCCGTGATGATCTATCTGTACTTCCTCACTATACACATGATTTCAAATGGTCCCCGGCCACATCTGCCTTATCATGCACCATACCCCACCGAGTGGTGCAGACTCAGCCAAGCTGTCTGTCTGGTCGTTTCCCACTACACCAGCATATCAACATAGCAAATCTTGGGAAAGGGGTGCGATGCTGTGGTTACTTATTAAAGAAAGAACGGAGAGAAATCGTAAACATCGGCGCACAAACAGGAGAGACGCAAGTATGTCTGGCACTTCGCCGTCTTGACAAACGATAAGCGTAGGAGGTCATGTTTCGCCATCTCACTCGATCACCAGAGTCATGCATCAGCTCTGTGTTCTTATCTCGACCTTGCCACGTGGCTAAGCCATCCAGATATTTACCTCTCTGCCTTCTACTTGTTCTTTTCCCATCAATCTTACCAGTTGTCACCAAGTTCTCCAATTTATTTCTTCTCATAACGTGATTTGACTGTCTACGTGTAATCTCTCTGATATTTTTACGGTATTTATTTGTTTCTTGGAGTACTTTCTCCTTGGTTTTTCTGTCTGTTCATGGTAGTTTTTGCATTCTCCTCAGAAATCATATTTTCAAGGCCATTAGATGTTTTTCAGGTTGTCTGCTCATTGTCCACGCCTCACATCCATACCAAAGTACAGGTTCTATGCAGCACTTCAACGGTGTTTTTTCTCGTTATAATTGACATCATTTTTATTGGTCAGTATGTTTTCCATCTAGCAAAAGGCTACCTTCACCATGGCGACTCTTGTTTTAATCTCTTCAAGGCACCTCCCATGAGATGTTATGACTGTTTCGAGATAGTTGTACGGATTCACTTGTTTAAGAATATTCCCATTTATCCGTTAAAAAGTCGCTTAAAAGTCGACAGAGTCGACTTTATTGCACCGGGTTTTATCCCATATGGCTCGGTCTTTTTTCGGCAGCGCGGAAAACGTCGCACAAAGCACGAACTCCGTAGCTCTAGCGACGACCCACAGGAGTCTCCTGAAAAATTGCACACGTGAACCGAAGAACGCAGCCCGGAATGGAACCCAAACCTTAGGAGCCTGAGTCATACGGCTTGACTACTTCGCCACGGAGGCTCCCATTTATCCGTATATTACATTGTGGTATTTCTTTTTTCAATCGTGTCATAGCTCATGAAAATATCAGCTGGCAGAAAGCATTGGAGAGTCGGGTAGATCATGAAAATATAAGATGGCAGAAAGCATTGGGGAATCTCAAAGCTCATGAAAATATCAGATGGCAGAAAGCACTGGGGAGCCTCAAAGCTCGTAAAAATATCAGATGACAGAAATCATTGGAGAATCGGGTAGCTCATGCAAATATCAGATGGCAGAAAGCATTGGGGAGTCGGGTAGCTCATAAAAATATCAGATGGCAGAAAGCATTGGGGAGTCGGGTAGCTCATGAAAATATCAGATGGAAGAAAGCATTTGGGTGTCGGGTAAATCATGAAAATATCAGATGGCAGAAAGCATTGGAGGGTCTCATATATCATGAAATTATCAGCTGGCAGAAAGCATTGGAGAGTCGGGTAACTCATGAAAATATCAGATGGCAGAAAGCATTGGAGAGTTGAAATAGCCTACTTCTGCTTCATACAAATCACCTGAAAAATCATCTTCCTACAGTCGCTATCTTTCCCAATTATTCATCCTACCTGAATGCTCTTCAGATCGTCCTCAAACTCTTGGCCTTGAACTCCGCCATCAGAGTTCACGGCTGCTGCATTTAACATATGATCCCGTAGTTTCTGGGCGTCTTCTGAAAGTATGTCGAGTTCTTCATTGATAAGACTTTCTGAGGCTGGTGGATTGGCATTCTCCAGCCCTCTACGTTCGGACTTGGCATCAGAAATGATGTTAACAACAGTGTCCGTGTCTTGTGCAGCCTGTTTGAGGATTTTGATCGTGTTATTGTCTTCTACACGAGGCTGTTTTTGCCTGGCATTAATCAATACGAACAGGCTAAGCAGAGATATGACTGATCCGATCATCCTGCTGGTCATCGTCTCCCAGACCTGTTGATGAGAATCAAATGTCAAGAGGTAAGGCAATAGTGAAGCAGGTGTGCCAAAAACATTAACTGATCCAGTGTCGAAGGAAATATATCGCCAAATGTGACCTCCCATTAGGACACAAGGACAATATATCGCCATACTAAGGTCATCGCGTGATTTGTTTCGTTTCGTGGTATCTCCCCCAATTTTAATGCTCAGTGAACGCAAATTCACATTATACTACTTCTTCTTTTGATTGTGTACCATGTTTGGTCCAAACTGCTTGTTTGTTTGGCACTGAATCAGTTAAAGTAATAGTAAAGAAGTAGATATTTTAACAGAGGTTAAAGTAATGGTAAAGCAGATACTATTATAGGGGTTAAAGTAATAGTAAAGTAGATATTTCTTCATCTGCGTTCATCCGGAGTGTTTTTTCAGACGTAATTGTGGTGTGTCTGGTTAGGCAACCTTGGGCCGAAACACTTAGGCCAACACATCCGACTTTAGCGTGCATTTTTTTTTACTCAGGTTAGCATTACTGGGGGACTCTCACTATTGTGGTGCCGTCTACACCCTAGCTGGTCAAGTTATAACGGTCGAAGACTTCAAGTCAGCCCTCAAGGGAAGGCAGGGGCAGTCCATGGTATTTTCCGCCATCCAAGGAGACTTCCATAATTGCAGAGCCGATACACAGCGCCCTGGTTCTGGGCTAACCCAAGAACTCGCCTCGTCCTGCTCATGGCTGCTTTAATTCCTCTCTTCCATGTATTGGACATTTCGTTCGCTACAGGCCGCTCCCTCGCAAACCAGGAACGGTCAGGCTGTAGACTACTTCCACTCAGCGAGCTTTCGGTTCGGACGTGTACGAACGCTGTGCCCGGAAAACCAGATCGCTAGAGCTGTTCCGGTCGGAAAACTAGATGGTCAGAGCTGTTCCGGCCGAAAAACAAAGTACTCAGAGCTGTTCCGGGCACGAAGGACATTTCACTCGGACGTTTTTGCGTTGTGCCTGATTTATTTGTACCCTTAGGCCAGCACATTCGACTTCAGCGGGCGTTTTTACGAGTTTGCCTTCCCGGGGTTTCGAGGGACATTAGACTCTTACTGTTATGGTGTCGACCATATCTCAGCTGGTCAAGGTAGAACGGTCAAAGACATCATTGTCAACTCGTAAAGGAAGGCAGGGACCGCCCATGGGCATTCCCTGCTATCCAAGGGGGCTTCCATAATTGCAGAGCCGGCACATAGTGCTCTGAGACTGGGCTCACCCGAGGAATCACCCCGTCCTGCTCATGGCTGCTTTAATTCCTCACTTCCATGTATTTGGGCATTTCGTTCGCCACTGGCCGCTCTCCTCAACAACCAGGGACGGTCAGTCTGTGGTCGACAACAAACTGGCAAGCTTTCGCTTCGGACTTCCACGTAATGGACTCGCCAGCTAAGCGTTCCATTTCGTGTTAATGAGACGCTTTCCACCTTAATTTGCAGACGACATCCACTCTGCAAGCTTTCACTTCGGACTACCACGTAATGGATTCGCTAGTCAAGCGTTCCATTTCTTGTTCATGAGACTTGTTTCAAACTTTTACTACGCCCACTTAGTGAGCTCCGGTGCAGACTTGCATCGTAACCACTTCGTGCGACTGGAACGCTTTTCCACCTTAAGTAACGCTCACAAGGTAGGCTACATATGCTGCCGGCTCAGCATCTTACCTCCATGCATCAGAGAGCGAGCAACGGCCAGGCCCTCTCATCCGGGGATCCTTCATATCCCCTAGCTGAGAGCCTTCGATCAAATATCTGAACTAAGCATGTAGCGTGCTCAGCATCTCACCTCCATTTTGCAGTAAGCGAGTATTGCCGAGTATCGGCCCGGCTCTCACATACGAGGGTTAATGGCTTAGGGGCGTTAAGTCACATCCTTCAGCTTAAAGCCTTAGAGTTTGTGTCCGGACCAAGAATTACTGAACTTTTGACTGCTATCCTCAGTCTACCTGTAGAGCAGCAGATTGCGTCTCTCTTGGTCTGGTCCCTAACCCAAGTCCTGTCCGACACATAGTTGTGCTTCTGTCGGCATAGCTCTTGGGGTCATTGGGACACGCAAGCCCCTCTACCGCGGTAAGGTGGAGACACATCAGAGGGTAAAGTAAATACTATCATAGGGGTTAAAGTAATAGTAAAGTATATACTTTCATAGAGATTAAAGTAATAGTAAAGCAGTCATTATCATAGAATTTAAATTAATAGTAAAGTATATACTTTCATGGAAATTAAAATATTAGTAAAGTAGTCATTATCATAGTATTTAAAGTAATAGTAAAGTATATACTTTCGTAGAGGTTATAGTAATAGTAAAGTATATACTTTCATAGAGATTACATAAACAGTAAAGTATATACATACTTTCATAGAGGTTAAACTAATAGTAAAGTATATATCTCAGACTCCCCTTGTGTGATCGTTGAGAAGAGACTGAGTCACTGACGGTAATATCCATTTGCACTTAACGTGATCCGATAATTTTACACCATCTAAACATTATCAAGTAAGTTGCATTGCACGGTTTGGTCAAGCTTGTAGCTCAGTACATCTGACTTCTCCAAGCATCTTCTACGGGCTTGCTTTCCGTAGTCTTTGACTGTTCTCAGCCTACCTACAAGGCAGCAGGTTTGTCTATCGCAGTGGTTCTCAGTTTTTTTTTTTGGCCCATGCACCCCTTCACCAAATGTTCAGAGCGTAAACACCCCCCCCCCCCTTTTTTCGTATTTCCTCCCTATAAATTCTCCCCGCTTCTACACAGTATACGTAAAAATTGAAGCTAAATTTAACAACACATACTAGAACAAGTCTAGACGTCTACATAAAACGTGATTTGCGGGTCTCATTCATTCACTCCTTCAGTAGCATGTCCTTTGCAGAACCTCGCTCTTATAACAACCTTCCGAAAAACTTCTCGATCATAAGCAAGATGTCCCGCGTCCGAAACACCCATCTGGAGATCATCCGCCACACCCTGCACCCATCTTCTCTTTAGCCTTCCTCTTCCTCTCTTTCCAGGCATATACCTCTCCATTATTGTTCTCTCCAAACTTTCATGACGTTTCAAGTGACCAAAATATATCAGTTTTCTTTATTTTATCGTCTTTAATAGTCAACCCTCTTCAATATTCAGCTCTTTAAGTATGGATGCATTTGTTCTTTTCTTTACCCAAGATATTCTTAGAACCCGTCTACAACATTTATATTTAAAAGCATTTATGCGCTGTTCAGCTTGTTTAGTAAGTGTCCAGGCCTCAAATCGTATGTTGCAATGGGAAAGATGCATGCTCTTAAAAATCTAATTTTTTTTAGTTCTATCTGTCCCACTACATAATTTATTCAGTTATTTTAGTCTTTGAAGAGCAATTGATAGCCGTCGTTTAATTTCTTTCATTGTGTCTCCATTGTCGGTAATCAATGACCCAAGATTAGTGTTGCCATTTTGACGCTTTTCGCACCAAATTTAGTGCTTTTTCAAGTCATTTAGTGCCAAAATGTGCATTTAGCGCAGCCGCGCTAATGTGGTACTTGTCACATAAATAAACTTGAGATTCGATCAATGACAACCAGACCCGACATAAGTCTGAAAAAACAAGTAATCCTTTGATGTACAGACTGAGAAAAATACGTCGTTAAAACTGTTTACACAGGATCGGCATTTCTAACGGGGAAGCCAAACACGTTGCGTCAGAATGTCTACATCTGGTCGGAGATTTTGTTATGATGTGGGTTGCTCGAGACGAACAACGGCGTCATTTGTCTGCGAGGCGGGAGACGGCATTTGAAGTGCAAGACGAAATGTCTGAATGCAAGGCGGGATGGATTCTATGATGTGGGGAATTCTCTGGTTTACAGACAGACTGGAATTTCCCCAAATGAAAGCAAATTTGACCGCGGGTTGACTCCAGTTAGTCTAGAACAGGAGGAGGAACCAGACTCTGAACTGGTAAGCGTCTGGACTTTTTGGTGACGTCACTCACAGACCAATATAAAAAGCGTTGCAGTAAACAAGAGGAGTGAGTTGACCAGATTTCTGAAGTTGGAAAGAGCGATGCAGTATTCCGAGTTGTGTTACATAAAAGAAACTAGGGGTGTCAAAGTGTTGATAGTTATCGGCGGACATAGATCCAGTCTGTGATCGCCTAGTTTCGATTAGCAACTGGAATAGGCATATGGTAGGCTATTAATCATATCTAACTTAGAATATGATTAGGAATAGAGTACAGTATGTGCGGTAATATAATGTATCATAGTGCGGTAATATAATGTATCATAGTGCGGTGATATAATGTATTATAGGTGTGATGATATAATGTTTTATGATTACTGATAGAATGTTCTATAAGTGCGGTGCTAGAAAGTATCATCTGAGCGTCGGCACTAGTATTCTATTGTGTGGCTTCAACTAGCTTGTGTGATATATCATTTTACTCAGGGAGTTGAGGACAATGTAGTGGAATAATAATTAGAGAGATTAAGGATGGTTGAGAGGGAGGAGAGGAATGTGAAATGGTAGGATCTTCCAGTAGGGCATCTGCTGGGTTTCTACCCGTTCCTTTATTCTTTCCTGGTGTTGCCATGTCTCAGATCATATGATGAGTTATTTGGCCGTATGACAGAGATAGGATCTCTGTTATAGATCTGAGTGCTGCTATTGGCCTACACTCACCTAATTCCGGCCAGGATTGAGTTGCCCTCACCATAGTATTCTCTATTCTACAGGTTCCATTTACAGGTCCACGTATGTGTGCTATGATTTTGACCAGTGAAGCTAACACATTTTAGAAGATGATGGCTCAGAATTTGAAGACAGAAGTTGCTGAGAGGCCGCTACATTGGGCTTATACCCAAGTTGGTTTGCGGGAACCTGACTTCTGCTGAGCAGGATATGCTGATGATACTTATGTTTTAGCAAGTGATAGGTGTATCACTGAACAGTCAGAACATTATATATATTCTACATATACAACACTGATACCAGAAACAGTCATATAAATATTATACTGATACCGGGAACTTCAGATTGTGTTGTTAATATGGGGAATCTTTAAAACCAGTGACACTAGATCAAGTAAGATTTCCCAGTAACAGTGACAATAGTGTGAGAATTTTCTAATTAACATTCGGTTAAATAACAGAGGAAATTCATAGTGTAAAACAGATTGAAGACTCTCATTAGACAGTGTTTGTCATGGGTGTCCAAGCATCCTAGTGGTTCAAGAGACAACGGAGGAAGTCTTCACGTGACCGGAGGAGCATCACCTTGGTGAGGTTGCTTGTCTGGACTGAATGGTGCTAGTGTGTTCTCAGCACAGTGATGTGAATGACTATACTCCTGAACACTGATCTGAGTCTACAGACACTTTAGAATATACGTCACACATTCTACACTTTATATACACACACACACACACTTCTCCTACATATACTCTTTGCTTTAATAAATTTCTTGTGTTTATTTGTTGAAGCTAGAGTTGTCACGTATATTATGTTGGGGAAGAATGAGAGGGGGCATGATCCAGGAGTGAGTAAGAGTGAGAAGAAGGTGTCTTCAGATTGAGGGAGTGTTGTGGACGGAGTCTACTGGATATCTCCAGGATAGAGATATTGAATTAAAACAAATGTGGGTGTTGATTCCCCTCACTCCAGGGACGACACTAAAGTGGTAAACAAGAACAAATAACTACTACGACATTCATTCTTTACACACACGACAGTGCTTCACATTTTTAAGTGCTTTTTTGGGTGGGTAAAAACTGCTTTAAATGAAAGAGAGGGAGTAAAACAGTCTTAATACACTACCGCGCAATATTCAAGTAATGTAACTCCCTTTAATACGATTTAGTTGAAGTGAGCGACTGCTACGCGCAGGCAATATGCAATGCGTTAAAAGATTGTTTAAACAAGAATGGACTTGAGTTGCAAAGACTAGCTGCACTCGGCACTGACAATGCATCTGTCATGACAGGTGTAAACAATGGAGTGTATACAAAATTAACATCCGTAGTTCCTCATCTGGTACTAATTAAGTGTGTATGTCATTCTCCTTCAGCTGGCAGTGTCACAGGCTGCAGCTGCTTGTCTGCCCAGGAACATAGAGTTCATAATTAGAGAAACATATAACTGGTTTGCTCACTCAAGTCTTCGTCAAGCAAAGTACGGTGAGCTTTTTGCTTCAATAAATGATGGACAACATCCGCTGAAGGTTGTTCAATTAAGCCAGACACGATGGATGTCCATTCAATCTGCCATTGTCAGAATATTGCAACAGTTGGTCGAGCTCAGAACTCATTTTGATGTAGCAAGACTCAACGAGCGCTGTTATCCAGCAGAACTTCTAAATTCTATGTTTAGCTGCATGAAAAACTATGTGTTTCTCATATTTCTCAAGCATATTCTCGGAGAAGTTCAAAGTGTGAATAAGAAATAATTCGAAGCAGATATGCAGGATCCAACAAAACTATTCAGCGATCTTGTCCAACTCACTGATTCTATCAGTTTAAAGATTGCTATTCCAGGGGGGGGGGGGGGGGGGAATAACAGAAAGTGATGCTATTCAAGATTATTTAGATCCTAATCTCAATCTAGGTTATGAGTTTAAGAAAGAAATAGCAAGCTACAAGTTTCCTGATGAGAACGAAATTCTTGGAAGGTGAAAACAGTTTTTAATAGAGCTATTGACACAGCTGCGTTTACGTTTGCCGTATAACGTTCGAGTGTTGCAGTCCATGTCATGTCTTAGTGGAAGTGGATGTCCACAGCCAATGAAGCCCTGTATATTGGATCTTGCTAAAATGTTTGTAGAAGATGCAGCTACTCTCACCCGCATCTATTGCAGTGGACACAGACCTCTGACACACTTGGACTGTGGGCAGAAATAGCCTCATACAGGGATGCCACCGGTGAAAATCCTTTCCAAGATCTTACAGATTTAACTTTAACTGTGCTCATTTTACCTCATTCTAATGCGGACTTGGAGCGTATTTTCAGTCATATGGGAGTTATAAAATCAAAACTGCGGAACAGACTGAGCATCAAGAGTTTGACAGCTGTTTTGACTATTAGATATGGAATGAAAAGATATGGCAAATGCTGTCATGATTATAAACTACCAAAAGATATTCTACGAAAAATTGGATCACAGGAGGCATATACACGTTTTTTTCAATCATCATCATCATCGCAGACGAGCAAACACAACACAGCAGGAAATAGCTACAGAAACTCAAGAGTTGTTGTCTGACTGGGATTTGGCAGATCTGGAGTAAACTTCATTCTAATATTCAGTGATAATAATAAATTATAATCTGCTACTTTATAACATTTTGAATGAATACCGCCAGTGCTTGGTGTAGTGCTTTCCCAAAAAATATTATTGCAGTGTAGTGCTTTTTTGGCTCGAGAGTAGTTCTGATTGGGATTTGGCGGATCTGGAATAAACTTCATTGTAATATGAAGTGATAATAATAAATTATACTGTAATAAATTATACTGTGCTACCTTGTTACATTTGTAATAAAAACTGTTGGTGCTTTTTTTTTTTGTGCTTTCCAAAAAAAAACTGGGTGCTATTTTATTGCATTTTTTGGGGTCGATTTTGGTGCTTTTTCACCAAAATGAGATGGCAACACTTCCCAAGATATTCGAAATTTTCCACCATCTCCAATTTTTCCACATTAACATATATTTCTTTCTCCATAGTAGTTTTATATGTATGCATTATCTTTGTTTTTGCTATATTAAGTTATAAGTTGTGATTTTCACTATTTCGTTGGGATGAGGTTATTAAGTTTTCTCTACCATTCTGTGATGTGGATAGTAATACTGTATCTTCTGCATATTGAATCTCTGGTATTTCTGGTCTACTTATGTTTTATAAAACCAATTTCGGAAGGGCGATAAGTACAGAACTGTAAAGTATGGAGGGAAAAACAATATCAAGTAATCAGTTCTTGTATTAACGTGATCTTGAAATAATCTTAAAGGAATCCCTAAAAGTCTACCCCTTGGGGGTAATTCCCCACCGTTGAGAACCACTGGTCTATCGCTTCGTCCGATCCCTGCCCTACCTGTCCCACATGGAAGACCCTACCAATGGTTGTTGCACCGCCAGCATAGCTTTTAGGACCACTAAAACACCCAAGCTCTTGTAAGTTTACATGGATGCACAACATAGGGGCTTTAATTTTTACGAAAACCAAAACTATCATAACCGTTAACATCAAAACTTACCTACGCTCGGGTCTACACCTTTGGCCTAACAATCCTCAAACACTGTTTACATCTCCACAGAGCCTAAAAGAGCCCAAAGTCACCAGCCGTGTTTCTACTGTGTATCCAGCAGCTTTCGTTCAAATGGGTACACATACCAACGAATCTCCTGTACCATCAGAAATAAAACACCACACCCACACACTAACACATGCACAGAAGACCAACAGCCCTTTTTCTACTATAGTTGCAATTCGGTTTTCTAAATTTAACACGGGCCCTAAAGGCGGGAAATATCAACAGAGCAGTACACTGACCTAGTTGCTATGTTGGAAAGCAGGCAACCTTGCAACAGGAAAAGTAAAGTCGGCGGAATGTAGATTTGTTCACGTCCCATTCATGTAGATTTCTGTGAGGGGAGATTGCATGCGTGCATAAACGATCCGCTAAAATATGGGGGATCGTTGTGCTTCCGCTGTTGGGTAAGAGGTGTGTTTGTGGGGAGACGGTGGTGTGGGCGGAGGGGCTGGACAGTGGGACAGACTGGATAGTGTGATTGACAGAAAGACATACAGTATGACGGATAGACAGACAAAGAAGAATAACGGGCAGTGGGATTGACAGGAGAACAGGCAGATATACAGACAGGCAGGCAAGCAGACAGACAGATATTGGTTAGAAGGTGGGTGGATTTTTGACAGACAGACAGACAGATAGATAGACAGACAGACAGACAGATAGATAGATAGATAGATAGATAGATAGATAGATAGATAGATAGATAGATAGATAGATAGATAGATAGATAGATAGATAGAACAAACTTTATTTTAAAAGGGTAACAAATTGGGCACGCAGGCCCGTCTTACATTCGGCCCTTTCAATCACTCATCTTTCATTCATCAAATGTGCATGTTACATTAACATAGGGGGAAAAAAACATTGTCAAATGGATTTTGTAAGCATAAACAATGCATATTACGCATGATACATTCACATGAGAAAACAAAAAAAAACATTATCAAATGAAAGTTGTAAACATAAACAGTGCATATTGCAATGTTGTGAGACACATCCCCCATCCACCCTCATATCCCGCAGCCACCAACACATCTCCCACCCACCAAACCTCCCCACCCACACCTCCACGCACTCACACAGAACCAGGCAAACATACATGCCGCCACCCACCCACTGATCCCCCACCCACACACATTTCCCCACCCACACACACATCCTCACACACCAAGAAGAAGAAGAAGAAGAAGAAGAAGAAGAAGAAGAAGAAGAAGAAGAAGAAGAAGAAGAAGAAGAAGAAGAAGAAGAAGAAGAAGAAACCACACACACATACCCCCGCCAACCCACACATCCCGCACCTATCCACACACATATCCCGCACTCTCACAATTTTCCCCACCCACCCACACACACATCAGCCAACCTACACCCACTCACCCACCCAATATTCGCCACCTCTCAACTACACATTCCCACCTATACACACATCCCCACCCATAAACACATCTCCCCACCTGCCCACTCATATCCCCCACTCATAACCCAAAAACACACACCTCCCACCCACACACACCCCGCCACCCACATATACCCCACCCACACACATCCGCCGCTCACACACATCTTCTCACAACTACACACCTCCCCCACCCATACACTCATCTCTCACACACATCCACCCACTCACGTACTCATCCATCAACCACTCACACCCACACATCACCCACGCGCCCATCAACACATGCATCTCTCATCTACCCTCCCACCCACACACACCCCAACCACCCAGCCAAACACACATCCCCCATCCTCGCATACATCCTTCAATCACCTGCACATCCCACACCTCCCCCACCTCTCACACATCTCCCCTCCCACACAAAACTCCACCCATAAACACATTCCCCCCACACACACATCCCCCACATACATTCCCCATACACATCCCGCCCACACATCTCCCCACCCACTCACACATCCTCCACCTACAAACATCCTCACCACCCACACATACATCCTCCACCCACTCACATTTACCCCATCCACACTCACACACTCCCACCCACACAGACATATCCCATTCACAGACACCCCCACACTCATCCCCACACCCATTACACACCCATCCCCAACCCACACAATCTCCTACACACCCATTCACCCACCCAAACACACACTCCCTACCCACACCCCTCCCAACCCACCAACACCCACATACTTCCAACTATCCTCTCAAATATCCCCCCACACACACACATATCCCTCACACACATATACATCCACCACCGACTACACATCCCTTCACACATCCACACATCACACATTAACCCATACACATCCCCCACACACATCACCCATTAACCCATACACATCATCACACCCTCACACACACACATATCCCTCACATACGCACCCATACACACATCCTCACATCTAGACACATACATGATGCCTCACATGATCACTGAAACTAATAAGAACAAACTCCCACACTTTACACACAATTGAGACACTGACGATTATCGTGAGAATTCTCGCAATTGCAAAGAGTGGAGAAAACATTGTACATATACATTATGTAGCGTAAAAATTAGTGATGCAATTCAACTCTCTCTTTTTTTCTCTCTCTCTCTCCCTCTCTCTCTCTCTCTCTCTCTCTCTCTCTCTCTCTCTCTCTCTCTCTCTCTCTCTCTCTCTCTCTCTCTCTCTCTCTCTCTCTCCCACTCACTAACTCTCTCACTCACATCACAGTAATGTTATATTATACATAATAACATCAAATGGCATACAAAATGATAAGATGAGAAACAATATATATCAATCAATCAATCATGTGCCATGCCGGAAAGCGTGGGCGGTCATGACTCGCCATTTCACTCGATCACCAGTGTCGTGGATCAGCTCAGTGTTCCTGTCTCTTCCATGCCATGCGGCCAAGCCATCCAGGTATTTTCCTCTCGGTCTTCCCCTTGGTCTGTTCCCCTCGATCTAGTCAGTTGTCACCAAGTTCTCCAATCCATTTCTTCTCATAACATGTCCAAAAAATTTTGACTGTCTACGTCTAATTTCTCTAATCAATTTACGATCTTCATTTGTCTCCTGTAGTACTTGGTCGTTGTTTTTCTGTCTGTCCATGATATTCTTTGCATTTTCCTCAGAAACCACATTTCTGCAGCCATCAGATGTTTTTCAGCTTGACTGCTCATTGTCCAAGTTTCACATCCATACAAAAGAACAGGCTCTATGTATACCCTCAACACTCTTTTTCTCGTTTCAATTGACATCTTTTTATTGGTCAGAATGTTTTTCATCTTGCTAAAGGCTACTTTCGCCATGGCGATTCTTGTTCTAATCTCTTCAAGGCATCTCCCATCAGATGTTATGACTGTTCCAAGATAATTGTACCGATTCACTTGTTGAAGAATATTTCCATTTACTTGTATATTACATTGTGGCACTTCTTTCTTCCTAGTGACGACCATAACCTGAGTCTTTTTACAATTTAATTCTAACCCCAGTTGCTCACTGTGTACAACAACCGCATCTACTAATTGTTGCAGGTCCTGCGCATTGTCTGCAATTAATACTGTATCATCTGCATATCTAATGTTATTGATGTTTCTTCCACCAATGCTGATTCCATTTATATCCTCTACATTTCTGAAAATATTTTCACTGTATAGGGAAAAAAGATCTGGAGACATCACACATCCCTGCCTAACACCTCTCTTAATTGGCTGATACTGTCCCACTTCATTATCAATCCTTATTGCAGCTTGTTGTTTCCAATATATGTTTTTTATAAGTCTAATGTCTTTCCCATCAATTTGTAGATCTGCAAGCATATCCACCATGTTGACATGTCTAACTCTATCAAAAGCCTTTGTATAGTCAATAAAGCAAAGATGTATATCCTTGTTTACTTCTATAGCACGTTCAATAACTGTTCGCAGCATATACACAGCATTTACTGTACCCTTTCCTTCTACAAACCCGCATTGTTCTTCCCCTATTTCAGGTTGTATCTTCTTCCTCACTCTTTGCATGATAATTCTTAGCAAAATCTTTGTGATGTGACTCATTATACTAATTGTTCTATGTTGATCACATTCCAAGGTTCCTGATTTCTTTGGGATTGCAATAAATACAGAGTTACATAATTCAGGAGGTATATTTCCTGTATCATATAATGTGTTCAGCAGTCTGGTGACTTGCTCTAGTCCAAATTCTTCTAAAGCTTTAATCATTTCTGTTGTGATATTATCTGCACCGGGGGCCTTGCAGCTTTCATATGCTTAAGAACATTTCGAACCTCCATCTCCAAAATTGGCGGTCCTTCATTATTAAATCTAATATCATACTGTTCGTCTCTGTTATCATCATAAAGGTGTTTCACATAATCTGTCCATACATGTAGAATCTGGTCTTTTTCTATTATGATTTTGCCATCTTTAGTTTTTAGACACCCTGTTGATGTACTTGTTCTTTTATTAGTAAGTTCCTGAATTCTTTTGTGCACTAATTTGGTATTTTGACTGTTGTGTTGGTTTTCAATTTCTAAGCACTTTTCCTCAAGCCATGCTTCTTTTGCCTCCTTACATAATATTCTGACTTGTCTGTGAATTTCTTCATATTTGACAGAATTATTTTTGTTGAGTCTTCTTGTTTCCATGAGGTGTAAAATTTCTTCAGTCATCCATTTCTTACGACCCACCTTCTTTAATTTTGGAATAGTTGTTTCTGCAGCCACATTGATTGAATTCTTCAACGTTTCCCATTGATCATCCACATCCTGGAATAGGATCTCTAGATCAGACAATATTTCAAATCTGTTCTGTACTTCTATGTTGAATTTGTTTTGTATTTCCTTGTCATTACTCAATGTACACAAATCATATTTAGTGTTTCCTGTTATATACTTGACTTTCTTCAACTTTATCCTCAATGTTCCTGTGAGTAATCTGTGGTCACTATAACAATCAGCACTGGGAACTGTTTTTGCTACTGTTAGCGCGTTTCTAAATCTTCTGCTAATGAGAATGTAGTCAATCTGGTTTCTAATCCTGCTATCAGGACTCCTCCATGTCCATAATCTTCTAGGGTGTTGCTTAAACCAGGTGTTTCCTACAATCATTTCCTGTTCTTTTGCCCACTCTACGAGTCTGTATCCTCTTTCATTTCTCTCTCCTAAACCATAGTTTCCTACTGTGTATCTATCCCCTTGATTTCCTACTTTTGCATTGAAGTCCCCTATTATGATGCATATTTCTGAATTTTTACATTTCTTTAAGGCAGACTCTATGTCATTATAAAATTCTTCTACACTATCTTCACTGGATTCTCCTGTTGGGGCATATACTTGAATAATATTTATGCTAAAAGGTCTGCCACTTAATTTAACTAGTAGAACTCTGTCCGACACGGCCCAATACCCTTGAACAGATTTTGATATTTTCCGGTCCAAAATAATTGCCACTCCCCTATGACGATCTTCACCTCCAGAATAAATAATCTTGAAATTTTCATCTATCTTGATGCCTGCTCCTGTCCATCTCGTTTCGCACATACCTAAAATATTATTTTTTTCCCTTTCAATTTCTTGTTTTATTCTCTAATTTTTCGTCGTCGTTTAACGTCCTAACGTTCCAAGTTGCTAATTTTAACGTCTCTGTCCTTGTCTTGCGATGATCAGTCTTTAAGCGAATCATGATATACTAGGCACTTTTAAAAAGGTAGTTTTCCGTTGCTTTCCTCTATGGCAGTGACCTTACTGGTCGGAGACTGCAGCCATTGACTCAAGAAGAGCTCCTCTGCCTGCCGTCGTGAAACTCGAGACCATGACCAACAAATATCTGTCGGCTGCCCTCAAAATTTCATCCACCACCTGCCTTCCGTGGCTTCTTTTGAAAACTTCCAATCAAAGAACACAAAATAACATCACATAATCCACAGGAAAACACTATTCACAGGAAATCCATAGGAAATCACACGAAATCCAAAGGAAAACACTAAATAGCGTCCCTCCGAAAAGTAACGCGTCATTTTGTCGCCATCTTAGACCGGATTGGATATAGGATGCATAGAATATTTTTCGTGTGCTTTCATCCAAAAAGTGCTGAAATTTAGCAAGTTGGTAAACGTTTTGTGCTATTCTTTTGGTAAGGACGTGAACATGAGGGCTCCAGTTTAAATGTCTGTCAATTAAAAGACCTAATGTTTTATGTTCATTTACATTAATTATAGGTAACGTGTCCACGTGGAGCTCGAGCGGTGTCCCAGTTATGGCTAGGGTCTGTAGTTTTTGTCTGGTCGTTATTAGCATGGATTTGGTTTTGTCGATGTTAATTAACATGCGATTTTCATTGCTCCATCTACTAAGGTTGTCAAGTCAGACAGACAGACAGACAGACAGACAGACAGACAGACAGACAGACAGACAGACAGACAGACAGACAGACAGACAGACAGACAGACAGATAGATAGATAGATAGATAGATAGATAGATAGATAGATAGATAGATAGATAGATAGATAGATAGATAGATAGATAGATAGATAGATAGATAGATAGATAGATAGATAGATAGATAGATAGATAGATAGATATCTGAAGATCGGAATGTCAAGTTTAGGGACTGGGAGGTCATGTCTGGAGAGCGGGATGTCATGTCTGGAATCTGTGATGTCATCTCTAGAGACTTGGGTGTCATGTTTGGTGACCGGGTGTCATGTTTGGTGACCGGGTGTCATGTTTGGTGGCAGAGTGTCATGTTTGGTGACCATGTGTCATGTTTGGTGACTGTGATGTCATGTTTGGTGACCAGGATGTCATGTTTGGTGACCGGGTGTCATGTTTGGTGACTGGAAGTGTCATGTTTGGTGACCGGGTGTCATGTTTGGTGACCGAGTGTCATGTTTGGTGACCGGAATGTCCATGTTTGGTGACCAGGATGTCCATGTTTGGTGACCAGGATGTCATGTTTGGTGACCAGGATGTCATGTTTGGTGACCAGGGTGTCTTGTTTGGTGACCAGGATGTCATGTTTGGTGACCGGGTGTCATGTTTTGGCACCGGAATGTCATGTTTAGTGACCGGGTGTCATGTTTAGTGACTGGAATGTCATGTTTGGTGACCGGGATGTCATGTTTGGTGACTGGAATGTCATGTTTGGTGACTGGGATGTCATGTTTGGTGACTGGGATGTCATGTTTGGTGACTGGGATGTCATGTTTGGTGACTGGGATCTCATGTTTGGTGACTGGGATGTCATGTTTGGTGACTGGGATCTCATGTTTGGTGACTGGGATCTCATGTTTGGTGACTGGGATCTCATGTTTGGTGACTGGAATGTCATGTTTGGTGACCGGGATGTCATGTTTGGTGACTGTGATGTCATGTTTGGTGACCGGGATCTCATGTTTGGTGACCGGGATGTCATGTTTGGTGACTGGGATGTCATGTTTGGTGACCGGGATGTCAAGTTTGGTGACCGGGATGTCATGTCTGGAGACCGGGATGTCATGTCTGGTGACTGGGATGTCATGTTTGGTGACCGGGATGTCATGTTTGGTGACCGGGATGTCATGTTTGGTGACTGTGATGTCATGTTTGGTGACTGAGATGTCATGTTTGGTGACTGAGATGTCATGTTTGGTGACCGGGATGTCATGTTTGGTGACTGGGATGTCATGTTTGGTGACCGGGATGTCATGTTTGGTGACCGGGATGTCATGTTTGGTGACCGGGTGTCATGTTTTGGCACCGGAATGTCATGTTTAGTGACCGGGTGTCATGTTTAGTGACCGGGTGTCATGTTTATTGATCGGGATGTCATGTTTGGTGACCGGAATTTTATGTTTGGGCACCGGAATGTCATGTTTGCGCACCGAAAGTGTCATGTTTGGTGACCGGAATATTATGTTTGGGGACCGGAATGTCATGTTTGGGCACCGGAATGTCATGTTTGGTGACCGGAATATCATGTTTGGGCACCGGAATGTCATGTTTGGTGACCGGAATGTTATGTTTGGGGACCGGAATGTCATGTTTGGGGACCGGGATGTCATGTATGAGGTCTGGGATGTCATTTCTAGAGACCGGAATGTTATGTCTGTAGACATTACGCCAATGCCCAGACTAAATCTAAAAATAGAACATTTACCCACAAACGATTGCTATAGCATGTGTGATTCAAGTATATATTTCAGGTCTTAGTCAGATTGTTTTAAAAATTTCTTTTAGGACTCAAGGTTCCCTAGAGGCCAGAGCCGCCCCATAGTTGTTCCGTGTCATTGTGATTGATGGCCGCCACTTCTGGTAACCCTGGTTATAATCAGATATTACAGAGCTACTGTACCACAGTGCACGGTACTATCTGCTTTCTGTTAGCACCGAATGTTGGGCATGCACTGACCAAACCCGACACCCCACATTATGCCAACGGCTTCGGGAGGGGAAGCGCAATTTGTATGGTACAATTTTTATCCTAGAATGATGACATGCAACCTAAAGACTAAATGTCAGGGCAGGGCAGACCAGGCACTAAGCCTTGGTCGGCAACTGATTGAAGATCCGACAGGCAGACAGTTAGAAGTTAGAGAGAGCATTGCATTGCTGACCTTGTTCCAGCTTGTATTGTTCCAGATGTATTGGTGTTACCTTTCCTCTGGAGTAAACTAGACAGGTTGAGAGAGAGAGAGAGAGAGAGAGAGAGAGAGAGAGAGAGAGAGAGAGAGAGAGAGAGAGAGAGAGAGAGAGAGAGAGAGAGAGAGAGAGAGAGAGAGAGAGAGAGAGGGGACAATACGTGGTCTCTACAATTCACCCCTGGATTTTGTGTTATAGACAAGTATAACTCCATTCCTGGTCCCCTTCATGATTTGCAGATATTGTGCCTTTTTTTTTTTTTTTGTAGCATAATGTAACAAACCATCGTTGCCAGTAAGGCAGTATCAGTACCGATTTTGGTATGCACACCTGTGGATCTTAGCTGGTGCAACGGAGTTCGTGAACAGTGCTGCAATTCTACTTCTGTGCTCTATGGGAGGACGCTGGAGCACCTACGTGGATTTATGTGGGCAGTTGTCAGCGATCCACTAAACCAGGGGTCGCCAAACTTTTTTCACGGCGAGCCGGATAACTGACAAAATGACGACCGCGGGCCGGATACTCTTTCTGTACAATACTTGCACCGGTCTCCGTGGCGAAGGTCTTACGGACGCGGTTCGTAATCCCGTATACCCGTGTTCGAAACACCACTGCACACGATTTGGCAGCAGATAGCTTTGCACTTGATTTTTAGGCAATAGTATGAGTGCCGGTCGTTCAGAAAGCAAAGGCAACCTACTGAACGTAAACTTGCCAAGACATCAACAACAGTAATAAATGCTGGTGTTGACTGCAAAGGTCCTGTAAATGATATGCAACTAACCTTAACAATACTTGCAAGCCAGAACGAAAGATCTGATAAAAAAAAAAGACGAAAAACTAAGTTAATCATGAGTGAGTGGCTTGCAATGCACAAGAAACAAAGACAACCAACATATGTATTTACTAATAAAAGTTATGAAAGAAGGCGACGTTGGCAAAAAGATAGTTACATCAGACCTAGTGTGCACATGTCCGAATCTCACAAACTAAACAGCAAAAAAGGTTGGTTTTGAGTATACAATAATTATTTAAGTCTTTCCCACAAAGTGCTTTCTGATGTAAGATGCAGTGGATGAACAGAGCGCCCGGAATTTGCAAATTTTCCAACTAAGTCCTGATCTACCCCATCAGACCTTTCCTCACTCCAGCCATGTTTTCCCCCATCAACTGTAACACCTCGAAGCTGATTCCACTGAAGGTTATAGTCTTGCAAAACTTTTTGCACTTTCATGAAAATGTCTTTTCCAGTTATTGTTCCATGCATGCTGCAAATGGATGCCAACTCTTCCGTTATCTGAAACTCCAATTTGACACCACGAATGAACACAAAAAATTGTGACGTACTCAAGAAATCAGTAGACTCATCCAGCGCCAGAGAATACCACAAAATGTTCCTAGTTTTCTCGCGTATCTGTAGCACTATTTTCTCTCCAAGTTCTTCTGTTCTTCGCACAACTGAACTTGCCGGAAGACTGATAGTTCCAAACAAATCGGCTTTCTCAGGACACAAGTCATTTGCCTCTTCCATCATATACTCTTTGATTAAGTTGCTATCAGTAAACGGTTTTCCTCGTTCTGCCATCGTATGCACTATTTTGTAACTTGTGCGAGTGACAGATTCATTTTCAGAAAACTGTCTCGTGAAGAGATTTCTTTGTGTTTCTAAACCACGTTTCATGGACTCATATTTTTCAGAGCGTGACTTTCCAGAAAACTTTGAATATGTTGATAGATGTTTTGTTTCGTAGTGACGCCGAAGAATTTACTCTTTCAAAACGGCAACACTTTCGCTGCATATTACGCAACTGGTTTGCTGGTCCTTTGTTTCCACAAAGAAGTACTTTACTCCCCATTATTAATTGAAAACGTCACACTTGGCAACCACTTTTCTTTTCTTAGTAGCCATAATGAAGGGTGAAGTACATGGGATCTGAAAATGAAAAAGACATTGAATTAGAAACATAATTAAAATCCTATTTAAACACAGGAAAAGCAGAGGACTAGGTATCACTAGCTGCTACAGTTTATATATACCTTTGGTAATAGAATATAAATCTCATAATAGGGTTTGCACAATATATAAATAGGGCTGACCTAAATAAGCAGCCTAGAGCAGAGTTTTTAAACCGGGGTTCCGCGAGTGGCAACGAGGGGTTCCGCCGACACAGACCAAAATCGCCTAAATGCACAATTTCTGCACATCTGGTTTATTATATAAAGTTGGACAGACACTTGGATCATCGCACAGAATTCCTTGAGCAACGTAAACATTTGCGTAAGGATCTGCTCCAGCAGAAAGGTTGAAAAACACTGGCCTAGAGACCAGCTCGATTAACACCTTAACCGGGGAATTCTTTTGAGCTGGAGATAATATTTTCGTAAGAACACGAGGCTTCTATGGCATTGTTATGCTATGTTTGCTATTTAATTGTCTCTAATCACACTTGTAGTTCACTTACCTATCACTGTCAAACAAAGAAATGCTTATTACATACTTATAAAATGGAAGGCTAGGCAAAAATATAGTAAATATTTCTGGATCATCGGACTTGTGTTGACAGCGGGCGCATCTGGGGGAAGGAAAGATGTGTGGTGTGTGTGTGTGTGTGTGTGTGTGTGTGTGTGTGTGTGTGTGTGTGTGTGTGTGTGTGTGTGTGTGTGTGTTGCCATTGAAACCATGGTAACGTCAGAGCGTAGACGGCGCTACCAAAAGCCGAGGAAGGACTTGGGATGGCTCAGAATAAGCAAACATTACAATAAACAAGAAAATCTAGATACAATAATTTATAATTGAAAATAGTAAATTTAAGACACATAGCAGCTAGGAGGTCTCCGCACGTGTGAAGATCTCCTATTAGTCTAAACATAATATTTATATTTAAATTCTATCACAACTTCTCGTGTTCCATACGTTATATCAAGCAAGTTCGAGAAACGTCGGCGGGCCAGATGAAATGACGTCGCGGGCCGGATCCGGCCCGCGGGCCGTAGTTTGGTGACCCCTGCACTAAACCAACAACGAAAGCAAAACTACTGACGTCAGAATGTGGGTTGGTCGGACATGTTTGCTGTGAAATATGTGACTGTACTAACTGGCAACTTTCAGCTGACAGCAAACACTTGTCTCCGGCATGTAGCGGGCAGGATGAACAGACCCCACGTCTAACCAATGGTTCTCAAGTTGTGCGCTGCTACCCTGCCTACAGCATGTAGCGGGCAGGATGAACAGACCCCACGTCTAACCAATGGTTCTCAAGTTGTGCGCTGCTACACTGCCTACAGCCTACGTTCAATGACACAAAATTAACAAACGATATTTTTTTGCGCTCGCTCGCTTTGAACTCAAGCATAGTCCATACACACTATTTATAGTAGTGATGGACTGAATTTTGCATGTGGATTAGCTGTCCCTATTAACAGTGTCCCTCGCCATCAGGTGAACCCACCCCGACTTGTAATTTACGTCCCCAGGTCAAAGACGGCAGGTCAACATTTTAGCCCAGCTGTCTAATGTAGGGGCTGAACCGTTTACCTCGGCATCAGAACAACGGATGTTTAAGAACACGCTTTCTTACCCCTTCGGCCATGCGGATCTGCAACAATCGACATGAAACGCGTGGTTCTCAAGCTTCGGTTCCTGTACAACATCCCAAGTTAGTTACGTTTTACTTCTTCTTCTTCTTCTTCTTCTTCTTCTTCTTCTTCTTCTTCTTCTTCTTCTTCTTCTTCTTCTTCTTCTTCTTCTTCTTCCTTCTTCTCCTCTTCTTCTTCTTCATCTTCTTCTTCTTCGCTTGAAATGTGTCTATATCTGCGTTAATGTCTCTTGTATGAACTTCTGTCTTTTTCAGTTCATTCAGTGGTCCCTACAGTTTATCTATTACGCTACACTGTTTCGTCAAGCCTGTGTCTTATTACTTCCGACTTCGACAAGCATTTTTCCGAATTTGCTTTCCCTAGCCTTTGACAGTCCCCAGTCTACCCAAAAAAGCAGTAGTTCTGATTATCTCTTCGTCTGGTCCCTATCCCTTGGCCTGTCCGACATTGAAGAACCTACCAGAGGCTTCGCTACCGCCGGTATATCTCATGGGGTCATTATAACATGCAAGTTCACTACCACGTCAAGATGAAGACACAGCAGAGTGGTGTTCCTGTAAAGGTCCATCAGCATCGTGTGCCAGGTCGATAATGTAGGTGGTCATGTTTCACCATCTCACACGATCACCAGAGTCGTGGGTCAGCTCCGGTTTCTTGTCTCGACCAAACCACATAGCCAAGCTATCTAGTTATTTACCTATCTGTTTTCCCCTTGTTCTTGTCCCACTCCAACTGTAAAGGTTGTTTGTACCGAAATCTGATACGAATTTTTTTTAACACGTCACACCACTGTGATCTTGCATTGTGGATGCTCATAAACCATCGTTTGGAAATGTATGTGCTGATTTTCCCTTGTTTTCCGCATAATATACTGTTTTTCTCCAATTCTTTATGCCCCAGTGAAGAATAGGTCCTACATCGACTCACACGAAGCCGTTACTACCCATGTTAATATCTCACCATATTATTCTTCTCTGTCTCGATCTTCCTTCTTCGCGTATTTTTAGATCTCCTTCTTCTATAAAGCCTCCTTTGTTCTCAGCTGCATGTGTTATTCTTCTTTCCTTATCTATAGGGTTGATTGAACTCCCTGTAAGGGATATGTAACAAATTTTTTTTGTTTAATCTATAGATTTGTTCAACCAGCTTTAGCAGCGTTGGTTATTGTTGTGGTGGTTCATAATGCGGTATAAATTGTCCTGGTCTTTTGCGCATTAGACGTGGTTGAGTTTTGAGGCTAAGGTTTTAAACGCAACGTATTAGCCAGTCAAGCTGAAAAACATCTGATGGCTGCAGAAATGTGGTTTCTGAGGAAAATGCAAAGAATACCATGGACAGACAGAAAAACCAATGACCAAGTACTACAGGAGACACATGAACATCGTAAATTGATTACAGAAATTAGACGTAGACAGTCAAAAATTTTTGGACATGTTATGAGAAGAAATGGATTGGAGAACTTAGTGACAACTGGCAAGATCGAAGGGAACAGACCAAGAGGAAAATACCTGGATGGCTTGGCCACATGGCATGGACGAAACAGGAACACTGAGCTGATCTACGACGCTGGTGATCGAGTGAAATGGCGAGTCATGACCACCCACGCTTTCCGGCATGGCACATGATTGATTAGCCAATTCCACGCCAACCCTCCATAGCCGCCTCATACGCCATGCATAGAAGTTATATAGAATATTCCCTTACAAGCCGGCGCTGCGGGCAAGGGGTACGGAACGCATTTCGCAACCCCGCATACCGCGTTCGAAACACAGCTGCGAGCGATATGGAAGTACACCGCCTTGCGTTGGTTTTCATACAAAGGTATGAGTGCGGGTCGTTCAGAAAGCAATGGTAAACTACTGAACGTAAACTTGCCAAGTAGTCACAAACAGCCAAAACAATCTGGGGTTGACTGACTAACGTTTCTTACAAGCTTCGCCAACACACAGCCGGCACAAAAAATGTCCGTATAGTAAATGATCTAATCTGGCTAAATTTTTTTTGTTTTATTGCAGGGGAAAGGCAACTTGGCAGAACTGCAACTATTAACGGCCCTCTTCTTTTACCTCGTTTAAGTGTTAGGAAAGGGAGGGGAGATAAATCAAATCAAATCAACTTTATTTTAAAAGGGTCACAAATTGGGCACGCAGGCCCGTCTTACATTCGGCCCTTCCAATCACTCGTCTTTCGTTCATCAAGAGCATTATACATTTACATAGGAAGAAAAATAAACATTGTGAAATGAATGTTGTAAACATAATCAAGACAAATTACCATGTTATGAGGCCCATCTCCCACCTACCCATACATCACCCACCCACACACACAACCTCACCTACCCACATACACACACACACACACCCAGGGACACATACATACCCCACCAGCCAACCCATCCCCCTCCCGCACATCCCCCACCCACAAACACTGTCCTCACCTGTTTCCCCAACCAAAACACACTCGCTCCCCACAAACATCCCCCACCAACCCACACCCACCCACATACACATCCTAACCCACACATCCTCTCCCCACCCACACCTCCAACCACCCATCCCCAGCCACACCTCCATCTACCACATATTACCCACCCACGCACACACATCCCCCACCAACCCACACATCGCACATCCACTCACACATCCCCAAACCATACACACACACATCCCCACCAATTGACATATCCCTACCCCGACACACACACACACACACACACACACACACATCTCTCTAACCACCTATACATCCCCAATCCACTCACACACATCCTCCACCCACCCACACATGCCCTAACCAAATCCCCCACCATACACTTCCCCCACATCAAATACATCCTCTACCACGCAATATTCCCAACCCACACACCACACACATATCCCCCACCCACATACCACACAATATTCCCACCCACACTCACACAGATACCCTTACCCATCCACCCCACATACTCCCACCCACACACACATACCCCACCCACACAATATCCCCAACCAACACACCACACACTTCTCCCCACCCACACATGCATTCCCCACCCATCCACCAACACACACTCACTCACGCAGACATCCTCCACTACGCACCCACACACCCCCACCCACCCACCCACCCCCAAACAAACATCTCTCGATCACAATACCCCTAAAGATATAAAGATCTTGTATGCGCTCTTGTTAATACTATTTGTAAGATGATATTCATTTCTCTAAGGTTGTTCTTGATACAATGCCTCTATCTTTTACAGGGTCTTCCCTTTGCTCTGTATCCATTGTCTTTCTTCAATTTGGCTGTGTGTAGCAGATGACGGACTACTTTTTATTATTTAGCATATTGAGAGATCTTTAAAGTATCTGGAAATGTTTGACAGCCGATTCAATACCCAGGAATAAATAGAGAAGAAAGGCAGGATACCTTTCTGGCATTCCAAATTTATGCTAGGATCGTTGACGACTGAAAAGTAGGAGAAGGTGTTATGCGATGGTTGGGATTCGACACGAAGAGGCAATGCCACATAGCCAGTTGCTTGGGATTGAACACAGTCAAATATTTACGCCAGAAGGTAGGTTGGTTTGGCTTGTTTACCAAGGCGGTGTGTGACTAACCTACCTGCCTGGCTGAGTCTCCCTTACTTAGCCCAGGCGTGGGCAAAGATGTGTGCCCTTGGTGGCACGATTACTCAATGAAAAGTCAAACGAATGGTTCTCTAGTTGTGAACGTCAGGGACCGAAGGTTCTCTAGTTGTGAACGTCAGGGACTGATGGTTCTCTAGTTGTAAGCGTCAGAGACCGATGGTTCTCTAGTTGTGAACGTCAGGGACCGATGGTTCTCTAGTTGTCAGCGTCAGGGCAAATAGTACTCTAGTTGTGAACGTCAGTGATGAATGGTTCTCTGTTTGAGAACGTCGACGACGAATGGTTCTCTGTTTGAGAACGTCGACGACGAATGGTTCGCTGTTTGATAACGTTAGTGACCAAAGGTTTTCTAAATGTGAAGGGACGAATTGTTCTCTAGTTGTGAACGTCAGGGACATACGGTTCTCTAGCTGTGAACGAACGAGACCAATGATTCTCTAGTAGTGAACGTCAGTGACCAATGATTCTCTAGTTATCGACGTCAGTGACTAATGATTATTAGTATAATGAGTCACATCACAAAGATTTTGCTAAGAATTATCATGCAGAGCGAGGAAGAAGATACAACCTGAAATAGGGGAAGAACAATGCGGGTTTGTAGAAGGAAAGGGTACAGTAAATGCTGTGTATATGCTGCGAACAGTTATTGAACGTGCTATAGAAGTAAACAAGGATATACATCTTTGCTTTATTGACTATACACAGGCTTTTGATAGCGTTAGACATGTCAGCATGGTGGATATGCTTGCAGATCTACAAATTGATGGGAAAGACATTAGACTTATAAAAAATCATATATTGGAAACAACAAGCTGCAATAAGGATTGATAATGAAGTGGGACAGTCATTAAAAACACTGTCATTTACTGCCAATATAGTACCTTGCGGTGTATGGCAGAGGGGTCTTTGAGCCTGAGGAATAAAGGCCGCCTGGCTAGTGCAGTCGCCGCGAACTGTGCAGGTTAGGATTTTCTTTTTGCCCCCGACAGAAAAAAATCCGACACCTTACCAAGGGATCGAACCCGGGCCTCCCGAATGAGAGTCCAGCGTTCTAGCCTCTCGGCCAGCCGCTACTCCGTGGAACAGTATCAGCCAATTAAGAGAGGTGTTAGGGAGGGATGTGTGATGTCTCCAGATCTTTTTTCCCTGTACAGTGAAAATATTTTCAGAAATGTAGAGGATATAAATGGAATCAGCATTGGAGGACGAAACATCAATAACATTAGATATGCAGATGATACAGTATTAATTGCAGACAATGCGCAGGACCTGCAACAATTAGTAGATGCGGTTGTTGTACACAGTGAGCAACTGGGGTTAGAATTAAATTGTAAAAAGACTCAGGTTATGGTCGTCACTAGGAAGAAAGAAGTGCCACAATGTAATATACAAGTACATGGAAATATTCTTCAACAAGTGAATCGGTACAATTATCTTGGAACAGTCATAACATCTGATGGGAGATGCCGTGAAGAGATTAGAACAAGAATCGTCATGGCGAAAGTAGCCTTTAGCAAGATGAAAAACATTCTGACCAATAAAATGATGTCAATTGAAACGAGAAAAAGAGTGTTGAGGGGATACATAGAGCCTGTTCTTTTGTATGGATGTGAAACTTGGACAATGAGCAGTCAAGCTGAAAAGCATCTGATGGCTGCAGAAATGTGGTTTCTGAGGAAAATGCAAAGAACACCATGGACAGACAGAAAAACCAATGACCAAGTACTACAGGAGACAAATGAAGATCGTAAATTGATTAGAGAAATTAGACGTAGACAGTCAAAATTTTTTGGACATGGTATGAGAAGAAATGGATTGGAGAACTTAGTGACAACTGGCAAGATCGAAGGGAACAGACCAAGAGACGAGAGAAATACCTGGATGGCTTGGCCACATGGCATGGACGAGACAGGAACACTGAGCTGATCCACGACACTGGTGATCGAGTGAAATGGCGAGTCATGACCGCCCACGCTTTCCGGCATGGCACATGATTGATTGATTGACTAATGATTCCCTAGTCATGAACGTCAGTTACCAACGATTCTCTAGTTGTGAACGTCAATGACCAATGGTTTTCTAATTGTGCATGACAGTGACCAATGATTCTTTAGTTTGCATGTCACTGACCACCGGTTCTCTAGTTGTGCATGTCAGTATCAATGGTTCTTTAATTGTGAAAATCACATTAATGAGATAAATGACATCGCCAGGTTACACATTGGATAGGACTTCAGATTCTTTCACAGCACACCAAACCTCCATAAGTGCAACAGTCTCCTCCCATAGATCCCACAAGGAGAATCTCAATATAGTACACAGACTCGATAGCGCTGCAAATGTGTGAATATATCAGAATCAAACATAACTTATTCTTTTGAATGTAGGTGTTTAACTTTCTCTTCTACTACTCCTCCTTCTCTATCCTTACATTATTGTCTCCCGCTACATTCTAACGAGATGGCCTAACTATTTGGTCTTCTGCCTTTCAATATATGAGGCACACGGTGTTGATGCCACTGTCTGTCTGATAATATCTTTCTTACTCGACCTTGGATAGTTAAGTTGGCAGCTCTTCTCAAGCATCTCATCCCGCAGGTGTTGATGTTGCGTAAGTGTGTTTTGGATAATCTAAAAATTGGCATTGGTAGCTGTGGCGTGAAGGAAAATATAATAATGTATAGGGGATTTCCCGGGAGGAATGGGTCACCAATTGCTTCTTAACCCGCCTGTCACAAGGTTATTGACAGATAGAATTGGCTGTGGTTGTGTCTAGTGTATGTCAGTGTGAATATTGTGCTGGACAACTGCTCAACAACTAAGAGTCAATATAGGACACCGGTTTGCGCACACAAAACTTTATTAAGGATGAATATATATATATATATATATATATATATATATATATATATATATATATATATATATATACTGCACATGCACATTTTCAGAAACAGAGTATAAGTTGACACAGTAGTTTTCCTGCGAACACACTATTGCCGTCTACCAGTGGTCTTGCACAATACCCTGTTACGGACTCTTCTCAGTCCTTGAATGTCACCGACTCCTCTGAGTATCATCTCTCTGGACCCAGTTCCCCTCACTGGCCCAGAACTCAACTCTCCTGGCTAAGTTTCCCTGACTCAGCCCCAGAAATCAACTGCCTGGCCGAGTCTCCCTTACTTAGCCCCAGAATTCAACTGTCTGGCTAAGTCTAAGTCTCCCTCACTTAGCCCCAGAATTCAACTGTTCCCAATCTTCCCAGACGTCTGTCTTTATTCACTCTCCTCGAGACCACCCGTGATAGTCTATTTCACCTTTGAACCCCATTACTAGCTCCCATCAAAATACCTTTCTGGGTTTCCCTTGTCTATTCCCTCTCTCGCATGTTCCTCTTTGCCCCTGGTGACTCAGGCTGGCATCTATGCGCAATAACAATACCTTGTGCTGGGTCTCAACCATTGTCTTGGGATCCCTTACTCAACCTCTCTGACCCTACCTGATCTGCTTCCTTCTTATCTTCACACCCGTGACCTAGATTGTTTTATTAGATTCTTAACTCATACATCTGACCTACCCTGGCGTAAACACACGCACGTTACACCACCATCATAAGAAAACCTGAAAATGGCTCATGAAAGACAGGTAAATGTAACATCCCAACTCTAAAGATATATGTAGATAGGCGTTCCTATAGAAAGCGTCATGAGGTTTGGAAATTTGTGTTGTGTTGTTTGTCCATCAAGAATGATGATGACTATTCATTTCATCCAGTGGGGTTGAAGGTATGGAGCCGTGGGTTCTAAGATGGCTGATAAGGCCTATTTTGGCTCAAAATGTTCTTTGACAATGTGGGCAAAGAATGCTTGACGTTTCTGGAGGATTTCCTGCAGTGGTTTTTCTGTCCTGCCTTTTCTTCACAGCTCTTGCAGTCCTGGTTGCCTCACATATGACTGCACCTTTGCGTAATGATGCACGCCACGAATTTCGGTCTCTGGCTGCAGCCTCCCAGGTGTCATGATGAATTCCAAAAGCATTCAGTGAGATTTTCAGTGTCTTTAAAGCGTTTCCTCTGGCCACCTTGGGAGCGTTTACCACAACGCAGTTCGCTGTAAAAAAGTTCGTTTAGGGAGCCTGTGATCTGGCACGCGAGTCAAGTGACCAGCCCAGCGAATCTGATTCTTCATCAGTAGAGTGTGGATACTGGGCATGGACGCTCTTTCTAGGACTTCAGTGTCTGGAATCTTGTCTTGCCATTTAATCTTCAGTAGCTTCCTTAGGCAGACTGTGTGGAAGTGGTTTAATTTCCTAGCGTGTCGCTGATAAACAGTCCAGGTTTCACAAGCACATAGCAGTGTGGATAATACAACTGCTTTGTAGACTTTTAGCTTTGTTTGCAGGATTATTCCAGTTCTGTCCCATACATTCTTGTACAGTCTGCCAAAGGCCGCACTGGCCTTGGAGATTCTTGCATTCACTTCGTCATCAATTGTGGCAGCTTGTGACACAGGGAATTTACCTGAGGACAAAGAGGAGTATACTCAACTCTGTGAATAAAGTGTGCCCCCATGAGTTCACCCAGCCACCAGTACTCATGCTAACAATGATAAACTGTGTCTGTTGTAACAACTGCAATAAACAAAATGCTGAAGAAAATTCAACAAGGAATAGACTCAAACTCGTGTTCTAAATTAACAAATATATTGAGACAAATGTTGGGGTTATGGGGAGATCTGTGATCTTTTGATAGTAAAAAAAATATATACTACAAACATGTTGCAAACAAAATGAAAAATCATTCAAATATAAGATCATGAAAATCCAATTTCATCTAATAAATAATTATAAATGTTCTCAACTACAAGTATATGTAGTCTTCTTTTAAATCCAGGGAATATGTGAAGCCACCAACCAAGTGTCCTCTAATAAAATGTCTTAATCAAAGAAAGTTCATACAATGTCTCTACACCACAAATAACTCATTTCCAAATACGACTGATTAAAGTAAAACTTTGTTGGGTTTAGAAACACCTTTGTTGCATTAATATGTCTAATACTTTCCATAGTGCAGCATAATTGATGTGGATGGTATAATATCTACAGTACTTAGATACTTAGCTTGCAATTGGTCATTCTAGATAGCGAGGCTCCACTCTTTAAGCTGTCCCAAAGGTAAATTCCTCGAATCATCAGACACGATGAAGAAGACCGCCCCATGGTATATGTTCATAGTTCCGAACAGCTCAACAGTCATCAGCAGTAAAGCAAGTATGCCAAAGTTCGTGATGGAAAAGCCAAAAACACATCACCTAGTTCTGGTGATATAAATGTAAATATGAACCGCTATATATATTTGAAATAAACCCAAAGATTATGAGATGAAAACGTCACATTGAGATGAAGACGTCATGATAAGACAAAACATCATGGTGAGATAACACCACCAGGTTGAGATTAAAACACAATGACGAGACAAACCACCATGTTGAGACAAAATGTCATGACGAAATAATGACATCATGTTGAGATAAAGACGTCAATGATAAGATAAAATGTCATCATGATGGGACGAACTGTCATGAAGAAATAATATCATGATGAGACAAACGTCATGGTAAAATAAGGATGTCATGTTAAGACAGAAGTCAATGATAAGACAATGACGTCATGTTGGGACAAACGTCATGATAAAATCTCATCATCTCCCGTCATGTCTGCAATTCCTAAAAAGTACCAATGAATCATTCACATGTGAGACATTCACACCAAAAAAAAAAAGCATAGATCTTTTCATAAAATAATGATCATAAGAAATATTGAGAGAAAGTCATCAGACAGATATTCATCTATCTCATATCAACAAAGATCTGAACACCTGAACGTAATTGCCTTCCCATCTGTCTCCGTCGAGCAGAGGTTAAAGACGTGATTCAAAATCCTGTCCCTGTTGCAAGCACCACAGTTGCACCAGAAATTCAGTAATGAACTGCTGTATGGCATTCACTCAGAAAGCATTTGGTAGAACACTGAATGTAAAATTCTTTCAGGTCATTATCAGCAATGAAACAATGCTGGCCTTGAGTGCAACATGCTGCAAAATGATGCACCATCCATCTACTGTTCTTTTCCACATGAGCTATAAATCTCATAAAAAGAACATGACATTCACTCTCATATTCTCAGAGCATATACAAGAAAAGATGTGAAGCTGGAAAATCTCATTGAATAAGTGCACAAAATGTTCAAGATACAAATTCTTGAGAACAATCTCCACAGCATAAGATTTGTTTATCAAGAACAATCCTCACAGCACATAATGAGCATATACAGTGAACAATTTCTATAGCGTAAGGAAGAATGTTTATGACGTGCGTTTATAGTGGAACGGCACTCCCATAGTATAGAAATATCATTCATAAGAGATGGAATTGAAGCATGGAAAAATCATCAGGGGAAATAGCATGGTCACTCTGAAGAATTTGATTCTCAGAAAGTGAAGAAATCAGTCCATATTTTCTGAGTGAAATATTAACTTTCACAGCTGCACAATCTCACATCCCGATAACATGTTACCTTCATTACATTTTCATCGGTATCGTCAAACTCTGTTAGGTAGGGGTGAGCTTACCTCCAAAGAGAACACAAAGAAAAATTAAATAAATTCAAACATATGGAGAATTCTTGAAAATGGTGTGTTCCTCAGTTAGTCCATGGCCAAAATGACGCACTACAATTCTGCTGGTAAAATTCCAGACTTGGAGACGCTATGCTCAGTGAGGTCAGCCAATCAGCCCACTGCATTTGCAAAGCCAAGCTGGGCTAATTTTTGTGACACGTTTCCTGAATGTTCCATTCTAAAAACATCACTGAAAAAATTCAGTATGGAGCTCCGTTTTGCTCAAGTTTGCTCAAACCTTCAGAAATACTGTGGTGAATGATGATAGACATATCACAGTAGCACAGAATTGGTGTTAATGTGTTATTTATTAACTGTCGTTTTGTGGACATAGGTATATTTGGACATTTCAGTATGGGTGATGGTTCATATATAAGCATACATGCTTTTTGACATCTGATGTTGATTTCTCTGTCTGTTCTATCATCTTCTGTGATCATACTTCCTAGATATTAAATTCTTTAACTTGTTTGAGAGGTGTCATATATATCAGTATATTTAATGGACCAGAAGATCTGCTAACCTGCATTGCTTCAGTTTTTTGTTATGTATACTCATACTATCTGCTATATGTTGAACTCATCTTATTTATATGAAGTTGCAGTCTGCTCTCATTGTTGTAAAACAGGCACTAATCGTCTTAAATGAAAGCTTATTTATTGCAGGTGGATCAGTTGTTTCGTCTAAAGTAAAGCGTTTGAAATGTTCTGAATCATATCTGTCAAGGCTTGCTTCTTTGGATATTTTGTCTATGTAAATATTAATTGGCGAAGGGGTTACGGACGCAGATTGCATAAGTCACAGATTGCATAAGAACTCCGCATGTCTCAGTCAAAAGTGGAAAGGGACTCTGATCCCTTGAGTACACACACCCAGTTAAGTTGAGCTAAGAACAGACATCACTGCACTCAGGACATTCCCTGAAGCGCTCTGTCTCCTCGCTCAACAGCCAACGAAGAGTCATACTACTAATTGTTCTCATTGCTATCTGATTGAAGTTCTGGTCTTCCCTCTCAGTTTTGAGATTCTTCCAGAACCCCTGCCGATACTCACAATATCATTCTTTCCACATACGGGTTCTCAATCTGTTCCCCCGCTTTCTCCACCTGATCCCACAGATGCACGACCACCTCTCCCTTGTCCATAGGTAATCTACCACCAACAAGCCTATCAGCCTGTTTATTCCCCTGCACCCCCGCATGGCCAGGGCAAAGTATCCATATAATTTTCACAATCTGTGACTTCTGAAGCGAGAATAGCCATTCCACGTGAAATGTTCCTTTCTCCACCTTACTAAGCATATTCCTTGAGTCCGTAATGAATGCAATGTGTGTTGCAGTGATCTCCTCTAACCAACTGAATGCTACTGTTACTGCTTCCACCTCCATTCTCATGCTGGAGGTTGTAGACTCTATATGCCAGACTCTTCTTTTTTCAAGCATCATCCATTAGCCTACGCGATGAAACCCAAACCACTACGTCTGTTTCTCACCATTGCTTGCTTCCTTGCTTGCGTTCACTGGCTGTGAACTCGAGCGCGAAGTCCTGTATGTCGGATGAAGACATCCTGTTGTCCAACATCAGTGTGATGTTATACAGGACCTGAGGTTTGCGTGAGTATCCGTTGTCCCATGTCTGGCTTATTGGTGTGCAGACTGGTGGTTCCTCACCGTGCAGGCAGACACTCTCCAACTTCGGAGGAATCAGCGATCCTACTACGTTAGCCAGGACCCCGAAGGGACCTGCTGCCCAGGATGCATGATGAGGACGTGTTAGTAGGTCTTGGCCAGTATAGGACCTGGTCCTGGTGCCTTGGAAACACCTCTGCGTCCCTTTCTCACCACTGACCCATCGGTGTAGATCACTATGTCACACTGATGTGTATTACTCTGGATCAGTTGTTGCACCTCAAACTCTGTGTGGCCCTGCTACCTATTCTCTGCACTCACGACCCAGTGTTACTATTACATTGTGCCAGGCAGTCATGTCTTCCGGTACTTTAACCCATTCTTTTTGTACACACACCCACAACAGAAGATGATGGACTTCATCCAGCAACAGATACAGCATCACAATGACCTGAACACCGAGACAAACAAAGCTTTCTGCACATTTCAACAAAAGGCAAATAACAAATCTAGTTATATAACTTATAATATAAAACCTCAATCTTTTCTCTTACATATCCCAAATTCGCTCACAGAAAAAGAAAACAAGAAACAGACACAGTCTATCAACTAAACATCTCATCTATCTCATCATGTTCCTCCTCTTGTACCTTGCGGTGTCTAGATGAAGTATAAACTGCGGGAGAGTGCCCGCTTATGGACTCTGTTATTCGTCAGTCCGTTTATACTTCTTAGTTTTTCTACGAGCAGTATAAACAATCACTAGCAAAATCAATCACGACCCCAATCAACAAGCAATACTTAAATAACCATTCTTGATACACACATTTTGTGGATGAAACCAACCTGGAGTAACACACAGAGATAATAAGCAAATAAATTCAACATCATCGTGTGACATAGTCTGTCCAGAATGATGTCTTCATTACAACAAATCTAAACACATTGGATACACTATTCCTGCATCCTGCACTGCCAGAGGCATACATGAACTCTCTGATCTCCAGAATTCATCATCGTCAATGGTGTCCCCTGCCTCATGTTCCAGTTAGATGACAGCTATACACATGCTCATTACTGCATTCACACTTGCACAATGAATGTTCAGTATTTGGGGTTTGCATTTCCAAGTGCCAATGATGAATGTCAGTATTTTGGATTTATATGTCCACACATAAATCTATCTTACTAAACTTATTCCACACATATATCTATCTTACTCAAATTATTCCACACATTTATAAATCTTATTCAAATTATTCCACACATATCTACCTTATTAAACCATGCCACACATATATCTTAGTGAAAATTTCCCCACATATATATCCCGATCTTACTCAAATGATTCAACAATAATATCTACCTTATTAAACCATACCACACAATTATCTATCTTAGTGACAATTTTCCCACATAAATATCCCAATCTTACTCAAATTATTCCACACACATATCTATCTTATTAAATTATTCCACACATATATCTATTTAACTAAAATTATTGCAGACACATAATCTCAAATGATTCCATATACATGTTCCACTTGGTCTCAGGTTATTCAATCTCGCAGCACATATGTGGATACTCACTTCCATCGGATCTGTTTATTCCTACCCTCCACACAACAGTACCGCTATCTTTGACAGTGAAGCAGCCAATGTCCACAAACTCTCATAGCAGTCATCTATTGCTGTGTGTTCATCCTGTACTTATTTTTAAAACAACAAATTCTATCACTGTCCCAGACAGCCGATGCCTTGGACCATTCTGTCCCACCAGATGCAACTCTTGCTGTCAGAGATCTCACTTTAAGCCATTCTATCCCAAACCTTTCATATTTTTACCCACACTATCCCAGATAGTTAATACTTTGACACACATTGTCCCAGATAGTTGACACTTTGACACACACTGTCCCAGATAGTTGATACTTTGACCCACAATGTCCCAGAGGCTCTACTCTTGCTCTTATTGTTCCCCTGTTGCCTTTTTAACTCCCAAAGAAAAGTTCAGCCCCTCAACAAACTCACCCCAACCTCACTGTAGACTTGCTCATGACTGGATTTTTCAGCTAAATTTGTACTCACATTGAGGTGATCTGTTACATGCCAACCTTCCTTAGTGTTGCTTAAGACATGTATGGTAGGGTAAAGTGTTAATATGCTCTATTCTTTGCTGTCTTCGTAAGCCCTGGAGACATATGGGCATCAACTCGTTATCTGACAGCTTTTCGTACTGTAATTCATTCCATCCCCACTCAATTTACAGAAGTTTACTTTAAGTTCACCTGACCTGTAACCCACTTTGTCCCTGTAGTTCAGCTCATTACGCCCTCCAAGTTACTTGAACTACTTCTGAACAAGACTTTACACCTGCTTGAAAATAACAACTGCATGAACCAGAAATAGTTAAATTCTAACAACTGAGTTGAGTTGAATCAAGAACCGACAATACAGCACTCAGAACATTCCCAAAGTCCTCATCTGCAACAGCCAGCAAAGAATCCCAGTGCTAATGGTACCTGTAGCAGTCTGATTACATGCAATTCTAACCATTACAAGCCTTTAAACATCTTCACAAAGTCCAATAAATGCAGCTGCACCAAAAACAATCCCACATAAACACAAACAGCCGAAACAATGCATCCAATGCATCATCATCACATCTGCAAGTCACCATTTGAGGTTCAGTAGTAGGAGTTGGCGCCCTGGGAGGGGATACTGAGGTACATCTGAAGGGAAATCATTGCCACCAAGGAGGTAAATCCTGCCTTCATCAAGAGAAGCATCCAGGAGCCGAGGCCAACTGCTTGTGTGAGAATTCTGTGTCAGGTTGAAGTAAAAGAAAATATTATAAGCATATTGAAATAAGAATACTGTATTAACACAAAGATTATTATAGCAGAATGTAATATTATCATAGCAATATACTAAACATTAATAGCTCTGTCAACAATTCAACGTACAAAGTAATCATAACAGACAAATTGTTGTAATCTGACAGTTGTAATTTGATTGTGTCCATCTGGTCTTTTCGAGGAATACTGAGTATCAGCCAGATCTTCTGGTCACTCCCAGCCTCACCATTCTCTCCAGGCAATGATGTTGTATCTCTTCTTCCAGACTACACAATGGTTGGGGTTTTATTGCAAAGGCTAATGGAAAAAGGAGAGTCTGGCATATGAGACTACGACCTCCAGCATGAGAATGGGGGTGGAAGCAATAACAGCGGCATTCCACTGGCTAGAGGAGACTACTGCAACACACGTTGTATTCATTATAGATTCAAAGAGTAGGCTTAGTAAGGTGGAGAAAGGAATATTTTGTGTGGAATGGCGATTGTCGCTTCAGAGGTCACAGATTGTGAGAATTGTATGGATATTTTGCCCTGGCCATGCGGGAGTATCAACAGGCTGATAGGCTAGCAGGGAATGCACCTCTTGGTGGTAGATTGCCTATGGACAAGGGAGAGGTGGTTGTGTGCCTGTGGGACCAGGTGGAGAAAGCGGGGGAACAGACTGAGAACCCATATGTGGACAGAATGAGATTACTGGGGATCGGCAGGGGTTCAGGAAGAATCTCAAAACCGAGAGGGAAGACCAGGAGAACTTTTAATCAGATAGCGGTGGGAACGATTAGTAGTATGACTCTTCGCTGGCTGTTGAACGAGGGGACAGAGCACGAATTGGAATGTCCTGAGTGCAGTGATGTCGGTTCTTAACTCAACTCAACACAACTCCCAAAAGGTCCTGGCCACATCTGCTTTATAGATACCCCATCCAGATTTTTAATTTTGAGACTACAGTCAAAACACCAAGGTTTTCTCAGAGACTCCATGAGAATGTTCAGGAAGACTGAGAAAGCTTGGGTCAGAAGGCCATGGATTGAATCTCTGAGGAGGTCAAAACAATCTAATAGCCGTTTCATTTTTGCGCCAGGGTGTGCGGGTGTAAGAGGAAACAAATGAGCAGATAGGCTTGCAGGCATGGCTGCTGTGGGAAGCAGTCAAGCAATGGCCCAGCCTGACATCCTGAACTCCCTTAAGGAGACAGAACAAGCAAATGTTTCAAAGTATGGGTGTGGTTCTGCAACAGTGACCAGACTGCAAGAACATCAAGTCAAACAGGATCAAGCTAGACTAGAGCGCCATGCAGGAAGACAAAGAAGAAGTCGACCTACACAGAACTGGTGTCTTCAGTCGTTACACGCTGAGGGAGATACTGAGGTAAGGATCTGAGTAATTATGGTTCAATCTGTAATGAGAAAAATCTGTTGACTAAGTAACTGTAAACTTTCGGTTTTTTTGGGTGTGAATTGGAGAATACTTGGTGACTCAGATTCTTAGCCGTCCATAAGATAACTAATATTCTAGAAGGAAACTACATCTGTGAAGGAAATCAAAGAAAGCAAAACTTAGTCAACAAAGACGGAATTTAACGATAACTCACCAAACAAGGACAACCCAGCCTAAAATGGTACCAGAAAATGTCTTGGGAAGCAAAGGCAGTCGGTGTGATACTGATGATGTCACCACCCACTGCCCATTAGTCTATACAAATATGGGACAAAGCACCACATGCCCAGCCCACCTCAAGGCATAGCAAAGGGTCATTTCATGTTTAAACACCGGTCTCTGTAGCAAAGGTGTTATGGACGTGATTCGCAATCCGTATAACCGGGTTCAAAACATAGCAGTGCTGGTTTTTTCGAAAAAGGTATAGGTGCCAGTCGTTCATAAAGCAATGGCAAACTACTGAATGTAAATGCTGGGGTTGAGTGCTACTTCCCGTGAAGGACATACAACTAAATTAACAATTTTAAACAATAAGGCAATAAAAGATAACTTAATCAACAAATAAGGCAATAAATGATAACCCCAATGGAGAACCCGACATTCTATCCACTCGGCCAGCCGCTCCTCACTCACTCAACAAAGAGTGAAATAAAAAAGTAACTAACCAAACAAGAAGGTAATAAAAGTTAACAAAACTCACTAAACAAACAAGTACGAATGATTAGTTTAGTCGATGGATCAACATCACGGCACACAGGTTTAACCCTTAAGTGCTCCGTTTTCCTCCTAACTCAAACCTGAGTCTCGTGAAACTCAGCTCAGTGCACAAACTCCGTAGCACCGGCGAGGATCTTGAAATACTTTGGATAGATTTTTAACTCAAAATTTTGCCCGGATAGCGCCGTTAGGTTACTCTTTTTCGATTTCCAACAGCCAAGAGATTTTTTACGTGCGCAACAATAACACACGGGCATCCGATCTCACTACCCAGAGACCAGGGGAAAGTTTATTACTAGAAGTCCACATGAAAAAATCCCGGTCCTCACCGGGGCTTGATTCCGGGACCTCCAGCACTCGAGGAGGACACCATACCTCGAGACCACTCAAACCCCCCCCCCCCACAAGAATGAATGATAAGAAAACACAGTAACTCACTCAACAATTAAAGGTCTATAGCAGGCCAAGGCCAACAATGAGATCACGATGGGCAATGATGACTTCTGGAGGTCGCTGCGGCTGTACAACCACACCAACATGGCCACACTGATATGATGAATCTGTGGACAGGTAAACAGTAAAGATAATCCCATAGCAAATACAGCTGAAGGGACATGAAGTCAGGTGATTTCACATACACCCAGCAATGCATGTTACGATAGGGGCCATCAGCTCCTTTTCTCGCCCCTCAGTCAACTGAGGATTGAACCCTGACCCTTTAGTAGTGTAATCATTAGGCTCAGTTGGGCAGGATTTGATGCCTGTGCTCATTATCCACCAAGAGAAGGAAAGACTGGCCACCCAATCCTCCATGCATGCAGACCTACACAGTGTGATGGTCAAAGTACATCTTAAATACATCACAGGTTCCTGCTTCAGGGACCTTTTTTTTAAACATTGTCAGTAAATCAGCCGACTGTGTTTCCAGCTAAATGTCTACAAAATGCATGTCCTGCTAAGTGTCCATGAAATGCATGTCCTGCTAAATGTCCATGGAATGTGTGTCCTGCTAAATGTCCATGGAATGTGTGTCCTGCTAAATGTCCATGGAATGTGTGTCCTGCTAAATGTCCATGGAATGTGTGTCCTACTAAATGTCCATGGAATGTGTGTCCTACTAGATGTCTATTGAATGTGTGTCCTGCTAAATGTCCATGGAATGTGTGTACTGCTAAATGTCCATGGATTGTGTGTCCTGTTAAATGTCTATTGAACATGTGTCCTGCTAAATGTCCATGGAATGTATATCCTGCTAAATGTCCATGGAATGTGTGTCCTACTATATGTCCATGGAATGTACGTCCTGCTAAATGTGCATGGAATGTGTCCTGTTAAATGTCCATGGAATGTGTCCTGTTAAATGTCCATGGAATGTGTCCTGCTAAATGTCCATGGAATATGTCCTGTTAAATGTCCATGGAATGTGTGTCCTGTTAAATGTCCATGGAATGTGTGTCCTGTTAAATGTCTATTGAATATACATCCTGTCAAATGTCCATGGAATGTATGTCCTGTTAAATGTCTATTGAATATACGTCCTGTTAAATGTCCATGGAATGTGTCCTATTAAATGTCCATGGAATGTGTGTCCTGTTAGATGTCTATTGAATATACATCCTGTCAAATGTCCATGGAATGTATATTCTGCTAAATGTCCATGGAATGTATGTCCTGTTAAATGTCTATTGAATATACGTCCTGTTAAATGTCCATGGAATGTGTCCTATTAAATGTCCATGTAATGCGTGTCCTGTTAAATGTCTATTGAATATACGTCCTGTTAAATGTCCATGGAATGTATATTCTGCTAAATGTCCATGGAATGCGTGTCCTGATAATTGTCTATTGAATGTATGCCCTGCTAAATATCTATTGAATGTTTGCCCTGCTAATGTCTATCAATTTCATTTACTTAGTCCTACAAACTCAACACATTTCACTACATTATAGATTATAATACAGGTTATTACATAGAATCAATAATATATCTGTTATTGTTTGCTGCAAGTAAAGCACAAAGAACAAATAAAAACATCAAAGCCAGCATAATGGTTTACATATCAAGAGCCCAGCCAGAGCTGGAAAAGATACACAGGACAAAGAGACAGGGCAAGCTGCCACAAGAACAAACAACTGCTGACATGAGCTCACCAAACTAATGTTGGAGTCAAAACTCATCTGGATGTACTTCCAATCAAACTCCACGCCCCTGGCACCCATCCACAGAGGGACAAACCTGAAACAATGTTACAGCATGTAAACATGGCAACTGAAATACTACTTTCTGTAACAATGGCATCTTTATCATAAATTCAGCTTCGGGGGTCAGCGTGGCCGAATGGATAAGATCGCTTATTCTTAAACTTCCGGTGTGCTGATGCTGAGATAGGGGTTGAACCACCGCTACCTTATCAGCATACCAGATGTTGAAGAGCAAGCGCTCTCATCCAGTCGCCCAAGCTGATCTGCCAGACATTGAAAGGCAGGAAATTCTGCCTCCATGAGGAATCTTACAACAAAACATTGTGGGGGAACCAGTAAAAACCTCAAATGCCCTGTCCTGTTAACAATCTACAAAAGAGTAGATGTTTTTTTTTTTTTGCTCGCCCGCTTTGAACTCAAGCGTAGTCCATACACACTATTTTTATAGTAGTGATGGACTTAATTTTGTGTGTGGGTTAGCTTTCCCTATTAACAGTGACCCTCACCATCAGACGAACCCACTCCGACTTCAGAGGTACTTGTAATTTACATCCCCAAGTCAAGGACGACAGGTCAACATTTTAGTCCAGCTGTCCAGTGTAGGGGATGAACCGCTAACTTCAGCATCAGCACACCGAATGTGTAAGAACACCGTTCTTATCCATTCGGCCATGCGGACCTGCAGAGTTGATGTTTAAATGCCGATTTCTGAAAAAGATCCCATAGATTCCTCTGAGACAGTAACAGACATAAAAATGGTCAGAGCACCACAGGGAGCTATGACAGAGAGGCAGCAGTGACAGACACAGGCTCAAACAGTGCCATATGTCAAACATAGGGTTCAGAATTTTTAGAAGAACCACTAGTAGCTATATTTATTTTGCATTTCTTTTTTGCGTTCGCTTGCTTTGAACTTAGCGTAGGCCATACACATGCTACTACTTTTAGTGCTATGTTACTGATTTTTGCATGTGGATTAGCTTTCCAGCATCCCTCACCATCAGGCGAACCCACTCTGACTTCAGAGGTAACTATTATCTAATGATATCACACGCATCACTTATCTCTTTCTCGGATAAGGACCAAACAAACGGGAGACCCTGTGTGCAAGGTGCGCATGTTAAAAATCCTACAGCAGATGTAAATCATAAAGAGCAGACCTCAAGGTCGCAGGCATGGCAAAATTGGTAGGAAAGAAAACCTGCCCATAGGTAAATAAAGTCCAACACCTTGGATGGAATCCTGTCTTGAGGAAGCAAATTTTACACAAATAAATGCCAAAGACAGACACAATGACCTGTGAGATACATAACTAAATGAGATACACTTCCCTCAAAAGAGGAATGTAGAAGAGAAAAAAATAAGAAGACAACAAAACCACTCACGTACTGTTTGTCACTATATGTATGGCACTGACACCATCTAGGGGACAAGAGGTAGAGGCCGACCAAGAGGAATGATGCTGGATGATGATGGATGGATGGTGACTGTGGCATGGAGGAATATCAGCAGCAGAGTTGATCCAGAACACCAAAGACAGATATGTGGAGAGACACGAACACCTAGCCAGCTGGCATGGCACTTGCTGATGATGATGATGATGATGATGACCACCATATCTAAAATGTTACGGTATATAAACATGGCAACTTAAAATCTACTTTCTATAACAGTGGTATGTTTACCTGGTAACAACAAGCTCTGCAGTCGCCCACCCCATGCCAGCAATCATGAACTTCAGCTGACCCTTGCCGGCAAACTTGGACATAACGATGTGCAGACCAATGAGATCTGCAATATCTACCGTTGATTTGAGAAACTCCTGCAAGAACACATATAAGAAGGCGCCAATCAAGATGAACGATACAGAAACAAAAATGGCATGATCTTAGTTGGATAAATGTGACTCTTCCTTTGCATTATGTAGCTATAAAGAGGATGTAATTTTCCAGAGTTTTATTTAGTGTTCATGAAGGATCTCTTTCACTGAACATGGACTAACATATCCTGAACTGATTAAGTGCCTAGGGATGATAATTGTTTTAAGTGACTTCCTGTATCTGCCATGGGCTTATATATCGCCAAAATGTTGTCACTGCATTATAATAACGACATGTCTGCTACCATATTCACAACTTTTAAGTCATAACTGTGACACACCTCTATGTCCCATTTTCTGCCATCCATTTTAAAATTGCTTCTCAAATTTAAACTTTTTAAAAACCAATTTACAAATGGGATGAGACAAATTATGATTCTTACCCCTGCAATATCAAGTCCCCCAGCCGATGCCTCTGTGGCTGGGAAGAAGGTTGCCAGGAGCAACATCTTGCATAGCTGTGTGAACAGATAGGCTGCACCAGCTTGCACACACTTCCAGAAAGCACTGTACTCAGCCCTGAAATGGTAAATCTGTATCGTTAACAAAATGTTGCCTGTGACTCAGGGGTATGTGAAACCGAGATCAGGGTTCTAAATCAGTCAAAGGCAATTTATAAGTAGACTGCTTTGCATTGATTTGGTGGTATGAGGCATCAGCTGATAAGAAAGCAATGGCAAACTCATTCATTCATTCAGTAGCATGTCCTTTGCAGAACCTCACTCCTATAAAAACCTTCCGGAAAACTTCGCAATCATAAGCAATATGTCCCATGTCCGATACACCCATCTGGAGATCATCCAACACGTCCTGCACCCATCTTCTCTTTGGCCTTCTTCCTCCTCACTTCCCAGGCATATACCCCTCCATTATTGTTCTCTCCAAACTTTCGTGACATTTCTAGTGACCAAAATATATCAATTTTCTTTGTTTTATCATCTTTAATAGTCAACCTTCTTCAATATTCAGCTCTTGAAGTATAGGTGCATTATTTGTTCTTTTCTTTATCCAAGATATTCTTAGAACCCTGTAATGGCTAACTACAGAACTTTAAAAAATGTAATTGCCTAGTAAATCACAGACAACCAATGCTGGGGTTGACTGTAACATCCTGTAAATGATATGCAACTAACTTTAACAAAACACTGAACATACAGTTCTCTAGCTGGTTCATCTTTTTTCCTTGTCCCAAGATTTCCAGCCCCATACTTCGTCTATGTTCTTGATAATATCTTCTGTCTGTTGCAGTGATTGCTTTGTACTGCAGATTCTGATTTGTACTGCAGATCCTGCTTTTCAATAGCAGAACCTACTCTAGTATGAGTGGGCTTCAAATGAAAACCTCAAAAGTGTGATAGAAATTACAATAACCATGCAATTGTCTTGTAACCTGTCAATATTGTTGTTAAGGATGTCAAGAGTGTTATGCACATGACATCACGGTGCAGACGAACATGGTGATTTCATAAGGACAGTTTAAAGATGGCTGCTCACTTTTGACATGCAAAATCCATTTCTTGATCAGTGATGGGGTGAAACCTATAGAAATTCATCGATGAATGAAGGTCCAGTATTGTGAAGCATACCTGTCAATCCAGCAAGTGTATGATTGGAGTAGGAAGTTTCAAAATGGCGTGACTTCTGTGACAGACTTTTTGGTCTGATGAAGAGGTACAGCATGTGGTGCATGAGTGGTTACATACACGACCAAGAGAATTTTGTTCTACAGGAATCCAAGCACTTTATTGACGCCGTAGGACTTGCAATTGAACATTGTGGTGACTACATCGAAAAATGATACATTTGTTCTTTGCTTTTTCAGAATATATTTACACATACACACACAAACATTTAAGGTGTTCATAGGAAGCCCACTAGTAGTTTCCAGTGTGGCGCCATGGGGGTCAACACTGGCATCGAGCCTCTTGATAGAGAAGACAGATCTGCAGGGTGTGCTCTCAAGTTCTGAGGTCTGTTGTACATGTGCAATCAGGAATGTATAATAGGTTGATGTGGTACAGGTATACACGGAGGTGGCAATATCCTAGTAGTATACACTTCCCACATGAACGCACACTTTAGGAAGAACCTGAAAGTAAGGGAGATGTGGTTGCTGAGACAAATGCTGCAAATACCTTAGACTGATAGAGTAATTAACAATTGCCTGGAGCATAATAATGAAAGTAGACCATTATATACAAGTATAAGAACAAAATAAACAGCATTCTTTGGTCATATAATGAGACAACAGGCATTGGAAAATATTATTATCTTGATTATGTGAAATATCAGCATGAAAAGAGGTTGAAGTCGAACAAGAAAGTGGTTTGAAGGAATATCATCAGCAGAGTTAATCATTATCAAACATCTTCAGAAGAAGCACCTGCGCCACAAATCCCTCTATCTCTTTTAACTTCCCATTCTCTTGGGTGGCCCACTTGAGTCATGAATCTCAGGTGCCTTTCTCATGTAGTGCATTAGCGTTCTAATTGCCAGCTTCAAGACATATTTATCACACTTATCTCACAAATGCTGTTGCTATGGGTGTCTACCCATAAGCCAGCTGTTGGAGAGAAAAAAATTTTGCACCCAGTACATTATGAACTGATTCTCATGGCAAACTGCAAGCTCTTTCTTCCAAGTTATTTTCCCTCTGCATTGCCAGTTCGCGATATCACGCTGGAGGTCTTTGTTGCCATGTTACCTTTTTTGCAACACTGTCTTCTAATAACAGCACATAACACAGTCCGCACTGTGAATTTAATATAACAATGGTGTGAAATGCAATGCCCAGTAATTGCTGTCAAATTTACCATGATCGGGCAATTCAACACTACTTGTACAAAAATGTAATTAAATCAGAATGGCAACTTGTAGTTATTCATTATACTGTAAAGTTTACTTCCGTTTTTTTTTTTGTTTGTTGTTGACACAAGACAATCCAAGTGGCTAAATATTTGGATCCTTGTCAGTAGAGTTTATGCACTGTGCGCATATTCTCTTAGAAGGAGACTGGGGCACATATAATATATAATTATATATAGGGAGAGTTTATACATAGCTGAAGTACGGATAAACGGATACTTTGTACATAGTGAAGTATGAATAAATGGATACTTTATACAGTTTGCCAGATGTCTAGGTGGAAATACTATCCTGGGTATCCTTTACTTTACAAACTAAAACAAGTTTGTAAACATAAATGGAGTGACTATACACAAAATTTTGTGAGGAGTACGAGTCCTATACACAAAAATTTGTGGCTGGTCACGTGATTATTCGGCTGGTCACGTGATATCTACTTCCTTTTGACTACATAATTAATGTTTGTGGAACTATCATTGTGTTTTCGGTAGTGTAGTGGTTAGTATCTCCACCTGTCACGCAGGAGACTGGGGTTCGACTCCCCGCTAGCAATTTTTTAAAAAAAATTTTTAATTTTAAATCAGTCAATCAGGTTCCATCTCCACAATGAAGGTTGGCTGCAATGGACCTCCAACACTGTCTGTCTAGTTGCTTGTTTTAGGAACTAAAATATAGAACTGAGAAACTCGAAGCATCTGAATAAAGTGTTCTCTATGGATCTGCGGTAGCTGCCGGAGGGTGCATCCCCCAGGTAACGACGGAGTGATCGAGTCTCGGATTAATCCAATAGATGTCTTTGGTTACCGTGAATTTTATTTGCCAAATAAAATATTGCTGTACGTAGAATGTGTCCTTGTCGACAAATATAGTCTTTGTGGGGTTTGAAGAAAAATAACTTGCAAAAAAAAAAAGACAAGACGAGAAGAGAGAATAATCGAGTCTTTTTCAAATTTTTGTGAATAGTGGCTAGTACTATTCACAAAATTTTGTGCCGAATAATCACGTGACCAGTCACAAATTGTTGTGCATAGCGGCTCGGACTATACACAAAATTTTGTGTATTGTATAGCTTCTCCCAAACATAAAACATGATCATCGGGGAATCTCTGTGGCAAAGTGGTCAAGCCGTTTAACTCAGGCTCCGAAGGTTGTGGGTTCGATTCCGCGCCGCGTCCTTCGGTTCACAAATTAAATTTTTCGGAGACTCCTGTGGGTCGTCGCTACAGCTACGGAGTTCGTGTTTTGCAGCTGTGGAAAGAGACCGAGCCATATGGGATAAAACCCGGTGCAATGAAGTCGACCCTGTCGACTTTTAAGCGACTTTTTATAAAACATGATCAGAGCACCTATGGACACATTGGAATGTAAGTAAAGATGATACCTGACAGATAACAAACTATTAATTAACAATTGGGACTCTTCGCTGGCTATTGCAGATGAGGACAGAGGACAGAAGAGCGTATGATTATGATGACTATGCGATGCGTGTCATATGTATGGAAATGTCACAGTGCGAGTGCTGCAGTGGTGACCGTGATGGTCGGGTCGGCTCGGCTCTTCTTAACATTCATTCAACTATGCGTAAAAATTATTTTATTTCCCAGCATAGTTGTGAGGATAGTATACTTACAAACCAGAACATTTATAAACGATGACGTAAGGCACGTAGGCTAAAGCCACACAGTTCCCAAAGTGAAAGAAAGTCATCTTGCCAAAGTCTCTCCACTATAATACTAGAAATGTGTAAACCAGATTTTACGGTTCGTCCCCGGAAATGACTCCATCTTGACCTACCAGACACGGGGTAATTGTAATTATTATTTCCAACAATATGTAAATTTTATTTAAAAATGTATCATTCCTTTGTATTAAGTAAGCATGTTAATGATTCTTGTATGGTAATATCTATTCATTGTGTAATTCTATGTCAATATTATATGCGGGGTTGTACATAGCAACGCACGTTTGCTTTCATTGGTAACAATTTTATGAAGATTTTTGAAGATATTTCTCGCTTCTTATGCGAGTCCCAGCGTTTCTTGTGCGAGGAATAGATCTATAGACGTGCAAATATGAGTATCAACTTCCACGCCAATCAGGTAATGCCGTCGTAATATGTAAATTAAGATACTAAATTCAAATTAATACGAATACGCTTAAGGGAATACTGAGGATGCGATCCGAATTGAAACAAACAGTAAGTCACTAAATAAGTTAAAGTGGATATTAATTTCTGTAACATTGTCACTGAATCCTTGGTGGGTTGGACTTGGATGGATGTACAGTGTTGAAAATCTGACGAATAACTAAATAACTAACTAATAAATAGTAATACTGGGTGACATTTTGAAATACACCCGCATATTTCAACTGTGGCAATGTATAACAGTATAATATCAATATCATTGACCTTTAAAAAAAAAAAAAATTTGCAATAAAAGAAACATGGCTCAAAAACTGAAACAGCAGCATGGTTTGTAAGCTTGGAGTTACCAAGTCTTGTAACTGAAAAACAGGAACATTTCTGTTAGAATCAAAGATGCTATACAAATTAATATTAATATATTATCTCTTCATGCCACTATTATATTAATTATTATCTATTCTTGCCACTATTTCTTTATCTATACTATTCATTAACATTTCATTTATTTATGTCACTGTAATTTTATCTTTAGATGCCACTGTTATTTTATCTTGTGATGCCACTGATATTCCTCAGTACGAGCAAGCATTTGTAGCCCATAGACTGCAAAACTGGGAGGTCCCAAAAAGAGAAGAGGGAATCGTAAGTAAAATGTGTGTATAAAGTATTGTAATCCTTAACGCTTTCAGTCTAAAGCACAGTTCCTTTAACTTTTAATTGGTAAGTGATATCCAGTTTCTTGAGCTAGATTATTCCTACTCTTTAAATATTAAGGTTTAAAGACCAATTTTCTTTCACAGCTACATTGTGCTATAGATGGTCATTTGAAAAAAGTACAAACTGGAGAGAACAAAACAAAACTGTTTTGTAACTAATACTGGTATCCTGTCACAAACATTTGGAATTATTGACCATGTAGTTCCAAATGCAGACTATTACAGAGATCACAGATTGATTACAGGCACATGAAGGTAAAGTTAAAGAAAGTCAAGTATACACCAGGAATTACTAAATACGATCTGTTCAAGAATGACAAGAAAATACAAGACAATGTTAACATAGAAGTAAATATTGGGTGCTGCTCTTTAAGACAATACTGGCAGTATATAAGGTCTTAAGGAAAACTGACTCAAAAACTGTATTGTGTCTTTTTTTTTGTTGCATATCCTGTTTACAGGACATCACATTTTACTGCTGTTGTTGAGTTGGCAAGTTTACTTCAGTAGTTTGCCATTGCTTTTTGAAGGACCAGCCCCCCCATACCAACTCGTTAAAGCCCAATGCAATGCGGTCTGCTGCCCAATTGTGTTTCAAACGCGAGTAAGTGGGCTTACGAATCGCATTCATAAGCCCTTTGCCATGGAAACCAGCGTATCATGTCTAGAAACTTAAATATTTGGCCACAGTAAACATCATAGTGGTTTAGAAAGAACTAGCAATGGAAAGCATCGTTCCTCAAGAAGAGGCCAGAGTTAACCAAAATATGGTAGACAGGATATTAAAGATGCCTTAGGCATGGAAATGCTGGGTCTGCATCACTCAGTGGGGTATTGGTGCATGATAAGGCAGATGTGGTCGGGGCCCTTTGGGATCGTGTGTATAACACAAAAGAATCGATAGATCATTACAGCTTGGAGATAATGGTGCTGCAGGGAGTGACTAGAGGATATGGTCGACAAGTCCAGACTGAGAAAAGACCCATACAGACACATAATCAGACTGCCACTCTTACCATTAGTATTGGGGCTGTTCACTGGCTGTTGCTAGATGAGGATGAAGCATGGATGGAAATGTCTTGAATGCTGTGTTGTTGGTTCATGATTCAGCTTAACTCAACTCAGCACATGAGACATGTCTAACTGGTGATAGATAGGGAATCTTTCTGGTGAGCCATGATGAGAGGAGCATTGTGCAAAGGTCTTGTACATGAATATGTTCTTTAAAAGCTCAAATAATTTTGCGGCAGTTCCTTACTTACTTGAAGATGTGAACAGCTGCAGAATTAATGCACTGAAAACATTCATATAGATAAGCCTGAGACATATAACACGGTAAAATAGCATGCAAATAAAATATACCTAAATAAGCAAGGAAAGACAGATAATTTGAGAAAGTGAACAAGATTAGAAAAAAACAACATTGTGAACATGTATGAAAGATATAACTCCAATCCAATCCAATTTTTGGTACGAGTACCTCCTTTCAGCCTTCGAGTTTTCGACTTGGCTATGTAGGGGTGTTTATGGTGTAGCTTGTAGTTTCTCTTTCGTACTTTGAGCTGCTTGTTGTCAGCTTCCCAGCTTCTGATGGGTTGATTGCGTTCGCTACTTTCTTGATGAGGTTTTTCATGTCTGGTCAGAGTTGCGCACTTGCACTTGTTGAGGCTTGGAGTTGTTGTGTGCCCACCCCGTCATATGTTGCTGTTTCCTTCAGGGAGCTTTACCTCTCATTCTCTATGCTCCAGTAATTGTGATCGTTTGGGCATCTTCTTGGTCTTCCTTGATTTCGTGTGTTGTGGGCGGTTCACCAGTTTGATCTTGGTGGGGAGCGATATAATTCTTCCTCTGCTGCTTCTTCTTCTGTCTGTGTTCTTGCATCTTCTGGTTCAGGTGTGGCTGTCTGGGTCTTGAGCAGGTCAAATATCTCATGTAGAGTGTCTTCTGTCTTTAGTTTCACATCTTGTATTTTTGATATCTGTTCTTCAGTGTCAGCCTTTATAGCAGCCATTCGCGCGACATCCTGCTCAGTCTTCTGTTGAACTTGCTTCATTTCATCCAGGATGAGCTGAACGGCCGTTATCCGTGCTTCTTGCGTCTTGTCTTTTTCTTCCTCCATGCTTGATAGCCTTTCTTCTGTCCCAGCCTTTATAGCAGCCATTCGAGCGACATCCTGTTCAATCTTCTGCTGAACTTGCTTCGTTTTGTCCAGGATGCGCTGAGCAGCTGTTGTCTGAGTCTCTTGCGTCTTTTCTTTTTCTTCCTCCATGCTGTTGACCTTTGATCGCAGGTCCTTCATTTGACCTTCCAGTTTGCACTTTGTCACTTTTGTGTGAACATTGATTTTATACTTATTATTTGTTTTTGTTTGACATCCAAGCAGAAAATGTAATGAGATACATACAAAATGTTGAGACCAGAGACAATTGTGATCAGTTCATTCTTGTTAATCTAATTCCAGACCTCAGATATGCAGGTGACACGGTCCTCCTCTAGATAGTACTAATAGATTAGAAGGATTGATGAAGGTCAGCATGGCCGAATGGATAATAATAGCACTCGTTCTTAAACATCCAGTGTGCTGATGTTGAGGTAGGGGGTTCAACCCCAATACCGGTCAGTGAGACTAAATTGTTGACTTCTCGTCCTTGACTCGGGGACGTAAATTACAAGTACCTCTGGTAATCATCATCATCATGTCCCATGCCGGTAAGTGAGGGCGGTCATGTTTTGCCATTTCACTCGATCACCAGGGAAAGTGAATCCACATGCAAAATTCAGTCCAATGCTACTAGAAGTAGCATGTAGGGACTATGCTTGAATTCAAAGCAATCGAGCGCAAAACAAAGATTGATTCTTGATTGAAAAAGAGATGCCGTGAACATCTAAATCTGTATCTGAAATTAATAAAAACATGTATATAATGTCCACAGATAACACTTTTGAGCTTAACTATTACAGAAACGTTCTTAGAATATGTGGACCAAGAAGGGGTAAAATACTGACATTCTGCAAGATCTGAATATTTCTATAAAAACTGGCTCATAGACAGCATCTTGTCTGGGGAACTGAAATACTTTTGCTGTGTTAAACGTGACAGTGGCTGGGATAGAACATTGATGGGAGACATGGTTCCTGGTAGAAGTGGCTGGGAGAGGACAGTGATGGGATGCCTGGTTCCTGGTAGAAGTGGCTGGGAGAGGACAGTGATGGGAGGCCTGGTTCCTGGTAGAAGTGGCTGGGAGAGGACAGTGATGGGAGGCCTGGTTCCTGGTAGAAGTGGCTGGGAGAGGACAGTGATGGGAGGCCTGGTTCCTGGTAGAAGTGGCTGGGAGAGGACAGGGATGGGAGGTCTGGTTCCTGGTAGAAGTGGCTGGGAGAGGACAGGGATGGGAGGCCTGGTTCCTGGTAGAAGTGGCTGGGAGAGGACAGGGATGGGAGGCCTGGTTCCTGGTAGAAGTGGCTGGGAGAGGACAGTGATGGGAGGCCTGGTTCCTGGTAGAAGTGGCTGGGAGAGGACAGTGATGGGACTGGGCTGGTTCCTGGTAGAAGTGGCTGGGAGAGGACAGTGATGGGAGGCCTGGTTCCTGGTAGAAGTGGCTGGGAGAGACAGTGATGGGAGGCCTGGTTCCTGGTAGAAGTGGCTGGGAGAGGACAGTGATGGGAGGCCTGGTTCCTGGTAGAAGTGGCTGGGAGAGGACAGTGATGGGAGGCCTGGTTCCTGGTAGAAGTGGCTGGGAGAGGACAGTGATGGGAGGCCTGGTTTCTGGTAGAAGTGGCTGGAGAGAGACAGGGATGGGAGGTGTGGTTGCTGGTAGAAGTGGCTGGGAGAGAACAGGGATGGGAGGCGTGGTTCCTGGTAGAAGTGGCTGAGAGAGGACAGGGATGGGAGGTGTGGTTGCTGGTAGAAGTGGCTGGGAGAGAACAGGGATGGGAGGTGTGGTTCATGGTAGAAGTGGCTGAGAGAGGAACAGGGATGGGAGGTGTGGTTCCTGGTAGAAGTGGCTGGGAGAGAACAGGGATGGGAGGTGTGGTTGCTGGTAGAAGTGGCTGAGAGAGGACAGGGATGGGAGGTGTGGTTCCTGGTAGAAGTGGCTGGAGAGGAACAGGGATGGGAGGTGTGGTTCCTGGTAGAAGTGGCTGGAGAGAGACAGGGATGGGAGGTGTGGTTGCCTGGTAGAAGTGGCTGGGAGAGAACAGGGATGGGAGGCTGTGGTTCCTGGTAGAAGTGGCTGGGAGAGAACAGGGATGGGAGGCTGTGGTTGCTGGTAGAAGTGGCTGGAGAGAGACAGTGATGGGAGGACCTGGTTACTGGTAGAAGTGGCTGGGAGAGGACAGTGATGGGAGGCCTGGTTACTGGTAGAAGTGGCTGGGTGAGAACAGTGATGGGAGGCCTGGTTCCTGGTAGAAGTGGCTGGGTGAGGACAGTGATGGGAGGCCTGGTTCCTTGTAGAAGTGGCTGGGAGAGAACATGTGATGGGAGGCCTGGTTCCTGGTAGAAGTGGCTGGGAGAAAACAGTGGTGGGAGGCCTGGTTCATGGAAGACGAGACAGCAGTCAATCAGTACGAAGATGGACACAGGACATTGCAGACACCCTGAGCATGACAGTATAAAAGCAAAAGAATTAACAAGGAATTGAAAATATTTTGGCTGGGCTGTGATGAGATTGACATTCTGCAAAGGACCTGATGTATGATTATGATGATTTGCTAGTTTCTTACTGACAATACAATAAATTCAAAATAATGTTTTCTCATAGTGAATTTGAATAACGAAGACACAAATAACAGATTGCATGATTTATTGGCATATTTTATTGCATCTCATCAGGTACATACTGCTGAAAATCGTCATTAATTTTCAGTAACCAATTTTGTGCAAACAGAAAGACATGATAGTCAGTTTAAAATTACTGTGGTAGGCAATTCAAATTACAGTGTGAACATGTATGCTGTATATTACAGCATGAAGGATCTATCAAATTACTTTAGTTTGTGTTGTGTGATTTCTGCAGTATGTTTTTTCTTTGTATAAAGCAAGAGCATTTACATGTTTACTCTTTAAATCCCAAATGCCCAAAGGAAGAAATAGTCACTAGAAAGAATCTAGAGTAAAGTGCTTTCAGAGAGGCTAAATGCTCAGTGGAAGTGGTCACTGTGGATGCCAGGTTTTTTTCTTTTAGTATACTTTGACAAAACGTAAAAAGTAAAGAAACACATTGTTCAATGGTTGCGATTCAGGGGCAAAAACCAGGGGGATCTAACTCATCATCATCAAGTGCCATGCCAGCTGGCGTAGGCATTCATGACTCTCCACATATCTCGTTCCTTGGTTTTCTGGATCAACTTCCGCTTGATGATATTCCTCCATGCCACCGTCTCAATCCATCCAGCATCATTTCTCTTTGTCTGCCTCTGCCTCTCTTGCCCTCGATCTTTCCAGTTGTCACGATGTTCTCCAATGCCTCTCTTCACATCACATGATCAAAGAAAGCTGTTTGTCTCTTTCTTATTGTTGTATATAATGTTCTAGTTTAATTAGCCTCTTTCAGGCAATTGTTGTTAGTTACTTTGGCAGTCCAAGGAATTTGCAACATTTGTCTCAGGAACCACATCTCTGTTGGATCTAACTACTATGAAAATATCAAGCTTGCAATGCTTTCATAGAGATAAATACAGAGAATGTGGTCATTGGGGAATCCAGGTTTCTTTAGTATGATTTGATCAAATATGTGAAAAACCAAAAACACTTTTCAATGGTTGGTATTCAAGAGGAAGAGCCTGTAATATGTCACACTCTGCTTGGGATTAAATGAGGTAATGCCCCGGGAAGGTTAACCCAGTCAACAAATGCCCGCAGAAGTCGGATGTGTCGGCCTAACGGCGCAAGAACGCAGCTCTGATGTAAACAGGCACAACACAATCACGTCCGGAAGAAAAACTCCGGATGAATGTAGAAGAAGAAGAAGAAGAAGAAATGAGGTAATGCATAGGTATCAGAGTCCATTTTTTAAATTATTACTGAACAGCGCAGTTCAGGTAAATTGATCCTGAATCGGCCCCAGAGCTGTACTATCTAGAAATAAATTCTGCCCTGCCACTGCCAAGGAAAAGGGAGTTGTTAGTCTGTTGGACTAGTGTTTGAATTCCTATTGAAGAGATTTTTTTTTTCAATATTGACCTAGCCTCCTGGGAGACCCAGCCTAAAATGAACACCGGAAAATGTCTTGGAAAGTAAAGGCAATCTGCGTTATATTGACCACATCATCACTGAGTGCCAGTTGGTCTATTGTAATATGCGGCTAGCACCATAGTATGAATATCTCACAAGAAGGCTAAAAAGGGTCTGTTGCGTTACTTACTTAATGTCCCCGCTGAGAATGAAACCCCAGATCTCTGCAACTGTATGGAAAGAAAATACATAAAATATTATTTTTCTTACAGCGCCCAAATGCCCATAATGGGTTTACTCGCATAACATCAAACGAACGGGGTCATCTGCTGCCGAATGTTCCAAGAGACAGATCCTCGCCTTGGGGGAATTTTGTGGGGACATGGGATATGCCAAAGAAGATTCCAGGTATTTTTTTGTTTGTTTAAGCTGCTAAAGCTTCATGTTGATTATTATTGTTGGTATTTAGTTTAATTTTACAGGCTGTTTGTACCTGTACACTTTCTTAAACACCATCGTCATCATCATCATCATGTGCCTTGACAACTTATCAAGGCGGATGTCAGCATGGCGAAATGAATAAGAGCACTCGTTCTTAAATATCCGTTGTGCTGATGCTGAGGTAGTGGGTTCAACCCCTGCACCAGTCAGTTGGTAAAATGTTGACTTCTCGTCCTTGACTTAGGGGCGTAAATTACAAGTCCTCTGAAGTCGGAGTGGGTTCGCCGCATGGCGAGGGACATTGGTAATAGGGAAAGTTAATATACATGCAAAATTCAGTCCAGTGCTAATAGAAGTAGCATGTATGGACTACGTTTGAGTTCAATGCGAGTGATCAAAAAAATAAAATGGTCTAGGTGACTCATCAGATTTCAGTCATTAGTGTTCTGAATCATTTCCGTTGATGATATTCCACCATGCCACTATCCATAACTAAAGTTGCCATATTTCTGCATGCACTGAGAGGAAGCCAGCCCTTTTCTTATCCATTGCCATTGTATTCGTAGGCTTAGTCACATATATAATATACACATATCTGGTCCTACATTTATATGAATCAATATATGTTAAAGTTTGTTGTATGTCCGTTGTCATAAGACACTGCAGCCAACCCTAGCATTTATTGCCCATTTCTATTTTGCGTTCAGTAGTTTGCCATTGAAATCAGAGCTAAACCCTGTGGCTGATTTTAAACTCTCAGACCGGTGTGAATGAAGAATTTTGAAACTGTGTTCACTAACCTCTAAGTCAAGACGAAGAATCAATATATACACTTTTGTAAATATCTAAAATGGTAGCATTGCAATGTTATTTCGTTATATTTTGAAACATTTTTCCTGAATGTAATTCTGATGCTATTTGAAATAGATTTACAGTTTTCAAAGTTACACACAAAAACATGTGTGCATGCACGCACACAGGCACACAGAAAGACAGACATCAAATAGATACACACATAGACATCCAAGCTATGGGAAATCCTTAAAAGATATGGAGTGAGTACACATATAACAACCATATGTAGAAGCTTATACAACAACAGTGAATGCATAGTGAGAGCAAATTGAGGATACTTAGAACCCTTCACCATAAGATATGGAAGTATGGCAAGATTGTGCCCTATCCCCCTGTCTTGTTCATAACTTACTTGGACATCATATGTTAAGAAACCAGCCAAAGAGAGACCATGACAACACATGCATGAAGAACAGAACACAGAAGAAGACCAATGGAAAATCACACCATTAAAGAACTCCTATTTGCGGATGATCAAGGATTATTAGCAAAATCAGTATCAAAATTACAAGACCACATAATAGTCTGAATGAAGTGTGTATGGAACATAACATGAAAATAAGCATAAGTAAAACAGAGGTAATGAAAGAACAATAAACATTCATCTAGAAGAACACCTCCTGAATCAAGTAAAGAGCTTCAAGTAATTAGGAAGTATAATATCATATAACGACAAATCAGAAGACGAAGATCGAAAACAGATCTCTCTTCACATCACATGATCAAAGAAAGCTGTTTGTCTCTTTCTTATTGTTGTATATAATTTTCTAGTTTACTTAGCCTCTGAAATTTAAAAAAAATAAGGCTAACCAACTTGCTCAGTTGGCAAATGGCATCAATACTAAAGAATGAATGTGTATACATATTTGCTAAGAAAGCACTCTACAACACAGCCTTCCTACCAACTCTATGCTACCAATACCAAACCTGGACAATGACAGAAAAAGATAAAAGAAAAATCACATACAACAGAAATGAGATTCCTGATTAGAATATTCAATGTATCAAGAAGAGAGAAAACCAGAAATGAAGAAATCAGGACTAAAGTGTAGATTATAGCAGCGCTAGATGTCATCAGTAAACAGCAGGTTAAATGGTTTGGCCATATAACTGGATTACCAACTAACAGTATACCTCAACAAGCAATGATGCACAGACCAGATGGAAGCAGAGGAAGAGGCGGGCCATGTAAATGATTGACAGAGGGAATTACAGAGTCCTTTGGGAATCTCGATATCTGAAGCCCATAAATGGGCTTTCTTCGCTGTTTATGCTTCACCTCAATGCCGCAAGGTATAAGTGGAACCTGATGAGATTATATGAGACAAACATCCAAACATCATGCGCACACATCAAAACAAAAAAAACACATTTTGAAAAAAAAATGACAATATATCACCATTTCTTATTATCAAGGTTTGAGGTTTGAACCTTTGCAAACTCAGTATGTGTGGCATTGTCTGTATGTTTAGGTAACCGGGTTTTGAACCCAACAGCCAGGTCAGAAGAAGCTTATCTGAAGAACAAGAAAGTCAAGGAAGAGAGTGACGTCGTTCTCAGTGGAGCTCTTAAAAAACGCCATGTAAGGTCTTGTTCACAGATGACATTGTTTCCCTAGTGTTCACGATTCTGTTGTAGCTTTTTCTCAACATTCATCAGCAAATGTGTGTGTTTGTGTGTACATGCGTGATGAGATGTTATGCAAATTGGGGTGGGGGGTGAGAGGTCATGGCTGAGACGTTATGCAAGTGTGGGGGAGAGGTCATTACTGAGATGGTATACAATGTGGGTGAGGGGTCATGGCTGAAATGTTACACAAATACAAATGTAGGGGAGTGGTCATGACTGATATGTTATGCAAATGTGGAGGAGGGGTCGTGACTGATATGTTATACAAATGTGGGGGAAGGGTCATGGCTGAGATGTTATGCAAGTGTGGTGGAGGGGTCATTACTCAGAAGTTATGCAAATGTAGGGGAGAGTGCCTTAAAGTTGATTCCATTATTAAACATAATCTGGATGAATCAACAATAAGTCAATGTTGGGTTTCACGGCTCAAACTTAGCAGGAATTCATAACTGAAATGGATCCATAACGATGAAGGAATGATGGGGTAGACGAGTGTTGATAAATGAGAAATCATCGCTGTTTATTATGCAGCCGACATACAGTACATGTACTCACATCAAATAGTCCTCTACCTGGCCTGTGACACCAGGCTGGTGGTAGAATGAATAATTAACTATCTATGCTTCTGTACTAACCGTTATTTCTCCTCAAGCTTTCGTCACCTTTATTCCTCCTTTCGTCTGCCCATCCGTTATGACGCTGCAAGAATCAGTGTATCTAGGTGATCTCTATTCATAGTGGCTTCAGTTGACGGCGGCATTCCTCGACATGATCGGTGCTTCATTGCTTGATCTACCCATGTCATTCATCTCCTATTCTTCTATCAACATAGTTCTCCACTTTCTCCAGATATGCCAGTAGCTATCCTTATCTTAAAATGAGTCCACTGCCAGCCTTCTATTCTCCAGTAGCCGCACTAATTCTTCTCCAACCTGAAAACGCTACCGGTCACTTTCAATGTCACACAACATATCCTTTGTTGTTATGCTGGCGTTTTTTGTGACGCTTTTCGTCGCTCATGGTTTCGGTGCACTGTTACTGTTCCTTTCAGAATTCTCCTTCTAATCTCTGTCTAGTGTGCATCGGGGCACCTGCTCTGTGGCAGAGGGGTCATGGCTGAGATGTTATGCAAATGTGGGGGAGGGGTCTTGGCTGAGTTACTACACAAATACAAATGTGGGGGAGGGGTAATGACTGATGTTATGCAAATGTGGGATGGGGAGGGGGCATGGTTCAGATGTTAGGTAAGTGTGGAGAGTGGCATGGCTAAAATGCTAAATTTCTTGGACAGCCAAAGTTAGCAATCTAAATGTTTTGAAAAAGGATATGGCAAAATTAGAACTTATCACAAATATCAGAAAGAGGCTATGACAAAATGAGAACTTATCACAAATATCAGAAAGAGGTAGTCATAATTTCTGAGTCACATTATGAGAAGATAAAAACTGGAACATATAGTGACAACTAGAAAAAGAGATAGAGACAGAAAGAGAGAAAGCCAGTAACAGAAATTTGTTGTAAATGTTTCATTAGGCTTAGAAAAAGCACAAGAACTGATCCATCCTGTTGTAAGTTGATCTACATGGATGGCTCCATTCTAAGAGGTACAAAGAGGGGCAAAGGTTGGTGAACGTTGTTTGGTGCAGGAGATCCTGGCATATGATACCACAATGGTTTGAATATGAAGGGTAGGCAGTCAAAAATGTGTTACGCTAGCTGGGGAGCAAACAGCACATGCATGTCATGACTGTAACAGACTCACAAAGTATGATGGAACAGAATGAAAGACTTAAGCAGACTTTTACAGTGGGCAAAAGAGCATGATTTGATTATTGGAAACACCTGGTATCAACATCACCTAAGGAGATTATGGACATGGAGGAGTCCTGATCATAAGATCAGGAATCAGATTGATTATATTCTCATCAACAGAAGATTTCAGAATGCCTTAAAAGTCGCAAAAAGCTATACCAAGCGATAGACTGCTACAGCGACCATAGATTAATCTTAAGCAATATACATATAAAATTAAAGAAAGTCAAATATACACCAAGAAACACAAAATTTTATCTACGGACACTGAAGAGTGAGGAGATAAAAGATCAATTCAACGTAGAGGTAAAGAACAGATGTGATGCATTGTGATGCATTGTCCGATATGGAAATATTATTTCAGGATATTAGTGACTAATGGGAAATATTAAAGAAATCAATCAACCAAGCTGCAGAAATAACATGTCCCAAAAATAGAGACAATGGGATGCAATAAATGGATGACAGAAGACATCTTAAAACTCATGGAAATAACAAGGAAAAATATGAAGAGATTCACAGGAAAATTAGGAAGCTATGCAACGAGGCAAAAGAAACATGGCTTAAGGAAAATTGCAATTAAAGTGAAAACCAACACAACACCCGAAATACCAAATTAATGCAAAAAGAATTAATGACATCACTAAGAAAAGAACACACACATCAACGAGTTGCCTGAAAACCAAAGATGGCAAAATCATAATAGAACAAGATCATGCATGGTCGGATTATGTGTAAGACCTTTATGATGATACAAGAGAAGAATAGTATGATCATCGGAATAATAGTGAAGGACCATCAATTTTGAAGACAGAAGTTCAGAATGCTCTAAACCTATATGAAAACTGGCAAGACCCCGGGTACAGATAACATCACAACAGAAATGATCAGTGCCTTAGAAGAATATGGAATAGACCAAGTCACCAGACTGCTGAACGCAATATATGATACTGGAGATATACCTCCTCAATTATGTAATTCTGTATTTATTGCAATCCCGAAGAAATCAGGAGCCTTGGAATGCGATCAACATCGAACAATTAGTATAATGAGCCACATCACTGAAGATTTTGCTGAGAATTATCATGCAAAGAGTTAGGAAGAAAATACAACCCGAAATAGGAGAAGAACAATGTGGGTTTGTAGAAGGCAAGGGCACAGTAAATGCTGTGTATATACTGAGAACAGTAATTGAACATTCTATAGAAGTAAACAAAGATCTACACCTTTGCTTTATTGACTACACAAAGGCTTTCGATAAAGTGAGACATGTCGACATGATAAGGATGCTTGAAGATCTACAAATTGATGGAAAAGACCTTAAACTTGTAAAAAACATATATTGGAAACAAGCTGCCATCAGAATTTATAATGAAGTAGGTCAATATCAGCCTATTAAAAGAGGTGTTAGATAGGGGTGTGTAATGTCTACATATCTTTTTTTCCTGTACAGTGAAAATATTGAAGATATAGAATTAATCAACATTGGGGGACGATACATCAATAACATTAGATATGCAGATGATACAGTCTTGATTGCAGACAATGAACAGGACCTGCAACATTTAGTAGATGCAGTTGTTGCACACAGTGAACAACTAGGGTTAGAATTAATTTGTAAGAAGACACAGATTATGGTCGTCACTGGGAAGAAGAAAATACCACAATGTGATATATGAGTAAATGGGCATATTCTTAAGCAAGTGAATCAGTACAGTTATCTCAGAACAGTCATAACATCTGATGGGAAATGCCTTGAAGAGAGTTAGAACAAGAATTGTCATTGCGAAGGTAGCCTTTTGCAAGATGAAAAACATAATGACCAATAAAAAAATATCAATTGGAACGAGAAAAAGTGTGTTGAAGTGTTACATAGAACCTGTACTTTTGTATGGATGTGACGCGTGGACAATGAGCAGACAAGTTTAAAAAAACATCTGATGGCTGTAGGAAATGTGGTTTCTGAGGGAAATGCAAAGAATACCATGGACAGACAGAAAAACCAATGAATAAGTCCTTCAAGAAACAAATGAAGATCGTAAGCTGGTTACAAACATTAGACGTAGACAGTCAAAATTTTTTGGGCATATTACTTGCTTGCTGGCTTGCTTGCTGGCTTGCTTGCGTTCGCTGGCTATGAACTCCAGCGTGAAGTCCTGTATATTAGATGAAGACATCCTGTTGTCCAACATCAGTGTGATGTCATACTGGACTGAGGTTTGTGTGAATATCCGTTGTCCCATGTCTGGCTTATTGGTGTGCAGACTGGTGGCTCCTCGCCATGCAGGCAGATACTCTCCGACTTCAGAAGAATCAGCGATCCTACTACATTAGCCAGGATCCCGAAGGGACTTGTTGCTCAGGATGCACGGCTAGGACGTGTTAGTAGGTCTTGGTCAGTATAGAACCTGGCTCTGGTGCCGTGGAAACACCTCTGCGTCCCAGGGCATGTTATGAGAAGAAATGAATTGGAGAACTTGGTGACAAGTTGGCAAAATCGAAGGGAGGAGACCAAGGGGAAGACCGAGAAGTAAATACCTGGATGGCTTGGCCATGTGGCATGGTTGAGACAGGAACACGGAGCTGATCCAAGACTCTGGTGATCGAGTGAGATGGCAAATACATGACCGCCCACGCTTATTGGCAGTGCACGCATGATGGTTGGATTTTCCCCTAGGACATGCTAGTGTGGTGGGAAATGAGCAGGTGGGGTGATTGGCTGGGTTTGCACCCCTTGGTGTATTGGTACATGATAAGGCAGAGGTGGTTGGGGCCTTTGGAATTGTGTGTATAGTGCCAATGGACAGATATTATCACTGCTTAGAGAGAATGGTACTGCAGGGAGTGACCAGAGGATCCGGCCAACACTCAGGACTCCAAGGAAAGGTCAGACAGACACACAATCAGACTGCTACTGGTACCATTAGTACTGGGACTTTTTACTAGCTGTTTCAGATAAGAATGGAGCACATGTTGGAATTGTCCTGAGTACTGTGATGTCAGTTCTTAACTCGACTCTATTGTATATTGTAAATTGTGGGGAATCATGATCACCCACATCAGTTGGCAAGGCATTTGATCATATGTGTGCAAGTGTATAGGTGTGTAAAATTTATACTCCTGTAAAATGTGTTTCAATATCAATTCAGAGTATGTATATTCACAGAGTTAGCTGATTCAACGTTTTAATTCCACGTTTAAATATGCAAATCTACATAGATACTTCTTAACAATTTGCCAGACTGTTGATCCACTTCCTGTGAAGATGGATGCTCCAGAGGATCAGCGACCAGCAGGGATTATTTGTGAACCCATTGGTGGATCAGCTGGGCAGCCTGTATGTGAAATGCCTTGCCCTCAGGTGGAGACAGTTCATTATGATGCCAACCAGCCTAGGGCCTTGTCTCGGAAGGAAAGCAGAGAAAGCCTGAAGTGGCCAAAGGTAAATTTTGTTGTATGTCGTGTGTCCTACAATTGAAGGATCTGTACTCCTGTAAATGCTGTCTGAGCAAATTACTAGATGTAGTCTAAAGATGATGGTTTGTTCATTATGCAGGAGGCATGGCATATGGTCATTTCATGAAAGGTTGTCTCTATTGAGCCAATTGATGTTTGGTTATTGTTTCGCTTCACTGTATTAAATGGCCAGTTGATTTTGAAGTTGTCTACTGTTCAGTTTTTCATCTCTCGGTATGTGATGGTGTAGACAGACTGGTATCTTGAGCTCATTTGTTTCTTACCAATTTCGTTTCTCAAACACCAGCTTTTCTATCTGGTTCCATATATGTTTTCCATTTCTACTTTTGTTGATCAGACTACTTCTCAGTTGTTGAGATAAGTATTCTCTTGTTATATTGTTTTGTTATTCTTGATAATTGATAAATAAGCGTAGTCTGAAGTAGCCAAAGATAGATCTTGTTGTATGGTGTGTGTGCCTGGACATATGTTGAATGTATCCCACAAGAACTTATGAATATGGTTGGGTGTATGTAGAGTCTGTCCCACAAGTAATCATATATGCGGTTGAGTGTAGGTATAGTTTGTCCCACAAGTAATTGTGAATGTAGAAATTGTCTCACAAGTAACTGTGTATGTGGTTTAGTATATGTATAGTATGTCTTGCCAGTAGTTATATACAGGGAGGCCCAGTTATACGTCGCTTTGGTTTACGTCATTTTGCTTTAATGTTGTTGTCACATAGGACACATAACAACACTTTATGTCGCTACGTTCTGCCATAACATTGTTTTGAGGCTGGCGATCGGGTTGTTGATATCAGTAAAGCAGTAAAGTCCATGGTTTATCTCCAACCATGATAAGTACAATTTGTGCAGATGCTGACAAAATCAAAGAGGGTGCTAAAAACGTAACCCATTTGAATGCTTCCAAGATCACTTTTAACAGAAGTACTCTTATGGATAACATGGAAGCACTATTGGCCGTCTGGATTGAAGACCAGAACGAATGGAATATGCATGTGAGCAAGATGGTTATCCAAGAGATAGCAAAGAAAAGAATGGTAACACAGGATTTTAATTTAATACAAATATATTCTCTTTCATTTGCCACAGGCAAAAACTCCTGACTGCAGATCACCGGTGAATTATTCCCCGTTGCCTAAGCCAATGACAACGTTCTACTCCCACAGCCCAAGTATCCAAGGAGACAACCAGCATTGTCACACTTTGGTACCGGAAAACTGAAGCAGGTCTAGGAATCTGGGCAACCATGTCCTCTTCTCTTCCTTTATATCTCTTTCCTTCTTATTGTTTATCTCACGTTTCATCATCTTCTTCTTGTCTTCTTTTATTTCTTCTTCTTCTTCAACTAATTTTTCTTTTCCATCTCTGCAAACATGTAAACAGACAGTTTTTGTTTTCCTCTGTGAACATCTTCAATTAATATGAGATACTTTAAAAGTAAAATGTTAAGCAATTTTTGTATAGTTTTAGATAAGTAAAACAGAACTTGTGTGCAGATTTACTCAGAGTTATGCCACTTTGACATAAGTGAGCTCAGACTTACTTTACATTCATTTAAATCTGTCAATCTCAAGCAATGTAGGAGCTTGATTAGCTGTTTCCTTTATTCTTAGCCATCTTGTAATTTATTCTTATACCTTTTACATTTGGCCTAGAGTATACTTTATATTACATTATGCTCCATTCCTGTGCCAGTGAATATCACACAAAATGCTCCTCACTGCCCCATGTGAAAAGTGGAACAGACAGGAGTCTCAACAAACCAACAGCCCGCACACTGGTATACAGTGCATAATGCTGCTGCCAGAATGTCAACACAAAATTCTGCCATTAAAAATACAGTTTATTGTCAGTGGAAGTGGCAATCACTAGATAACAAGCAGCGATACATTACTGCCTTAAGGCAATCCAGTTAATTCAGCAATCGGCCAGCCTCCATTTCTCTGAACATGCAGTTCATCGCTACAAACAACCGTGGACAGATGTAAAAGCATGCCACATGAAATTCATAGCTCACAGTGTCGCTCCATGCAGTCAAAACAGTAGCAGGGCGACAGAACCATGCACTACCAGTCCAACATGAGGAAAATGTGTAAGCAAACCGTAGCCACAAGCATAAACACTCCAGATGCCTTAACAGCTCAACCCCTTATCCTCAGTGTTGGGGACTGGATATCGGGGCCAGTGGCTGCATGAGCCAAGAAAACTGGCAGACATTTTTCGGCAGCCGTGATGAGAGTGACGCTCTGAAAAGGACAAATTATGTTGTCAATGGTGGCAGTCGTGGGGATACATGACTACAGTAGTACATTACATAGAGCCATGGTGGACACAGATACATGACTACAGTAGTACATTACATAGAGCCATGGTGGCACAGATACACGACTACAGTAGTACATTACATAGAGCCATGGTGGCACAGATACATGACTACAGTAGTACATTACATAGAGCCATGGTGGCACAGATACATGACTACAGTAGTACATTACATAGAGCCATGGTGGCACAGATACATGACTACAGTAGTACATTACATAGAGCCATGGTGGCACAGATACATGACTACAGTAGTACATTACATAGAGCCATGGTGGCACAGATACATGACTACAGTAGTACATTACATAGAGCCATGGTGGCACAGATACATGACTACAGTAGTACATTACATAGAGCCATGGTGGCACAGATACATGACTACAGTAGTACATTACATAGAGCCATGGTGGCACAGATACATGACTACAGTAGTACATTACATAGAGCCATGGTGGCACAGATACATGACTACAGTAGTACATTACATAGAGCCATGGTGGCACAGATACATGAATACAGTAGTACATTACATAGAGCCATGGTGGCACAGATACATGACTACAGTAGTACATTACATAGAGCCATGGTGGCACAGATACATGACTACAGTAGTACATTACATAGAGCCATGGTGGCACAGATACATGACTACAGTAGTACATTACATAGAGCCATGGTGGCACAGATACATGACTACAGTAGTACATTACATAGAGCCATGGTGGCACAGATACACGACTACAGTAGTACATTACATAGAGCCATGGTGGCACAGATACACGACTACAGTAGTACATTACATAGAGCCATGGTGGCACAGATACACGACTACAGTAGTACATTACATAGAGCCATGGTGGCAGTCGTGGAGATACATGACTACAGGAGTACATTACATAGAGCCATGGTGGCACAGATACACGACTACAGTAGTACATTACATAGAGCCATGGTGGCACAGATACACGACTACAGTAGTACATTACATAGAGCCATGGTGGCACAGATACATGACTACAGTAGTACATTACATAGAGCCATGGTGGCACAGATACATGACTACAGTAGTACATTACATAGAGCCATGGTGGCACAGATACATGACTACAGTAGTACATTACATAGAGCATGGTGGCACAGATACACGACTACAGTAGTACATTACATAGAGCCATGGTGGCACAGATACACGACTACAGTAGTACATTACATAGAGCCATGGTGGCACAGATACATGACTACAGTAGTACATTACATAGAGCCATGGTGGCACAGATACACGACTACAGTAGTACATTACATAGAGCCATGGTGGCACAGATACATGACTACAGTAGTACATTACATAGAGCCATGGTGGCACAGATACATGACTACAGTAGTACATTACATAGAGCCATGGTGGCACAGATACATGACTACAGTAGTACATTACATAGAGCCATGGTGGCACAGATACATGACTACAGTAGTACATTACATAGAGCCATGGTGGCACAGATACATGACTACAGTAGTACATTACATAGAGCCATGGTGGCACAGATACACGACTACAGTAGTACATTACATAGAGCCATGGTGGCACAGATACATGACTACAGTAGTACATTACATAGAGCCATGGTGGCACAGATACATGACTACAGTAGTACATTACATAGAGCCATGGTGGCACAGATACATGACTACAGTAGTACATTACATAGAGCCATGGTGGCACAGATACATGACTACAGTAGTACATTACATAGAGCCATGGTGGCACAGATACATGACTACAGTAGTACATTACATAGAGCCATGGTGGCACAGATACACGACTACAGTAGTACATTACATAGAGCCATGGTGGCAGTCGTGGAGATACATGACTACAGGAGTACATTACATAGAGCCATGGTGGCACAGTATTAAGTGTTTGTCTGCTTGTCAAGATAATGGTCTAGGTTCGGTCCCCAGCAAAGGCAGGATTATTTTTTCAAACAATATAGTTCAGGGGTCAACCCAGTCTCTTAAAATGAGATCAGGAAACTTTCTGGGAAATGTCTGGGAAGAACAAGCAACAAGGAATAGAAATCGCTACCCTACCTCATACTTCACAGCCCACCCCATAAGCATTATAATACACCTTAGGAGCAAGTCGTAGCTGATCAAGTTGCATTGAGGGAAAATATCAGGAATGGAATAAAGACAACAGAGAACATTATTGAAGATAGGTCAGACACCGAGTGTGTGAGTAGGCAGATGGTGCATGATGGTGGAAATGACCATGTATTTGTATGCATCCATTTTGGATGAACATTTTCCATGTGAATTGGTCTTATCAGTCATATTCGCTACCGCCATGGTTTGCAATTATTAAGCCTTGTTTTTAAAAGCACAATGTAAAACAAAGCTATCGTTTGTCAAGATAGCTAATCGCTGATAGTAAGTGAGAAATAGCAACAGTGTAATTAACATAACATTTAAAACTATTCCAACGTTTTGATATTTTAGAATATCTGAACATACTTTAAGAGGCATGGTAGCATAATGGCTCGATGCTCGCTGACTGGCCCTGTGGTCAAGGATTTGATTCAACAGGGGATTTTGTTTTAATTGACCCGGGTTCACAGGTTGACCTAACCAAAAGTGTGTACCATGAAATGTCTTGGGAAGTAAAGGCGCTGGTGCAACACCGACCACATCAGCCACCGGGTGCTGGTTGGTCTATACCAATATGGGTCAAGCACCATATGCCCAAAGAGTCTTTTACTTTTTTTTATTCCATAACTAACTTATTTTGAATAATGAAGACGCAAACAATAGATTGCACGATTTATTGCCTGGCATATTTCACTGCATCTCGTTAGGTACATACTGCAGAAATCACACAACATAAACTAAAGTAATTAGATAAATCCTTCAAGCTAAAATATACACATAATCACACAGTAATTTCAGTTGCCTACCACAGTAATTTTAAACTGACTATTATGTCTTTCTGTTTGCACAAGACTGGCTTCTGCCAATTAATGGCGATGGCTTCAACATAAGGTGATGTAATTTCTATGTGATTCCATGAATGTGAATGAATTGGTTATTTTGCTACTACCTGCATATGAAATCTGGTTTTAATGGTAGGCAAATAAATATTTAAATGGTGTGTTTTGTTACTACTTGCATATAAAATCTGGTTTTAACAGTAGGCAAATAAATATTTATATAATAATTTTATATTTGACTTGTCTTTTACGTAAATATATTTCCAAACGTAGTATGCTGTTTTTATAAAATGCACACAATCTTTTGTTATAAATTGAATTAAGAATGTTGTTGCTGTTGTTGAGAACAACTTTATCGTAATGAGTTGTTCCGACTAAAAATTATTGAACAAAACCACAACTTCATCAAAATTATTGAACAAAACCACAACTTCATCTAACGGTATCAAATGCAACACCATAATGTGTGTACTCTGCACCGAGCAAGGGATGTCTTACAGAGCAGCAGCAAGTCATTTTTTCATTCGGTAGTCGGTAAATCTACGCGCAATGTGTAAATTTTGGTATGTTGTTGCTGTTTGTTCATTTGTGCTCCGTGGACCAGGTCATCAGCATATATGTGAACAAACAGCAACAGCCTACCAAACTTTACATCGCTTGCCGAGTGGCTAGAATGCTGGGCCTGCATTTGGGAGATCCAAATTCGAATCATCGGTAAGGTGTGGATTTTCTTCTGTCTGTGGCAAAAAGAAAACTCTAACCTGCACAGTTTGCGTCGACTGCATAAGCCAGGCAGCCTTAATTCCTCAAGCTTAATTTCCCCCTGTCCTATACCGCAAGGTACTATAGGCAGGTGACCGCTGCAACACACATTGCATTCATTACGGACTTGTGGAGTATGCTTAGTAAAGTGGAGAAAGGAATGTTTCGTGTGGAATGGCTTGCCTTGATTCAGAGGTCACAGATTGTGATAATTGTATGGATTTTGTGCCGTGGTCATGCGGGTATGTGGGGGGAATGAACAAGCTGATAGGCTGGCAGGGAATGCACCTCTTGGTGGTAGATTAACTATGGACAAGGTAGAGGTGATCGGGTGCCTTTGGGACCAGGTGGTGAAGGCGGGGGAACAAACTGAGAACCCGCATGTGGAGAGGATGATATGGCGGGGGGTTGGCAGGGGTTCTGGACAAATCTCAAAAGTGAGAGGGAAGACCAGGAGAACATTCAATCAGATGGCAGTTGGAACGATTAGTAGTAAGACTCTTCGCTGGCTGTTTAACGAGGGGACAGAGCATGTGTGGGAATGTCCTGAGTGCAGTGTTGTCTGTTCTTAGCTGATAACTCATAAATAGGGTAGTAACTGTTCTCCCAGTACAGTACAAAAGTACCATTTGCTCGGGGACTGTGTTGCAGGGCTGTCCTTCCCTCTCCAAGCTCAGAAACCAGTGGGATATGTAATTCTGGTACTGAAACTTCACATTTGTGGAGAGCTATTTTAGGATGTCAATAGGTCAGGATTTCAAGACCTATTGCTGGAATTAGGCCTCAGGTTGATCATATTTCTTCCACAGGTTTTAGACATTTTATTGCCAGCAGACTGCACCACACTGTTTTAGCCATTTCATTGTCAACAGACTTGATAACAGTGTTTTAGACATTTCATTGCCAACAGACTTGACCACAGTGTTTTAGACATTTCATTGCCAACAGACTTGACCACAGTGTTTTAGACATTTCATTGCCAACAGACTCTATTACGATGCCTAGAGAGAAAATGTATTGCTACAGCTATAGTAAGTCTCTTGGAATAGAAATAAACATAAGAATAAACTAGATTAAAACTAGAATTGCCGTAGCAAAACTATTTCATAAATAAACACACATGTGTTGTTTGTTGTTCATAGAAGTAGAAACTAGAGGAAGAAGTAGAGACTAGATGAAGAACTAGAGAGCACACAGCTATAGTTACAGACTGATATTCAAATCTGTCACCTCCAAATAATGACAGCACCTCGCTGCAGTAACATGTGTACTTCAACACATGGTGGTCATGCATCAAAGTACACTTGTTCCTGCAGCGAGGTGCTGCCATTATTTGGAGGTGAGGGTTCGAATCCCAACTAGTTGGTCATTCTTCGAAATACACTTTAACCTTTAGCAAAACGTTTGGAGGTGAGAGGTTTGAATCCTGGTTAGTAACTATATAACTTTCAATGTTTCTGTTGTCTAGAGTGTCCTCTAGTCTCTATTGTTTTCTTCTACTTCTGTGAGCACCAAACAATACATGTGTGTTTATTTATTGACTGTCTTAGAGGCCTCAAGGGGTTCACCAATTGATAAATCAAAGTAAAATTAGTCTTTTGCCAGATGGAAAGATCATCACCAAAATAAATGTGTCAACTACAGGTAGTAAAAGAGTTTTAACTATATAAAGTGTTTACTGTTACATGTTACAACACTGCTATATGCTTGTGAAACCTGGACTGTTTATCAGCCACACGCTAAGAAATTAAACCACTTCCAAACAGTCTGCCTTAGGAAGCTGTTGAAGATTAAATGGCAAGACAAGATCCCAGACACTGAAGTCCTAGAAAGAGCGTTCATGCCCAGAATCCACACTCTACTAATGAAGAATCAGATTCGTTGGCTGGTCATCAGACTTGCATGCCAAATCACAGGCTCCCTAAACGAATTTTTTACGCTGAGCTGCGTTATGGTAAATGCTCCCAAGGCGGTCAGAGGAAACGCTGAAGATCTCGCTTAAAGCTTGTGGAATTCGTCACGCCACATGAGTTAATGCTGCCAAGGACAAAAATAAATTCATGGCGTACATCATTATGCAAGAGTGTAGTCACTTGCGAAACATACAGGACTGCAAGAGTTGTTAAACGACCAAATAACCACAGCAGGAGATTCCCTCTCCTGGATCGTCAAGCATTCTTTGCCCACATTGTCAAAGAACATTTCGAGCCAAAATAGGCCTTGCCAGCCATCTCAGAACTCACGGCTCAAAACTGTCCAGCCTCACTGGGTGAAATTAATGGTCATCATTGTCACAAAGTAGACCACCGTGATTAACCAGTGATGACAATAAAAGGCGTTCAGATTAACGACATGTTCGAGGCCACAGGTTGTTTCAATAATACAGAAAAAACAGTCTGGGTTGCAGCTGCACGTGTTTACATCTGGTGGGAAAAATAGGAACATTCGATGGTGAGTGAAATGAATCAATACACCACCTTGACAGTTCATAAACAGGTCGGATTCAAGCGGAAGTTCCTGGCTCGGGAGAAAACAGTCCGTCTGTCATTGAGAGTTTCCGGACATCAAGCGAAATGGCGGCTGTGATTGTCACCATTCGACAGAAGATTGGCAGCTTGTTATTGAAAACTGTTGTTGGGACCATACAGGAACTCGCTAGCTTGTTTTGGGCGTCAAAACAAGTGATGACAACTCTGACATTCATTAAGCCAGGGGAGATAGCTTCCTGACAATGGAGGATCTGACCAAAATAACACCTGTGTGGACATAAAGAATACCGTCACGTGACCAATTTTAGGCGTTTGCCAAAAACCCGATTTGGGGACAATTAGTGTTGACCAAAATATGGATTAGGATTGACGTGTTTTGTTGGAGAGCTCTACAGTGTTAGATTAATTAAAAATTAACTAGCATGTGTCGTTATGGCAAAGTGTAGCAGCCATCCAGGAATGAGGCGGGTTTGCCTAAGGTTCCCTACCAGTTACGAGGAAGTTCAACACTGGTTTTGATGAAGTGCAACTTCAATTAGACATAACACCAGTTGGACACTCAAATGTTTCTTACTAAAAAGGAATAACGTCCGAGAAGAAAGATGGTATTATGTTTACGCTGGACTCATAATCAGGAGGGTTCACCATAACATGACTCAGAAGAGCCAACCAATATAACGATTCCTGCGTGTTAAGGTTCACCTAGGATGGGTGATGATTGTTGATATGTCACACATCATACAAACATTGTTAAGGAACGAGAACATTAAAATATAATAGTCTCATGGTGTGATATATTCTAGTGAAATAGTACAAAAGACATGATACTTTAAACTAGATAGACACTAGTTAGGATCAAGTATAATAACAATGAGTACAATCAAGTACAATAACAGTGATACCTAAGTACACACAACAAAGGATTCGTACAATTTTTAGGACCGATAGGAACTTATGTGTAGTGTGCAACCGGTCCATGATCAGCTGTAATTTACAAACAGTATCTATTTCGGATGATCAGGAAGATGGATTACCAGGTAGCTACAGATGACAGTCGGTGTCCGGCAGGAGAGATACAGTACCGGGTGAGATGGACTTGTTCTGACTTAACGTGCTGTGGTATGTCCTTGCAAGGATGAACTGACTATGTTATTATCTGAGGGTCCGATCCTACACACATTATAGAACACATCACACATTTTCTTCGCATACACGTCTCACGTACATTACACTTTTCTTTTAATAAATTAATCTGTATTAATTTTTAGAAGCAAGAGTTGTTGAATATGTTGCGTTGGGGAAGAATGAGAGGGGGCATAGTTCGACAGTGAGAGAGTGATAGGAAAAGGTGTCCATGGGTTGATGGAGTGTGTTGGACGGAAGCTGGTGGATTCTCCAGGATATTGATAGGGGAAAAAAATTATAATGTGGGTGTTGACTCCCCTCACTCCAGGGACGACACTTTAATGCAAGACACAACATTATTGGGAGCTCGTAAACAGGATCTTTGGACAGCGGGATCTCTCGTAAAAGTGATCTTTGGACAGCGGGATCTCTCGTAAGCAGGATACTTTGACAGTGGGATCTTCTGACAACGGGGTCTTTTGACACGGGATCCTTAGTTATAAGACGGATATATCATATTGGAGAATCCAGCTAGAGTGAATGTGGATAGGGGTTAGGACAAATATCTTACCTGTTCACACTTCACACGTCTGCATAGGTCTGTGGTCCTGATTCTACTCTTGTCACTGAGTGAATGTGCTGTGTGTGGTAATATCTAGATTTATAGTACTTGTTCATATATCTGTATATTAATTTGCAGTTATATTGTACTCAACCTGCTAGCTTACCTCTCTGAAATGGCCACTCCGAAACTAACCACTGCAGAACTAAGGGCAAAGGGGGAAGAAATGGGATTGTCGGGTTCTGCTCTAACGGATTACATACAGGAATTGGAGAGAGAGTATCGTCAAGCAGAAAGGGAAGATCGAAAGGCCGAGCTGGAATTGAGAAGGATGGAGTTGGAACAAGAAGCTAGGAAATTGCAATCAGAACAAGCTGCAAAGAAATTTGAAGCTGAGCAAGCAGCGAAGAAACTGGAAGCTCAACAAGAAGCTCAGAAAAGGGAGCACGAGTACCGGATGAGGGAACTCGAGTTGAAGAGTCAATCTAATGGAGAAACTGAGGGAGCAGTTGGAGGTTCCTCCATCCCAGGCTCAACCCCAGCCGGTGGACATGGTTACCATGCTATGAAGTTTCCTCTAGCGGTCTACAAGGAGGACAAAGAGAAGATTGACCAGTACCTTCAACGCTTCGAGGCCATGTCTGTTGCTATGGGTCTGGAGCGTAACCAATGGAATCTCAAGCTATCCCACGGATTACGCGGGACCGGCTACGAGGTTTATTCTCGCCTGCCACCAGGACAGGAGAACAATTATGACGAGTTGAAGAAGGCTCTGCTGAAACGATTCGAGGTTACGTCACATACCTACCGGAAAAAATTTCGAGCAGCGAAACGAGAACCGGGGGAGTTGTTTGCCACCTACAGTTTGCGTCTAAAATCCTATCTCCATAAGTGGATGGATTTGGCTGGTTTCGCTCATGACTATGAGAGTCTGGAAGAACTCATGGTGGTCGACCAGCTGAAGAAGCAAATGTCTAAACCTCTCAGGACGTTCCTGGGAGAACAAGGAGCGGAACGTATTGACCTCGTGACAAAATTAGCAGAACGGTTCGTCGAGGTACATGGGGAGGCAGGGGAAAACCTTTCCACTAACACCAAAAGTCAGGAGAAACATGACAAGAAGAAAGCCAAAAACTCAGGAACCAAAAAGTGGGAACCTTATGTGCAAAAATCAGAGGATAGTTCAGAGAAGAAGAAGGAGGGAAGCAAGAGCACTTCAAGCTCTACACCAAAACGACCGTGGTCGGAGAAGTGGTGTTCAATTTGTAAGTCACCCTCTCACAATACGAGGGACTGCAAATCGAAGGCTAAGAGCCCTCACTTCGCAGCATGTCAAGTGACTTCCAAGGAGGTTGTCACGGAAAATGCCAAGGTCAACAAGGAAGCTCGCCACTAGGAAAGTTCACTCAAGTCCAGCACTAGAAAATCTAGGACAGGGAAATGGTGCAACCACTGCATGTCAAATAAGCACAGTGCTATTGACTGCAGGGGAAAGTCAGGAGACTCTAAATTCGTCGTGTGCCCCGGGAAACCTAAGGTGGAGCCCACCGAACAGGTCGAGGCCGAGGAAGAGACTCCAGACCAGGAAAAACCACCTGTAGTGGAATTGGTAGAGGTTAACGGTCATCAAGTGGAGTGTTTGTACGACACAGGACTGGACGGGGAGGCCGTGATTTCTGCGGATCTGGTACATCCAGAACAATTCGCAGGTGAGACCATGGAGATACAGCCTGCACAGAAGAGTGCTGTGGCCATGAAGTTGCCCATTGCTAAGGTGGAGATTCGGTCAAGATATGTCACCGGCACAATCAAGGCCGCTGTATTGACCGATCCCATTTTCCCAGTAATCCTCGGTTGCCGGTATGTCTTTCTGGGAATGCCCAGGGAGCCAATCCATATGGGAGCAATACAGACTAGCTCTCAGATGAGAACGGAAGAGGCAGAAGCCATTGTGACTAACCTACTGCCGGGGGAGCTACGAACTGCCCAGAGTGAGGATGCTACTTTACGTCCTTGCTACAAAAAGCTGCAGAGAAGTGCTAATCCACCAGGACGGGGGCAGTACTACATGAAGAATAGGATACTCTACAGGAGAGCAGGAAGGGGAGACAACCTATACGGTCAGTTGGTCGTCCCGAAAGCTCACCGGTCCCAGATTCTTCATATGGGGCATACCATCTCCTTTAGTGGACATATGGGTATTGCCGCCATCATGCAGCGAATTTCCTGCCATTACTATTGGCCGGGAATGACAGATGATGTGCGTTGGTATGTGAAGTCATGCCCTGAGTGCCAGAGGGTGGCACCGAAACACTGGACAGCACCGGTGGTCTTGGGTGAGATGCCCATCATGAACTCTCCTTTCGAGAGGGTAGCCATCGATATCGTGGGTCCACTTCCCAGGACTAGGAAGAGGAACATGTATATACTCACAATGGTGGATTGCTGTACCATTTGGGGGTGAGGCCATACCGTTGACCACGATTGACTCGAAACAAGTGGCGGACGCACTGATGGAGGCCTTTACCAGATTAGGCTTCCCTGATCAAATTCTGGCATACAATGGGTCTCAGTTTTGTGGAAAACTCATGGAGGAGGTATTTAGGGTGTTTCACTCTAACCACATACATACCAGCCCTTACCACCCTCAAGCCAATGGACAAGTAGAGCGTTTCAACGGCACGTTGATGACAATGCTCATGAAACTAGCGCAGGAAAAACCTGATAGGTGGGATGAATATATCCCAGCAGCCCTCTTTGCCTATCGGGAAGTTCCTCATGGCTCAACAGGATTACCACCCGCTACGTTGCTGTTTGGTCGTCCAATCAAAGGACCATTGGAAGCCATGTTGAGGAGTTGGACTGAAGAGGGGACGTCAGAAGAAGTGATTTCATCCTATAAATACGTGGAGGAACTGAAAGAAAAACTCCACAAGGGATGGACTCTGGCAAATCAAAACTTGAAAAAGGCCAGGAAAAGACATGCGGCTTACTACAACCGTAGGTCTAAAGACAGATCTCTAGAGGTGGGAGACAAAGTCTTGTTGCTTCTCCCAACGGGAAACAACAAACTGGAGATAGGTTGGCAAGGACCATTTCCCGTGGAAAGGGTGATATCCAGAACCAACTATCAGATCCGGATCCGGGGAAAGTCGAAGATTTTCCATATCAATCTTTTGCGGAAATACGAAGAGAGACCCAGAGACAAGGCAGCTCACCTCATGGCAATGGCAGTTGCAGTGGAGACGGAAGTGGGAACCAACGAGGGCAGGGAATATCCCTTGGTACACCAGGAAACCTATAGGGAAGTGCAAGTGAACCCTGATCTGACCTCTCAGGAGAGGGAAAAGATAATTCTCAAGTCTGACTGATAAACCAGGACGAACAAGGTTGGTTGAGTTCGAGATGACTTTGACCACACAGGAGCCTGTTCGCCAGAAGGATTACCCAGTGCCATTCTCTAAGGAAAAGGCCCTGGAGGAGGAAATACAAAAACTGCTGGAGGATGACGTGATTGCACCATCCACATCCCCATACAATGCGGGGGTAGTTTTGTTACGCAAACCAAGTGGAGAACACCGGTTGTGTATAGATTACCGACTTCTGAACAGTCATACCCAGTTTCAGGTGGAACCTTTGCCGAATCCAACTCAGTTATTCGCTAGGCTCCATAAGGCTTGGTACTTTTCAAAGGTAGATCTGAGTCGGGGGTACTATCAGATACCAGTCAAACCGGAGATTCGACCACTGTTGGCTTTCAGTACACCCAGTGGACACTACGAATTCAAGGTCATGCCCTTTGGACTCAGCAATGCACCTAGTGTGTTTACCCGCATGATGAGGACTTTACTTGATCCTTTACAGGATCCGTCCATCATCTCATTCATGGATGATATTCTGATTTCCAGTGACAGCTTGGATGACCACTTGAAATCCTTGGAGAGAGTGTTTAATAGACTCAAGGAAGCAGGGCTTACCGCTCGTCCAACCAAGTGCATGATTGGTTACCAGACTCTGGAATTTCTAGGTCACACCATCACTCCAGGACACATTGTCCCAGAAGAAAAGAACCTGGAGAAAATCAGAAATGCACCAAGGCCAAAAACGAAGAAGGATGTGCGATCTTTTCTCTCGTTGTGTGGGTTCTACCACAAATTTATCCCACATTTCACGTAACTGGGAACTCCATTGACGGAAACCTTGAAAAAGGGATTCCCGGACCAAATCATTTGGACACCAGAATGTGAGACTGCCTATAGCCAGTTAAAGGAGGCCTTGGTCAGCAAACCTGTATTACAGCTCCCTGACGTTTCCAAACCATTTGTGTTGAGAACGGATGCGAGTGCGATTGGGATTGGGGCAGCCTTGTTACAGGAAGGAAAAGACGATGCTTCGGTTTTGAAACCTGTAGCATACGCAAGTAAGAAACTTCTACAGGCTGAGAGGAATTATTCAACCGTCGAGAGAGAGTGCTTGTCCCTCATATGGGCAGTGCAAAAATTCCAGCCATATTTGTATGGAGTCAAGTTTCGGGTCCAGTCGGATCATCAGCCCCTGATGTTCCTGGCTACTTCTCAGAAGCTCAACGCCCGGTTGATGCGGTGGTCGTTGCTACTTCAACCCTATAATTTCACAGTGGAGTACATTCCTGGGAAGGAAAATGTTGGAGCGGACTTCTTGTCAAGACACCCAGCTCCTGAAGAAGAGGAATGAATCATCTGGATTGAACTCACGGTGGAGAAGAGTGAGATGCACTACTCTCTTTAGAGGGGGCCTATGTCACAAAATAGACCACCGTGATTAACCAGTGATGACAATAAAAGGCAGTTCGGATTAACGACATGTTCGAGGCCACAGGTTGTTTCAATAATACAGGAAAAAACAGTCTGGGTTGCAGCTGCACGTGTTTACATCTGGTGGGCGAATATAGGAACATTCGGTGGTGAGTGAGATGAATCTATACACCACTTTGACAGTTCATAAACAGTCAGAGTCAAGCGGAAGTGCCCAGCTCGGGAGAAAACAGTCCGTCTGTCATTGAGAGTTTCCGGACATCAAGCGAAATGGCGGCTGTGATTGTCACCACTCGACAGAAGATTGGCGGCTTGTTGTGGAAGCCCGTTGTTGGGAGCATACAGGAACTCGCTAGCTTGTTTTGGGAGTCAAAACAAGTGATGACAACTCTGACATTGATGGAGCCAGGGAAGATAGATTCCTGTACAAGGGATGATCTGCCCAAAATAACACCTGTGTGGACATAAAGAATAACGTCACGTGACCAATTTTAGGCGTTTGCCAAAAACCCGATTTGGGGACAACTAGTGTAACTCAAACTAGTGGATTAGGATTGACGTGTTTTGTTGGAGAGCTCTACAGTGTTAGATTAATTAAAAATTAACTAGCATGTGTCGTTATGGCAAAGTGTAGCAGCCATCCAGGAATGAGGCGGGTTTGCCTAAGGTTCCCTACCAGTTACGAGGAAGTTCAACACTGGTTTTGATGAAGTGCAACTTCAATTAGACATAACACCAGTTGGACACTCAAATGTTTCTTACTAAAAAGGAATAACGTCCGAGAAGAAAGATGGTATTATGTTTACGCTGGACTCATAATCAGGAGGGTTCACCATAACATGACTCAGAAGAGCCAACCAATATAACGATTCCTGCGTGTTAAGGTTCACCTAGGATGGGTGATGATTGTTGATATGTCACACATCATACAAACATTGTTAAAGGAACGAGAACATTAAAATATAATAGTCTCATGGTGTGATATATTCTAGTGAAATAGTACAAAAGACATGATACTTTAAACTAGATAGACACTAGTTAGGATCAAGTATATTAACAATAACAGTGATACCTAAGTACACACAACAAAGGATTCGTACAATTTTTAGGACCGATAGGAACTTATGTGTAGTGTGCAACCGGTCCATGATCAGCTGTAATTTACAAACAGTATCTATTTCGGATGATCAGGAAGATGGATTACCAGGTAGCTACAGATGACAGTCGGTGTCCGGCAGGAGAGATACAGTACCGGGTGAGGTGGACTTGTTCTGACTTAACGTGCTGTGGTATGTCCTTGCAAGGATGAACTGACTATGCTTATTATCTGAGGGTCCGATCCTACACACATTATAGAACACATCACACATTTTCTTCGCATACACGTCTCACGTACATTACACTTTTCTTTTAATAAATTAATCTGTATTAATTTTTAGAAGCAAGAGTTGTTGAATATGTTGCGTTGGGGAAGTAATGAGAGGGAGCATTGTACGACAGTGAGAGAGTGATAGGAAAAGGTGTCAATGGGCTGATGGAGTGTGTTGGACGGAAGCTGGTGGATTCTCCAGGATATTGATAGGGGGGGAAAATTATAATGTGGGTGTTGACTCCCCTCACTCCAGGGACGACACTTTAACGGAAGACACGACATTCATCATACTTGATGGACTGATGGACAAACACCACGTCTACTCCCAACACTTTACTGTGGTAAATGGAGGCAGACGATTTGCGACATCATAAAGTAAATTGTGTTGCATTGTTTCGTCAAGATTGTGGCTCAGTAAATACTACTCCTACAAGCATTTGTTCATGTTTTGTTTCCCCCAGAATGTGGCTATCCCCAGTCTACCTACAAAGAAACAGGCTCGTGTCTCTTTGCGTCTGGTTCCTACCCCTTGACCTGTCCGACACGAGAGACCCCACCACCACCAGTAGCTGCGCTACCGTCGGCATGTCTTTGCAGGGTCATTGGAACACGCAAGCTCACCTACCATGGTAGGTAGGTCAGCATGACCGAATAGATAAGAACGCGTGTTCTTAAACAACCGGTATGCTGAAGACAAAGTAAGGGGTGCAACCCCTACACTGGACAGTTTGACTAAAATGTTTACCTATCGTCCTTGGAAACGTTAATTACAAGCACATCTGAAGTCGGAGTGGGTTCACCTGATGGCGAGGGACACTGTTAACAGGGAAAGCTAATCCACACGCAAAATTGATTCCAGCATTACTTAGAAGTGTGTATGGACTACGATTGTGTTCAAAGCCAGCGAACAAATAATTTTTAAAAAAAGCTACCAGACCATGGTAAGGTGGATGAACGACAGATGGGGAGAGGGGGGGGGGTGGAGGGGGGAGAAAGTTTAATCTATTCCTAACCTAAACGAGGCGCTGTGGCTTAAAAGATAGTGAAGGTCATAATTCCCCGGCGTACCGAGCCTGTCACTGTCATTTGTCACTGTCATCTGTCACTGTCACCTTTTTTGCGCTCGCTCGCTTTTAACTCAAGTGTAGTGCATACAGACTATTTCTAGTAGGGCTGGACTGAATTTTGCTTGTGGATTAGCTTTCCTTACTACCAGTGTCCATCGCTATCAGGTGAATTCGCACTGACTTCAGAGATACTTGTAACTTACGTCCCTGAGTCAATGACGAGAAGGTAACATTTCAATCAAACTGTCTGGTGTACAGGTTGAACCCCTTACCTCGACATCAACACACCGGATGTTTAAGAACGCACGTTCTTATCCATACTATTCAGGATCCTCGCAGTTTGCTACGGAGTTCGTGCACTGAGCTGAGTTTCTCCAGACTCAGATTGAGTTAGGAGGAGAACGGAGCACTTATGGGTTACACCCGTGTGCCGTGATGTTGATTCATCGACTAAACTAAACTAAAACTAAACTGTTCTTATCCATTCGGCCATGTGGACCTCCAGAGGATCTGTAATAGGCCTAAATAGTTTTGTCGCGAGGCAGTTTCTTACTGTGGGTCTGTGATGTGGTCACTGGTAGCGTCATCACATTTTGTTGGCCTGAATCATCATAATGTGACATGCCGATAAACGTGAGAAGTCAGGTTTCGCCATCTCACACGATCATCAAAGTCATGGATCAGCTATGAGGTCAAGTTATCTGGATATTTACTTATCTGCCTTCTCTTTGATGTTTCCCCCCTCAATCTTGCCTGTTGTCATCAAGTTCTCCAGTTTATTTCTTCTTATAACGTGCACAGAGGAATAAGTGGCCAATCTTTCCCTCACTTTCACCGGCGACGAGCCCGGGCGTCAAAACTCCTCATCCAACCGTGGTCATGACATTACCCAGTGCAGTTCCCTGTCAATCCAATGAAATCCATTTCAATCCAATGTTTGAGAAAATATGTTTCGATCGGTTATAACTGGGGTCCTTGTGGTGTATCTCATATCTCATTCTTCTGCTTGTGTGGACAGGGCTACGATTTCGCTTCCTGGCGTCAGTGTTTTCTGTTTGTTAGTGAATTCGACGTTGGTGGCCTTTCACTTGTCTGTTCAGAGTCGCACCTAGCCAGTATGAATAAGATTAACACAAGACTAGGAACAATAGAAGGAAAAAGCATCATAAAAACCTACATATTGGAAGAATGGAGGAAACAGTGGCAAAACAACACTAAAGGTAGACATGCGTACCGGATACTAGGCCAACCCAGTCACAAACCACAAGTCAGCAAGAATATAAAAGCACCAGCCAATAGAAAACTGTGGAAACTCAGACTGGGAACCTGGAAAGGCACAGGAGAAAAACAATTATGCATACCATGCTATGAAGAAAACACCATTGAACATTTTCTAATATCATGCAGCGAATACAATAACGAGCGAAGGGAGTTAAGAGATTACTTCAGCAATACCAACTCACCAATGACAATGACGAAATGCCTGCACGTAGAGAGTAACGCAGAGATCCAGAGGCTGGTCAGGCAATGCATATGCCGAACAGGGAAGGAAATATAACCTCAACCTAAGAAAGAAGACAGAAACCAGGAGGAGGAGAGGACGTCATTCATGTCTGTATCTGTTCAATGTCAGTTTGTGCCTTTACGTACCCGTTATATGTCTCAATAAAAACAAAACTATAAACATTTTATTATTATTATTATGTTTTGTTTTTGAAATTCTTTTACCTACCTTTTTTTTTTCTCTTTGGCATTTGATGGATGTCCTGGGTGTGGTCCTGGAAAGGAGCGTTGGGGGACGGCGGACGTGAGGGCTTGTACGGGGCTCAGCTCTCCTTGATGAGCCACTGGCTGTGCCTGGGGGATGATGGTGACATCCTGGTATGGAGAAGCGCAGGCGCTGGAAGCGAACAGAGAGAAGGACAGACGGACTGGGGCAACGGATTGCAACCGACCTTGAGGTGCCGGCCTACGCACACGACGAGTCCTTGTCAGGACTAAACAGTAATCAGTACCGGGGATAACCACAACAGAAAACAACCAACTCTGTACTAGTTTAACAAAAACAAAACAAAAAACTAGAACAAGGACAGCAGTGCCTGGAAGAATATGGAACCGGTCAACGCACGCCAATAGACAAGCTCAAAAGCCGACACAAGAACCAGCCTTAACCGACACCGGAGCGGGAGCTACAACCAACACGAGCCAAAATAACTCGAAAGAGAGCACAAAGAGGAACAGTATCAAAACACACTCAACCACTCGACACTCTAACCAACGCTGAAGAAGCAGGTTGAAGGAGACCGAGTTTGTAATTTTTGTTTGATAAATCGGATCGGATCGGATACTAAGTTGTGTTCCCGCCCCGTCTCATGGTGTTTTTTCCTCCAGGGAGTGTTTTACCAGTCGTCCTTCCTGGAATTCCATCTATTTCCCCGTCTTATTCTGTCTTCGAATCTTCTTGGTCTTCTCTGGCATCTTGTGTCGTGGATGGCTTGATAGTTAGCTTGTTCCCTGTCAACTTCGCTTAAACTTAACTTAAACAGGGCGTTCAAGGCCTGAGAACTCTTCAACGGCTGGAAATAAACCTACTACTCCCTCCACCTGCAGAAGTAAACACGGAGACAGACTGCTAGGGAGGGTGACTGGAGCAAGTTCTTCTCTTGTACTTCAAATATCCGCTTGTCTTTTACAACAGAAAGACTGCAGATAGCCACAGAACCCTTTTATGTATCCTTCATCATCTAAACTTTGTTTTCGTAAACGCATATTTTAATTCTGTGGATATTATTAATAATATTAACATTCGTGAAAGTGATTATTACTGACTCTGGATGAATGACATGACATCAATCAAATTGTTGTGAATTATCAAATCTTTGACACCATTCACCGTGATACAAGATTTCGCATGAGTAAATTTAAATGTTGAGGAGATGAAAACAAACTGTGTTACTCCGTAAGTGTTTTGCCGTTTAAGTGATTTTCATTTTCTTCTGCAATGAACTCGACGCCACACTCGCCCTTGGTAAGTAACAGTTGCATTGCAATTATTTTAGTTTATTTAGTATTTTATTTTTAACTATTTTATATTTATTATTTCTGTATAACGCATTACATTACTGCCATTGCACTATTATTCACTATACTCTAATTAATTGAAAATTCAGCAACTCAAATGAAGGCAAGCTTCATGCAGAGTGGCTTGCTTCGCTTCGGAGGTCACGGGTAGCAAGCATCACCTGGATCTTTTCTCCTGGGCATGCCGGTGTGCTGGTGAATGAACAGGCGGACAGATTGGCTGGCTCGGCAAAACTTGGTGGAGTGGTTGCGGCCTTGTGGGAGCACGTGTACACCTCGGAGGAGCAAATGGATCACCATAGTCTGGTAAGAATGAGACAGCGAGGTGTGACGAGGGGATCTGGCCGACGCTCGACGCTCAGAGGAAAGGCGAGACGGACATATAATCAGATTGCTACTGGAACTATTAGTGTTGGAACTCTTCACTGGCTGCTGAGGATGGGAACGGAGCGCTTATGGGAATGTCCCGAATGCTGTGATGTCGGTTTCTAAATCAATCAATCAATCAATCATGTGCCATGCCGGAAAGCGTGGGCGGTCATGACTCGCCATTTCACTCGATCACCAGTGTCGTGGATCAGCTCAGTGTTCCTGTCTCTTCCATGCCATGTGGCCAAGCCATCCAGGTATTTTCCTCTCGGTCTTCCTCTTGGTCTGTTCCCCTCGATCTTGCCAGTTGTCACTAAGTTCTCCAATCCATTTCTTCTCATAACATGTCCAAAAAATTTTTGACTGCCTACGTCTAATTCTCTAATCAGTTTACGATGTTCATTTGTCTCCTGTAGTACTTGGTCATTGGTTTTTCTGTCTGTCCATGGTATTCTTTGCATTTTCCTCAGAAACCACATTTCTGCAGCCATCAGATGCTTTTCAGCTTGACTGCTCATTGTCCAAGTTTCACATCCATACAAAAGAACAGGCTCTATGTATCCCCTCAGCACTCTTTTTCTCGTTTCAATTGACATCTTTTTATTGGTCAGAATGTTTTTCATCTTGCTAAAGGCTACTTTTGCCATGGCGATTCTTGTTCTAATCTCTTCAAGGCATCTCCCATCAGATTTTGTGACTGTTCTGAGATAATTGTACCGATTCACTTGTTGAAGAATATTCCCATTTACTTGTATATTACATTGTGGTATTTCGTTCTTCCTAGTGATGACCATAATCTGTGTCTTTTTACAATTTAATTCTAACCCCAGTTGTTCACTGTGCAACAACCGCATCTACTAATTGTTGCAGATCCAGCTCATTGTCTGCAATCAATACTGTATTATCTGCATATCTAATATTATCGATGTTTTCTCCTCCAATGCTGATTCCATTTATATCCTCTACATTTCTGAAAATATTTTCACTTTATAGGGAAAAAAGATCTGGAAAAAGAAAAAGAATAGTACAAGTATACAAGTAAATTATTAATAATCTTTAAACTTGTTTTCTGTATAATGTTAGTAGTTCAAATTGCCCGTATTAAGCCTGCCTGATCGATAATTCACGTCGGCCACTAACTTGACTTTCCATTCACAAAGAGGAAACACGTCAGCAGAAATAATTTTTTTTCTACCACCAATCATCGACGATCATCAATTAAACTGTCCACATAAATGTAAAAATGTGTGCAAAATTTGAATATACATCTCAAAATATCTGAGGACTTATGAGAAAAGCATAGAAAATACAAATAAGTACCTTATTATATATGACAAAGGTAATTTCAACCAATCGCTGTGCACAGAATATTAGACTAACCTTTTGAACTTAAGATGGCGTCTGTTATTGTCACATGATATTTGAATGAATGAATGATGTCGTAAGCAGGAATGGTCTTTACAGCAGCCATTTTGGGGACACAATGGATCAGGCCGAGGTGGCGCAGTATATCACTACCGTTTTCAGTTCGGGTCGCGGCACGATCGAAAATGCTATTGTTCAGCGTCAGGGAATGTAGAATTAAACTGTGCAGTATTTTAACCTTATATGTGTATTATTATACTTTTTTTTGTTTTAAAAATAAAGGTCCCTAATTAGCCATAAATCCATCTTTAAATGTTTAAAGTAAATGTTGTTAAGATCAAGATCGAGTGGGGCAATTACAAAACGCTAATAATACAAAATACTAAAATTAAATTCTATTAAAGATACAAAAACTATGCAGACAAATCAGTGAGCTCACGGAAAGAAAAGTAAGATTAAATACAGGGTGTTTAAATAAACAGGTAAGATATTGGAGGCAGGTGCTATAATGAAGAGGTAAAATGAGTATATAAGAGAATTATATGATGGAAAAAGGGAATAATTAACAGAAGAAAGTAACCTAGAAGGTCCACCTATTCTAAAAGAAGAAGTCGCTGACGCTGTCAAACATACGAAGAAAGGAAAAACACCTGGGCCAGATGGAATCACAATAGAAGAATTAGAAGTACTGGAAGAATTTAAAGTAGATACATTAGCCAACATGTTGAATGATATTTATTTACAGCAGTGGATATTTACAGAGCGATATTCTGAAATCTGCATTTATAGCTATACCAAAAAGACCAGGAGCAATTAAATGTGAAGATTTTCGTACAATTAACCTCATAAACCATGTAACTAAGTTTCTACTCAGAATTATAATGAGAAAATAAAAATGGAAATTAGTGAAGAACAGTATGGATTTGTAGAAGGAAAGGGTACAAACAATGCAATATATACATTATGGACACTAATAGAAAGATCAGTAGAGAAACAGAAAGACATATGTTTGTGCTTCATAGATTATAGTAAGGCATTTATTAAAGTAAAACATGATGAACTGATTAAAGACTATTTACTGGAACCAAGTTCATTAATTCATTTAGTAGCATGTCCTTTGCAGAACCTCGCTGCCATAACAACTTTCCAGAAAACTTCTCGATTATAAGCAAGAGTTACTGCATCCAACACACCCATCTGGAGATCATCCGCCACATCCTGCACCCATCTTCTCTTTCACCTTCCTCTTCCTCTCTTCCTAGGCATATACCCCTCCATTATTGTTCTCTCTAAACTTTCATGATGTTTCAGGTGACCAAAATATTTCAGTTTTCTTTGTTTTATCATCGTTAATAGCCAACCTTCTTCAATATTCAACTCTTGAAGGATAGATGCATGTGTTCTTTTCTTTACCCAAGATATTCTTAGAACCCGTCTGTAACATTTATATTTAAAGGCATTATGCGCTGCTCAGATTGCTTAGTAAGTGCCCAGGTCTCACAGGCGTATGTTGCAATGGGGAGGATGCATGCTCTTCAAAATCTAATTTTTGTAGTTCTATTTGTCTCACTACATTGTGCCAACAGCTTAGGGCGGAGGAGCACAATTGGGAGGGTACAAGCCTTATCCTAGTGAGAGAAAATGCAACCTAAAGATTAAATGTCATGGCAGGGCAGACCAGGCCCTAAGCCTTGGTTGGCAACTGGTCTATTATTGAAGCTCCGACAGACGGACAGTTAAAGCATTGCTTTGCTGATCCGGCAGCTTCTGCAGCTTGTCTTGTTCCAGACGTATTTGTTTACCTTTCCTTTGGAGTACACTAGACAGGCCGAGAGAGGGATAATGCTGCATGGGCAACACATGGTCCCTAAATTCAGCCCAGGCTTTGTGTTATGGAGAGGTATAACTCCATTTTACAAACTATCGTCTGTCAAGACAGCAAGGTGCCAGTCTATTTGTCTCACTCCATAATTTATTCAGTTGTTTTAGTCTTTGAAGAACAATAGATATTCGTCTTTTAATTTCTTTCATTGTGTAACCATTGTTGGTAATCAATGACCCAAGATATTCACAATTTTCCACCACCTCCAATTTTTCCTCATTAACATATATTCCTTTCTCCATAACAGTTTTATCTGTATGCATTATCTTTGTATTTGCTATGCTAAGATATAGGTTGTGGTTTTCACTATTCCTTTGAGTTGGGGTTATTAGGTTTTATATACCATTCTGTGATGTGGATAATAATACTGTATCATCAACATATAGAATCTCTGGTATTTCATGACCACCGATATTTAGGGCATCATATTGCTCCCTGGTTATATCATCTCTGTAATTTCTCATTATATTTTCGGCATACAGGTTAAGCAAATAGGAGGGGGACAGCACACAACGCTACTGGACTCCTTGCTTGATGTCAATCTGATGTCTCGCCATCTATTCTAACTGCTGCTTGTTGGTCTGGATAGAGCATTTTTATGAGTTGTATTACATGTGGTGGAAAGCCCATATTCCTCATGACTTCCCAAATTTCTGATGTTGTACACAGTCAAATGCCTTTGAATAATCCACAAAACATGAGAATAGGTTTACATTAAATTCTCTGCACTTCTCTATTATTAAACGCATGTTGAGTACGTGATCTCTTGTTCCTCTTCCTTGTCTAAATCCAGCTTGAACCACATTAATCTCTCTTCCATTTACTTGTGAAGTCTTCCCATTATGATTTTTAGTAGAATTTTACTTGCATGACTGATCAGGGCAACAGTTTTATAGTTGGTGCATAATTTCAGGTTGCCCTTTTTTGGTATTGGAATGAAGATAGTTTTATTCCAGTCTTTTGACCATATATCATATTTCCATATCTTTTTACATAATGTGTGATAGATTTTGTATGCTTTCTTTTCCTCCAACTTTAATTAGTTCAGCAATTATCTCATAACAGCCTGATGATTTACCATTCTTCAGGTTCTTTATTGCCAACGCAGTTTCATCTAATGAGGGTTCAGGTTCTGTCTCTGCTGTCATTGGTTAATATATCTCATTCATATTCTGTCTTTCATATCATATCACACTGCAGTATTCCTGCCATCTTTCTAGAATTTGTCTAGATTCTGTTAAGGTATTTCCCAACTTGTCACAGATAACATTTAATTGAGGTTGGACATTTCTTGTCAAAAACTTAATTTCTTTGAACATTTTGTAATTTCTTCCATTCTTATGATGTTGCTCTATTTGAATACAGCAATCTTGTGTATATTGGTTTTTTTCCTTTCTTGTGTTCTTTCTTATTTCTTGTGTTAAAGATGTATACTTCATCTTACTGTTATCGGTTCTCCTCCTTTTCTTTCAGTTCTCTTCGTTGTATTATTAATTCTAACATGTCTAATGTAATCCATGGCTTAACTTTCTTAGTCTTGATCGAAATTAAATCTGTGGAACTAAGTAGCAGCTATTACAATGGGAAATAGGGAGGGCAGTTGCGAACAAATACAGCTAGAAGTACGAGAGGGATGTATCTTGTCACCAAATCTCTTCTCCCTCTATAGCAAAGTAATAATGAGAGAGATTAAAGAGATGCCAGGAATACTAATCGGAGGATATAATATAAACAATATACACTATGCAAATGACACAGTATTGGTGGCGGATAATGGAAAATATCTACAACAATTGTTGGACATTGTAGTTACAGAGAGTGCCAAGAAAGAACTCTCCTTGAATATCAAGAAAACAGTAACATTGGTGATATAAAAGAAAAAGGTCACACCAAAGTGTGAAATGGAAATAGAAGGGACAATTCTTAACCAAGTGGATAATTGTAAATACCTAGGGGCATTTATTACATCAGATGGAAGCTGCACAACAGAGATTAAGAGCAGAATAGGGCAAGCAAAAGCTGCATTAAAAAAATGAAGAGTATTTTATGCAATAAGTCACTGTTATTGAATGTATGAAAGAGAGTGCTGAAGTGCTATATAGAACCTGTTTTGTTGTATGGCAGTGAATCATGGAATGTAAATGAACAAAGTAGGAAGAACTTGGAAGCAACAGAGATATGGTTCCTGAGACAAATGTTAATTCCTTGGACTGCCAAAGTAACTAACAACGATTGCCTGAAAGAAGCTAATGAAACTAGAACATTACATACAATAAGAAAAAGACAGACAGCTTTCTTTGGTCATGTGATGAGAAAAGAGGCATTGGAGAACATCATGACAACTGGAAAGATCAAAGGGAAGAAAGGCAGAGGTAGACCAAGAGAAATGAAGCTGGATGGATTGAGGTGGTGGCATGGAGGAATACCATCAGCAGAGTTGATCCAGAAAACCAAGGACCGAGATCTGTGGAGAGTCATGAACGCCTAAACCATGTTGCATGGCACTTGATGATAATCAGTGCTAATCTTAGCTTCTTGTTTTGTTTTATAAATTCACTAGTGGTAAAAACGCCTATGCAGAGTAAGCACGACGAGAGGTTTCCGATCGTCAGATGCTGAAAAGCCAGTCTTGGTTCTTATTTCTGATTATATTTCATCTATTTTTCCCTCTATATTAATTATTCTGTTTACTTGGACCACCGTGGTACTGTATATTTGTTTGTTGTTTTTTGTTGTTGTTTTCTTAGGATCTAACCATTCCTTTCTGTTTCATTATATTATCATCATCATGTTCCATGTTGATTGCTAATCAAATTAGCATGGGCGGTCATGATTTGCCATCTTACAAAAATCACCAGAGTCGTCGATCAGCTCTGTATTCTTGTCTTGACCATGCCATATGGCCAAGCCATCTAAATATTTACTTCTCTGCCTTCCCCTTTTTCCTTTCCCCTCAATCTTGCCAGTTGTCACCAAGTTCTCTAGTTTATTCTCACTACGTGCCCAAAAAATTGTGACTGTCTGCGTCTAATTTTTCTAATCAGTTTGCGGTTTTTATTTGCTTCTTGTACAACTTGGTCATTGGTTTTTCTGTCTGTCCATGGTATTCTTTGCATTTTCCCCAGAAACCATATTTCCACTGCCATTAGATGTTTTTCAGCTTGTCTGCTCATTGTCCATGTTTCACATCCATACACAAGTACAGGTTCTATGTAGCACTTCAACACTCTTCTTCTCGTTGCAGTTGACATCTTTTTATTGGTCAGTATGTTTGTACCACAAGGATGTATTTCATGATATAGCATATTCTTAACTATACCAGTGTCAGTCGCCAGTAATAGTATATCATATTATCAACATGAAATTATAGGGCACCATTTCTCTAACCCAGACAGTGAGGACATTTGGGTTGAAAACATGACCAGTGCTGCAAAAACTCATCTTTATATCGCCTTATAATCTTTTAGAAATTGCCTTCCAGTTTTGGTAAAAGTTTATATGTCTGTCATCTACTGCTTATAGTAGTGTAGGGCAAGGGAGTCTTGAGCCTGAGGAATTAAGATCCTGGCTAGTGCAGTTGCTGCGAACTGTGCAGGTTAAGATTTTTCTTTTTGGAACTTGCTAACTATTTTAATTGAGTACCTCAGATTTCTTAAGCTAACAGAATTCACTCATGCTGTTCTTATTTGGATTGCTTGACAGGTTAAACCTATAACAAATTATAGATGCCTGTGATTTTATTATGATGTAAATAAAAGTAGTTTTACTTAGTGTACTTTATTTGCATTTATCTGCATTATGTTATAATGGGTGTTTGTAAAGTCTCACTACACAAATGTGAAAAATGAAGTACACGCGTTCTTATCTACTTGGCCATGCTGACCTACCTACATCATGAAAATATGTGCTCCACAGTCCATTGTGAAGCAATATGCAACAAATGGCTGTCTGCTGGAGTAATTCTTTTCACTCCAAGCAGAATGGTGTTATCAAAGGAATAAAGAATTTTTGGTTGAAAAAGTGTTTTGAAATGGCAGTCAATACACACGGGTGGTTATTCAAAGATTTATAGCAAGATATTCTTTGTTGAATTTGTTGAATAAGTTTCTTGCTATGGGAAATGTGGACTGCTGTGTCTGTAGGAAAAATGTCTAGATATCCAAGACAGAATCCTGAAAAGTCCAAGCAAGTCCTTAAGGAAAATGTCGCAACAAGTGAACGTATTAGTGAGCACAGTACACAAAATTCTTAAACAACAATTAAATTTTCATCCATACAGGATTTCTGTTGGGTCTGAACAAAAAAAATTAAAATCAATCCAGAGTCAAATACTCTACCTACGTGGTTTCAAGCATTTTTAGCTAAATAAGACGAGTCAGTTCTTCATGTAATATTTTTCTCTGATGAGGCATGGTTTCATCTATCTGGATATGTTAATAGACATCATAATTGTACTTGGACCAATTTTAATCCCAATGCATTTCATGAAGCATCTCCACACTATGAGAAAATTTGGGGTATGGTGTGCCGTTAGTAGAAAACGTTTTATTTGACTAATTTTCTTCAACAGCACTATAAATGCAGATCAGTACCGTACTGACATTCTGGTTGGTTCCTTTTTAAGAAACAGCTGAATGAACATGAAATTGAAGAAGCGTGGTTCCAACAAGATGGTGCAACTAGCCAACTACACACAGTTAGAGCATCACTGCGTTCTTTGGAAGAAATGTTCACAAATTGCATAATATTATATTGAATTTGGCCTGCTCATTCTCCAGATCTAACTCCATTAGATTATTATGTATGGGGTATCTTGAAAGGAAATGTTTACAAAAATAATTTACACACAATTGAGGACCTGAAAGAAGCAATGAGAATTACCATTAAAAAAATAACAACAGACATGTCGCAGAAGGAAGTTGACAATATAAGAGATGTGTACAGTCATGTCTTGAAGCCCATGGTGGACATTTCCAACACCTGTTATAATTAATGCTTCATTGGTACTTTCCAGCTTCCCCGAAATAATGTTAGACCATAGCAGTGACTATTGTAACTAATTTAATGAATTGTTTAGCACATGTTTTGATGACATACAAAGTGTAGTTAGACTTTACAAACACCCAGTATTTTTCTCCTGGTGTCATTTTTTTTCAATGCACTTTATTGTTATTTATCTACATTATGTTATATTTTCCCCTGGTGTCATTTTTCAAAGTGAACTTTAATTGCATTTATCTACATTTTGTATAGTTTTCCAATGGTGTCATTTTCCAAAGTGTACTTTATTTGCATTTATCTACTTCTTTTATATTTCCCATCAGTATCTTTATTCTAAATGTACTTTATTTGCATTTATCTACATTCTTATATATTTTTTGACTGGTATAATCTTTTTTAGTTCACTTTATTTCCATTTATCTACATTCTTTTATATTTTTCCCATGGTGTTGTTTTTCTCAATAAATCTGGGCTTTTGGATGTTGTTTGTCCATCAAGAATGATGATGACCATTCATTTCATCCAGTGGGGTTGAAAGTATGGAGCTGTGGGTTCTAAGATGGCTGATAAGGCCTATTTTGGCTAGAAATGTTCTTTGACAATGTGGACAAAGAATGCTTGACATTTCTGGAGGAGGATTTCCTGCAGTGGTCTTTCTGTCCTGCCTTTTCTTCACAGCTCTTGCAGTCCTGGTTGCCTCACATATGACTACACCCTTGTGCCATGATGCACGCCATGAATTTCGGTCTCTGGCTGCAGCCTCCCAGGTGTCATGATGAATTCCAAAAGCATTCAGAGAGATTTTCAGTGTCTTTAAAGCGTTTCCTCTGGCCGCCTTCTGGACCGCTTTTGGATAGCTATGTATGAAACTCTACTTAGCATGTCATTGGCATAGAATTGTGTTAACACTCATCATCATCATCAAGTGCCCTGCCGGCTAGTGTAGGCGTTCATGGCTCTCCACAGATCTCGATCTTTGGTGTTCTGGATCAACTCTGCTGATGATATTCCTCCATGCCACCGTCTCAATCCATCCAGCATCATTTCTCTTGGTCTGCCTCTGCCTCTCTTCCCCTCGATCTTTCCAGTTGTCATGGTTGTTCTCCAATGCCTCTCTTCTCATCACATGACCAAAGAAAGCTGTTTGTCGCTTTCTTATTGTTGTATATAGTGTTCTAGTTTCATTAGCCTCTATCAGGCAATCGTTGTTAGTTACTCTGGCAGTCCAAGGAATTCGCAACATTCGTCTTAAAAACCACATCTCTGTTGCTTCTAAGTTCTTCCTAATTTGTTCATTTACATTCCAAGATTCGCTGCCATACAGCAAAACTGGTTCTATATAGCATTTTAGCACTCTCTTACATTCATTGATAGCGACTTATTGCATAAGATACTCTTCATTTTCTGAAATGCGGCTTTTGCCTGCCCTATTCTGCTCTTAAACTCTGTTGTACATCTTCCAGAGCCATAATTGAATCAACAGTATAATACTTGGTCATTTGGTTGTGTACCATGTTTGGTCCAAACCTACTTTTCGCTTAGCACTGAATCAGTGAAGCTTTTTCTAGCTATACTATTCTTGGGTTTTCTCAATATATGATATATGTCCTGTCCAGAGGCAGCGTCATTTCTTCACCCCTTGGTTCATTGGTATGTGTCTAGTTCTCTCCATGAGCTCCACATTGAGGATTTTGTCATAGCATTTTGTTTTGTCTTGCCTCTGTGAATTGTGAAACCTTGTTGTTGTGATCTACCATCTAGTGTTATTAGATTTTGTATGACCTACGTCTTTCGGGTCACAAGTGCATTTTTCTCAGAGACTCATGGGGGTCATCGCCGGAGCTATGGAGTGCACTTGTGCGGTGCTTTCAGCAGGTGATCCTGCAGAAAGAGGCCGAGCCATATGGGATAAAACCCGGAGCAATGAAATCAATCTTCTCGACTTGTAAGACTTTTAAGATTTTGTGTGTGAGACAAGAGGGCAATGTCATGTGCAAAGTCCATATTATCGAGTTCATTTGCCAGGGGAGTCCATTGGATTCCATTTATGGCCTTGCTTGTTGTTGTCTTCACAATACAGTCTGTAATCAGCAAGAGTAGTAAGGATAACATGAGGAATCCATCTCACTTCTGTTCTTATCTCGAATACCTCTGTTAGTTTCCCCTCATGGATAGGTTTGCCAGATACGGAGGACATAATAAGTTAAAAAGGAGGACACAGGAGGACATAATAAGACAAAAAGGAGGACACATGAGGACATATTCAATGTTTCATTTACATCGTTCCAGATTAAACCCACAATCTGTACAATTTTATTACAATAGCTGCCAATACATTTTTTATCATAGCGGGTGGTTGGTTTACAGAAAGAAAATATTCTTTCAAAGCAGTAAACAGCCTCAGCAGCCTCTCAACAGCTGGAAACAAACTGAGCCATCTGGCTTTAGAGTGATAGAGTAGTTGCTGATAGTTAATGTTGACATAGTCCTTTAAATTTCTGTTCTGACAGTGTATATAGAAAAGTAATTGAATATCTTCAAGACAATAGATTCAACGTCAATCTGCATTAAATCTGCGGCGTGTTGGATGCAGTTGTGCAGAACATCCAACGCCTATTAATGGCTTGCTCAAGGTTTCCTTCAAATGCTAGAACACATTTCTACCTTCTCTTCTCTTAATGCCTCCAAAATTCACATTGGTATTGTCACCAGCAAAAGCAACACATTTGGAGTACAAATCATGTGTTTGGAATGTTCTCAAAATATACTGTGATATCTTCTTCTTCGTTCATCCGGAGTTTTTTTTCCGGATGTGATTGCGTTGTGCCTGTTTACAGCAGAGCTGCGTTCTGGCGCCGTTAGGCCGACACATCCGACTTCTGCGGGCATTTGTTGACCGGGTTAACCTTCCCGGTATACTGTGATATAGTTTCTGAGGTTTCATTTGGTGTGTTGTCTAGCTCGAGAATCTTAGTTTGGATTCCACCTGCTTTCCAGTCTAACTGCAAACCATGATTGCTAGCATATGTCGAAAGACCAAAACATGAAATACCACTTAAAGATTTATCCAATTCATCAACAGTGTGGGGGTCAATCACCTGATTTATTATTGCTTCAGTCTTTGTTTTTGCACAAGCAATAATTTTAGCAATTTCTGAATCTTCAAATAATGTGTGCATCAAACCAGCTGTGCAGATCATCGAGTTGTAAGACTGATGATGACAAACTGTATGAAATGCCAAAGTTGCTTCAGCCGCATGTGCTTTCAGCAACACATTTGAGTACTTAGGCTGAACACACACAAAAAAGACGTCAATGTGCTAGATGACGCAGACACTTTGATTAGGTTTCTATGTCTCTCACTGTCAACATGGCGCTCCAAGTCAGTAGTTCCTTTGTTGACAACGGACAAGTAACTATCGCAAATCATACACTTTGTCTCATTCTCGTTGCGTCCTTCAACGAAGCATGGAAACTTATGTTTCATAGTGTTCGAGAATTTGCATTTTCTCTTTGTAGAAGCCATTTTCATAAACATAGATGGCAAAAATTACAAATTAAAAAAAAATAATCAATTTCAAGAGTTTTTTTCTACCGGAACCGGAAATAACATTAACATTTTGACCATAGAGACTGCAGCATTGTTAGTGTTGCCGAATAGAGCAACAGTTAGATTCAAATTATACAAATGATTGGTGTTTCACATTTGGTATAAATAGGAAAATTAAATACTTATTATTAAGCAATGGGTTTTAATAAAGAATGTAAACACACGGTAGAGTGTAGATACATTATAAGTTGTAACAACAATTTATAAAAAAAAAAATTATAACATAAAATATAAGAAAGGCCGGACATTTGTAAGGTTTTTAGCTTTGCCTGCTGGACGGAGGACATTAGGCTAAAAAGGAGGACATGTCCTCTCTTTGCCAGACGTCTGGCAACCCTACTCATGGAGGACCCTGCCCTTCATGTCACAATATGTTGCATTGATCAAGTTCATGACTTCCTGCGATATTCCGTAATATCTCATCTCAAAGAAGTTCCCTTTCTATGCTATTGGGACTTCGGCATTTCGAAGTTTCCTAACAAGCCGCTGGAGTTCCCAGGTGATCTTGTTGTCAACACTTGCCTCTTTGACTTATTGTTGTTTCCGCATTCAGCTGATCAGTGCTGCTACAAATAATGCACGTAATCATGCCCATTCAATAAACTCAACATATCTACACTTAGTTTCTTTAAATCTAACCCCGTATCGATCCCAACCCCAACAGTCACATACGACATGATCTATTCCAGAGAGGTAATGGATCATGCCACTTCCTCCCCAAGCTCAGTAATGACTAAATTAACGAAGTGTGCACGGCCGCAACTGGAGCTTCACATTTGCGGAGATGCATAGCCACCATTGGACAGTTAGCCAGACAGGGAGTCCAGGCTGTGGGCAGACCGCACCACGAAACAGTTCAAGTCAAGCTCCTATTCCTGCGACCTGTGTGGCACTACTCCAGTTATATTATTCAAATTGCCGCCTTCTTCAACATTTTTGAACACCTGCCTTCAGTTTCAAAAAGACTTCAGATTAGCGACTAGACCGCTCGTTTCTTCGGTAGTTAGTTCTGAAATGGTCGACCTACGACAACCTTGCGCTCAAGCTTTGTACCTTACCCCATATCGACCCCAACCCCAATAGCCGCACACGTCACGATACCTCCCCTCACCTAGTGCAGTAATCGGCAGACTGGACACGTCCAGTATTTAGGCCTCACATCCGTGGAGATGCATGGTCATCACTGGACAGTTAGCCACACCGGAAACCCAGAGAGTGGACCTGAAAGAAGCAAACGAAGACCTCACAAAAAGATTCTTCAAGGTCTTGATAATTTTTTTTTTTTTGGTGCTCGCTCGCTTTGAACTCAAGCGTAGTCCATACACATTATTCATAGTAGTGATGGACTGAAATTTGCGTGTGTGCTTTCCCTATTAACAGTGTCCCTCGCCATCAGGTGAACCCACTCCGACTTCAGATGTACTTGTCATTTACGTCCCCAAGTCAAGGACGACAAGCCAACATTTTAGTTCAGTTGTCTGGTGTAGGGGTTGAACCACATACCTCGGCATCGGCACACCGGATGTTTATGAACATGCGTTCTTATCCATTCGGCCATGCGGACCTGCTTGATCAATTTAAGTCAAAGTCCTCTCATTGCGACCTGTGTGTCCCTACTGCAATTATATTATTCAAACTTACACCCACTGCTAAGTTTTCGAACAGCTGTCTCCAGATGTGAAAAGCATTCTGTCTAACCACTATACCGCCGTTTTCTTCAGTAATTAGTTTCGAAATAGCCGGCCCTCGAGATTCCTCCACTCAAGCTCCGAACTTCACCCAATATCGATCCCAACACCAACAGTCATACACGACTTGATCTATTCAAGAGAGGTAATGGATCATGTCACTCCCCTCTCCAAGCCCAGTAATCACCAGAGTGTGCACGACCAGTACTTAAGCTTCATATCCTTAGTGACAATGGACAGACCACACCACAAAAAGATCCCTTCATCAGTTCAAGTCAAGCTCCCGTTCCTGCGACCTGTGTGGCCCTACTCCAATTATATAATTCAAACTAATACCAACTGCTAAGCTTTCGAACACCTTTCCCATTTGAAAACCCTCACCCTAACAACTTGTCCCCCTGTTTCTTCAGTTATTTGTTCTGGAATAGTCACTCCTCGACATTCCTCCACTCATCGCCTACACTTTGAAGATAATTGTGAACGAGAACACCCGATTGTCAAGATAGCGCGGAGTGTATACAATCAAGCATGTGTCGTAATTGAGTTTTGGAACTTGGAACGTTGAGACACGAAGATGCAGGGCACTCCAAAGTTCTTGGGGGAGAATGAGGTTTTTATGAGAACTTGAAATGTTGCTAGTGGACATTGAACAAGACCCCACAAGAACTAGTTGTACATGTAAGTTATACAAGTAAGGAATATGCATTAGATGCTAATTACACTTCTGTTAGTCCCAGAAGCCTAGTGACTAAAACGCCGGGCCGCCTTTCGAGAGACACGGGTTAGAATCACTGGTAGGTTGGTGGATATTTTTCCGTGGGGGAATAAAAGGAACCCCTAACCTGCACAGTTCGCGGCGACCTCACTAACCAGGCGGTCTTAATACCTTTAGGCTCAACTGCCCCTTCCCCTATTCTCTCTCTCCCTCCCTCCCTCTCTCTCCCTCTCTTTCTCCATCAGCCTCCCTCTCTTTATCCTCCCCCTCTTCTCTCTCTCCCCCTCTCCCTCCTCTGCCTTCCTTTCTCTCCCTCCCTTCCTCTCCCTCTGCTAAGTGTAGGAAAGATTGACCACTCATTTCTCAGTGTATTGAGCCTACACAATGTAATGGCCCTATTACATCACAGATACATAGCAAGAAACAGCTTCGGGACAGTTTTTTTTTTTTTAATTTATGCTGAAGGTCCCAGACCCTTTATGCTGAAGGTCCCAGTCCTCTTATGCTGAATGTCCTCAATCCCTGTATGCTGAAGGTCCCAGTCCCCTTATGCTGAATGTCCTCAATCCCTGTATGCTGAAGGTCCTCAGTCCCTGCATGCTGAAGGTCCTCAGTCCCTGCATGCTGAAGGTCCCCAGACCCTTTATGCTGAAGATCACGTTTGAACGTCCCCAGGAGTGACAACTACAGTACAGGAAGACAGCGAGAGAAAATTCTCGGCGCTCACTTGTTTAGACCCTTGAAAGAAGCATTTGCGGGGTCAGAAGTGTACACATGACAGCAAGGTCATGGAGGCGGTACAAAACTGGTTTAAGGCCACACCCACCAACTTTTTTCCTAGAAGGCATCAACAAGCTAGTGGACCAAGTTTTTTGCCAGACCGGGGGGGGGGGAATAGACTATATTGAGAAATAACACACACGAATTCTGGTTCGCACTATCGCAAACAAAAAGTGATTAATAAAAATTCATGTTACTTAACTCATTCGGTGACAAACAGCTGGTTTGGACCAGGCATGTTACACAATGAAATGAACAAGTAAAGTGAAACCTCGGTTTTCGTTGACTTCTGTTTTCGTCGACTTCGGTTTTCGTCGTTTTTTTCCGCGGAAAAATTTGTCTCGGTTTTCGTCGGTTGCCTAGGATTTCGTCAGTGTATCCATGGGACCTCGCTGCTAATTTTGCGAAAACAAAGGGGCCAACGCGTTCTTTTGCTCAGTTTGGCGTTGTTTCTCATTGGGTGGGCATCACTTGCTAATAAGTTAACCCTTTCCCTGTCAGCTCCATCAAGGGACCAAAGAAAGTTTCCAGAACCAGCAGCCCTTCGAAGAATAAGGCCAGGAACACGATCGAGTTGAAGAAGGAAATCACTGATAAATACGAGAGGCGGCAGTAAGATTGCTGAAATCGGCCGCATTTACAAGAAGTCACCATCCACGATAAGTTCCATTGAGACGAAAAGGAAGCAATAAAGAAGGCTAATGTAGCGAGAGGCGTGAATGTGTTAACAAAACAGTGAAGATGTCGAACAGTTATTCTTAATTTGGATAAATCAAACACAGATGACGATTCTGTTTCGGAGGCAATCGTGTGTGAAAAGGCCAGACTTGTATGCCGATCTCATTAAGAAAATGCCTGGGATGAGTGCTGGTGTACTTAGTGATTTAAGGCCAGCAGAGGATCGTTTGAAAAATTCAAGAACGCAATGGCATACACAGTGTTACTAGGCATGGCGAAGGTGCGAGGTCAGACAAGTCTGGTGCCGAAAAATAGTATTAAACACATATTTAATCTCTATAAAAATGTGTTTGTGCTATGTATTTTGGAGTGTCTAGAACGAATTAATTGGATTTACATTGATTCATATGGAAATAATTGCCTCGGTATTCATCGGTTTTGGATTTCGCAGATTGTTTCGGACGGATTATTGACAAAAACCGAAGGGTGTATTATCATGTAAATGTCCATTCACTGAGCATTGACATTGCGGAAGAAACCGCAAAACAAAACAAATAACACGATGACCCTAGTATGGCAATATATCATCCTTCTGTCCAGATGGGAGGTCACATGTGGCGATATATTATCCTTCGTCACTAAATGAGGTAATAACTTTCACTTGTAGTAGCGAAGGAAAGCTTCGCGCATTGTTAGGATGAAATGAGTAAGTCTAATTGTTTCCCTTAAAACTATAGTGATGCTATCATTGGCTGACTGACTGACTGGCTGGCACCTTGCCATCTTGACAGATGCTCGTTTGTAAAATGGAGTTATACCTCTCTATAAAACACAGCCTGGGTTGAATTTAGAGACCATGTGTTGCCCATGCAGCATGATCCCTCTCTCGGCCTGCCTAGTTTACTCCAGAGGAAAGGTAACATCAATACATCTGAAACAAAACGAGCTGCAGAAGCTGCAGGATCAGCAAAGCGATGCTCTAATTGTCCGCCTGTCGGAGCTTCCATCCTAGACCAGTTGCCGACCAAGGCTTAGGGCCTGGTCTGCCCTGCTATGACATTTAGTCTTTATGTTGCATTTCCTTGCACTAAGGTAAGACTTGTACCCTCTCAATGGCACTTCGCCCGAAACCGTTGGCATAATGTGGGGTGTCGGGTTTTGTGAGCGCCGCCCAACAATCTGACTAAGACCTGACACCACATCACAACTGGCAGATACTATAGGCTGATTCAAGAAATTTAGTAGATGCGGTTGTTACACACAGTGAACAGCAAGGGTTAGAATTAAATTGTAAAAAGACACAGATTATGGTCGTCACTAGGAAGAACGAAATACCACAGTGTATATACAAGTAAATGGGAATATTCTTCAACAAGTGAATAGGTACAATTATCTCGGAACAGTAATAACATCTGATGGGAGATGCCTTGAAGAGATTAGAACAAGAATCGCCATGGCAAAAGTAGCCTTTAGCAAGATGAAAAACATACTGACCAATAAAAAGATGTCAATTGAAACGAGAAAAAGAGTGTTGAGATGCTACATAGAACCTGTACTTTTATATGGATGTGAAGCTTGGACAATGAGCAGCCAGGCTGAAAAACATCTGATGGCTGTAGAAAGTGGTTTCTGAGGAAAATGCAAAGAATACCATGGACAGCCAGAAAGACCAATGAACAAGTCCTTCAAGAAACAAATGAAGATCGTAAACTGATTCAGAGACATTAGACGTAGACAGTCACAATTTTTTGGGCATGTTATGAGAAGAAATGATTTGGAGAACTTGGTGACAACTGGTAAGATCGAGGGGAACAGACCAAGGGGAAGACCTAGAAGCAAGTATCTGGATGGCTTGGCCTTGTGGCATGGTCGAGACAGAAACACGGAACTGATCCACGACTCTGTTGATCGAGTGAGATGGCAGAACATGACCGCACACGCTTACCGGCATGGCACATGATGGATGGATGGATTCAAGAAACAAATAGAAATCGTAAACTGGTTAGAGAAAATAGATGTGGACAGTCACAATATTTTTGACACGTTATGAGAAGAAATAAATTGGAGATCTTGGTGACAGCTGGCTAAATTGATGGGGAAGAGAACAAAGGGAAGGCAGAGAAGTAAATAGCTGGATGGCTTCGACACGTGATAGGGTCGAGACAAGAACACTGAGCTGAATACACGACTATGGTGATCGTGTGAGATGGCGAAACATGACCGCCCACGCTCATCGGGATGGCACACAATTATGATGATGATGCAAGAATGGACATCATAACACTCCGGACAAAAAGAAAGTACGGCTTGGAACAAACAAACATGGATGGCAGAAAATGGGAAGTAGGTGTGTCACGGTTATGACTTAAAAGTTGTTGATATGGTAGCAGACATGTTGTATTGTATATCAAATGAAAATGGGTTGCAGAGGGAAAGCTACTATATATAAGCCCATGGCAGATACGGGAGGTAAGTTAAGATGATTAATCATCCCATAACACTTAATCAGTTAAGGCTAACGTCTCGAGTCTAACAATAAATGGCAGAAATGTTAACAGAGAGAATAGACTGAAATAATTGGGAAACACCTTAGACTGAAGACCGTTGTTCAGGGATCGCGTTGAGGGAGGTGCTGTAGGACCCCAGAAAGGATGTGGTGTACTGAAGATTATAGCAATAATGGACACGGGGAAAACAATATTGATACTCGACATCTGATCTGAGTAAAGGAGTATAAATTGGGATTGCTCACGATGTCATAGAGTCAGCTAGTGAAACCAGAACGCATCAGAATGAAGCTATCGTATCCAGGTGTTCCTGAATGTACACTAGACAAGCCGGCAGTGTGTATGCCACACGCCCTGGATTTGCCAACGAATAAATAATCAAAAAAGCGAGAAGTAGATTATGAGATTTACTAGAACATGATTACAAGAAACAAAATGGACGTTGCGTCTAAAGGCTTTCGTCAGCACAGAACAAACAAACAAACACAAACCGACACAACTACATGAAAAACACGACACGAGAATATAACGGTTAGTTATCTGTATCCTTGTTGTGGCTTAATACATCTTAAACTATCAACGTGTTTGATGACTATCAGTGAGTTGAGTGAACCGGATATGGGGCTAATTCGGGTCAATGGACTAAAGGGCAAAACGTCTCAAGCTCAGTGATTGGCCTATCCACCCGAGGGGAGAACACCCGCTTCGGGGAGAGGAGGAGCTTATGCGAGCGAACTGCAAAATAGGGATTAGTAGTGGACTATAGCCAGCTCTGTGGTGAAGGGATTACGGACGCAGTTCGTGATTCCGCATACCGCGTTGGAAACACAGTTGAGGGCGACTTGGATACAGAACGCCTGCGTTGGTTTTCCCAAAAATAGTATGAGTGCCGGGAGTTAAGAAAGCAATGACAAACCACTGAACGTAAGCTTGCCAAGAAATCACAAACAGCCAACAATAGAACAGATTCTAGATTTGCCGACAGGGGGCTGTGGGCTAAATCGAAGTCTCCGAGTGGCCGCTGACATGTAACACCCCTGCATGAAACCCTGGACACAGTTAAGGGCCACAAGCTGATAAGAGGAAAATCGTGTGTGGAGCATCAGAGGATAATGTCCAACCTGTGCTATAGTGGTCCGGGAGTGCGGGGATCCGCTAGCCGGCTGTCGTTACTTACGGTGTGGGACAGGGCGGTCTTGAGCCTGAGGAATTAAGGCCACCTGGCTAGTGCAGTCGCCGCGAGGTGCAGGGTAGGGTTTTATTTTTTTTTCCCTGACAGAAAAAACTCCATCATCTTACCGAAGATTCGAACCTGGTTCTCCCGAAAGGCAAATCGGCGTTCTAACCACTCGGCCAGTCTCAGAAAGGCATACATTTGAAAAGCATTTAAATCTAACATATGAAGTAAAAATAAAACAACAACAAAAACAACCCAACGTCTGACATTTAAGAACAACTACCCACAGTCTGACATTTATGAAATCCAGCATCTCAAATTTAGAAAAATTATGTTCCATATTTACACCAAAAAAATATGACGTATGAAACTAAAATGAAGTCTGACTACCGAAATGGACACGAATAATGTTTCAATGGAAAAAGGGAAGGTAAAATAATTCTCGGAAAAACTAAGCTAAAATGTGACACGGATTAAGGTTCTAAAGCTGGTTTTATTGTCCAAATACCATTTTGCACATTGGTTGGCTGGCTGACTGGTTGGATTTTGAATTTTTGGCTGGTTGGATCTTTAGTTGGTTGGCTTGATGGATCTTTGGTTAGTTGGATGGATCTTTGGCTGGTTGGATGGATCTTTGATTGATTATTGGTCGGATGGATCGTTGGTTGGTGTGATGAATCTTTGCTTGGGTGATTAGTTGGATGTTTGGTTGGTTGGTTGCACGGATTTTTGGTTGGTTGGTTGGACGGAACGTTGGTTGGTTGGATGTATCTTTCATTGGTTGGTTGTATCTTTCGTTGGTTGGTTGGATGGATTTTTGGTTGGTTGGATGGATCGTAAGTTGGTTGGTTAGTTGGATCTTTGGTTGGTTGGTTGGATGATTCTGTGATTGGTTGGTTAGTTTGATATTTTGTTGGTTGAGTGGGTGGATCTTTGGCTTGGTTGGTTGGATCTTTGGTCGGTTGGATGGATCTTTGGTCGGTTGGATGGATCTTTGGTTGGTTGGTTGGGTGGATCTTTGGTTGGTTGGTGTGATGAATTTTTGGTTGGATGGTTAGTTGGATCTTTGGTTGGTTGGTTGGACAGATCTTTGGTTGGTTGGTTGGTTGGTTGGACGGATCTTTGGTTGGTTGATTGGTTGGTTGGATGGATCATCGGTTGGTTGGATGGATCTTTGGTTGGTTTGTTGGATGGATCTTTGATTGGTTGAATGGATCGTTGATTGGTTGGTTAGTTAGATCTTTGGTTGGTTGGTTTGATGAATCTGTGGTTGGTTGGTTGGATGTTTAGTTAGTTGGGCTGGATCTTTGGCTGGTTGGATGGATCTTTGGCTGGTTGGTTAGAGCTTTGGTTGGTTGGTTGGTTGATTGGTTGGTTGGTTGGATGGATCTTTGGGCTTGTTGGGTGGATCCTTGGTTGGTTGGTAAATGGATCTTCGGACTGGTTGGTTGGTTAGATAGATCTGTGGTTGATTGCTTGGACGGATCTTTGGCTAGTTGGTTAGATCTTTGGTTGGTTAGTTGGCTGGCTGGACGGATATTTGGTTGGTTGGTTGCACGGATCTTTGGTTGGTTGGTTGGTTGGTTTGTTGGTTGGATGGATCGTTGGTTGGTTGGTTGGATAGATCTTTGGTTGGTTGGTTGGATGGATCGTTGGTTGGTTGGTTGGATTGGATGGATCGTTGGTTGGTTGGTTGGATCTTTGGTTGGTTGGGTGGATCGTTGATTAGTTGGATGGATCTTTGGTTGATTAGTTGGTTGGTTGGAGGGATCTTTGGTTGGTTGGACGGATCTTTAGTTGGTTGGGTGGATGGATCGTTGGTTGGTTGGTTAGGTGGATCTTTGGTTGGTTGGTTGGATGGATCTTTGGTTGGTTTGGTTGGTTGGATCTGTGGTTGGTTGGTTGGTTGTATGGATCCTTGGTTCTTTGGATCTTTGGTTGGGTGGTTGGTTGAATGAATCTTTGGCTGGGTTGACGGATCTTTGGTTGGGTGGTTGGTTGTATTGATCTTTGGCTGGTTGGGTGGATCTTTGGTTGGTTGGTTGTATCTGTAGTTGGTTGATTTATTCTCATGAAGACTGAGCATTCGCTGTATGTCCGGTGTAATGGCGTGTATGTTATTTGACCCCCGGATAACGCCTGTATGTATCAGAGTGAGTTTGGTGCTTCTTCTGGCCTGGTACCGAAGTATTACCTTCTTGGGGACTGTGATATAAACCTCTCCTTCACTCTCCATGTAATATCTAGATGGCTTTGTCACATGACATAATCGAGACAAGCACACGGAGCTGATCCACGACTCTGGTGATCGTGTGTGCTTATCGGTATGGCACATAATGGTGATGATGACCATTGAATCTATGACGTGTTGAAAGTTAGCCCATTTGCATGCTAGTTAATCCTTCTTTTATTTTATTTTTGTCCTTCACTGCCCTATGCCGTATCGAGGGTTGTTTGATTATTTCCAAACTAGGGCTCTCTCGGTCGCTTGGTATGCTGAGATGTTGTGGGTCTTTAAGGTGTTGATGACTCCGTCGATCCATCTTTTTCGTGGCAATGAATTCTTAAGTCAGAAGAATGTCTTAAAGAAAGTACCGAAATGGTATAGAGCAGTGGTTCTCAACCTTTTATTGGCCCTTGCACCCCTTCACCATATGTTCAGAAGGTCGTTCCCCCCTTTCGTATTTCTTCCCTATAAATCCCCCATCCCACATAGTATACGTAAAAATAGAAGCTAAATTTAATAACACATACTAGAACAAGTCTAGATGTCTACATAAAACTGGATTTGCGGGTCTACTTACGTTATAAAACGAATTACAGAATGGCGAGAAGTACAGAACCGTAATTTATGGAGGGAAAAACAATATCAAGTAATCGGTTCTTGTATTAACGCGATCTTGAAATAATCTTAATTCCTCCCCCCCCCCTTTTTTCCCCCCTTGAAACTCTAAAATTCCGGGGGTTGGGGTGGGGGCAGGGGGAATTCCCCGTTGGTTGAGAACCACTGGTATAGAGAACTTCTTTTGCTGTTAGTCGCGGTTCCAACTTCACGGCAAAGGTTCGCCCCATTAAGCTCCGTTTCTGTGCCAGTGGGTATCACACAAAATGCTCCTCATTGCCCCGTGTGAAAAGTGGAACAGACAAGAGTCCCGACAAACCAACAGCCCGCACATGACATACTATGCATACTTCTCTGCTGTATGGCAGTGAATCATGCAGTCTGACCAACACAATAGGAAGATCTTGCAGGCAGCCGATACTGTTTTATAAGATGAATGTTGCGAATACCCTGGACAGCCAGACTAACGAAGAACGATTGTCCAGTGGAGGTAGTTGCATATCCTTTACAGGATGTCGCAGTCAAACCCATCATTTGTTAGCTGTTTGTGATTTCTTGGCAAGTTTAGGTTCAGTAAGTAGTTTGTCATTGCTTTCTGAACGACCAGCACTCATCTATTTCCAAATCACACACAGCTTTGTTTCGAATGCGGGATTGCGAATTGCGCCGGAAACGACTTCGCCCTAGCGCCGCCCGGAAGAGGCTAATGAAAATAAAACACTATATACAACTAAATGGGAGGGCCTCGTTATTGTATTAGTTATTGTCTTATAGTTAAAGAGCTGCTGCTGATAACGGCATCTCATCATCTCATCTCATCAGGTTCCTCTTGTACCTTGCGATGTTGAGGGGAAGTATAAACAGTGTGCCTTTGTATGGGCTTCGTATATCGAGGTACCCATGGTCTCTGTAATTCTCTCTATCCATCGTTTACATGGCCAGACTCTTCCTCTGCTTCCGTCTGGTCTGTGCATCATTGCTTTTTGGGGTATACTGTTAGTTGGTAATCTAGTTATATGGCCAAACCATTTAACCTGCTGTTTTCTCATAAAATCTTGCGCTTCTAAAGCCCCAACTTTAGTCCTGATTTCTTCATTTCTGATTTTATCTCTTCTTGGTACATTGAGTATTCTTCTCAGGAATTTCATTTCTATTGTTGTGATTTTTTTTTTTCTCTTTTCCTGTCATTGTCCAGGTTTGGCATTGGTAGCATAGAGTTGGTAGGAAGATTGTGTTGTATAGTGCTTGTCCAATGAGTAGGTTTTCCTTATTGCACCTATTTTCGATCTCGTCTGCTGATTTGCCATTTGATGATATTATCAAATCAGCTGATAACGTCATCAGTATATAAATAGAAAAGTGTAACAACACTTCTTTAATACAATAATCAAACATATCATATGAATATCAGAATTGCTTCAAAGACACCAATAAATAAATTTATAACTCCATTATCTAAAACAACATTCACCATATGGAAGTTATTATTATAACCGAGAAATATTTGAACGGTAGCTGGCTCATTCTAACACGTGTATTTTTTTTATATCACAGCCCGGTAGATTATGTTGGAACATGTTTGTCTTTCAGAGCTGCTGCACATGTGAAAATAATGATTGTTGTCTTAGATCGTTTATTTTGGAGTCGTTTACTAATAATGCGGTTAATTATCGTGTCAGTTTCCGAAGGGTGTAGTATGGATGTACCAAATTTCTACTTCTTAATGTCCATGGCGTTGGTGATCTTGTCTGTCTCCTGTACTGCCAATCTACGTATAGTCCATGCCGTGTGGCGTTGGTGATCTTGTCTGTCCACAGCCTTCTGTCTCGTGTACTGCCAGTCTTCTTATAGTCCATGCCGTGTGGCGTTGGTGATCGTGTCTGTCCATAACCTTCTGTCTCGTGTACTGCCAATCTTCTTATAGTCCATGCCGTGTGGCGTTGGTGATCGTGTCTATCCACAGCCTTCTGTCTCGTGTGCTCATACCGACGTCCTCCATGTCATGATGTCAAACTGACCACAAGAAGAATGGACCAGAAACACTGAAGGCGACTGACACGATTACTAATAGACTACATATATTTGTTAATTGGTGCCTGCGCAAATTAGGATTAAAATGGTATTGCAGGGTCGTCAGTGTGCAGCTCACGGAGAGAAGTAAACAAATAAAATTGAATCAAGATACGAAGAAAAAAAATAACTCTGGCGTTGGATCGGACATACAAGTAAAAGTCATTAAGTAACAGGAATTGTATTATAAAGTGTATGGAACAGTATGGAGAACGGAAAATCTTATTTCAGGACACAAACTGGCTCTTAAGCAATACTCCATGTAGGAGTCGGGAGGGTCGAGTTGTTTGCTCATGCGCAATTCTTAAAAGTTGCGTATCCCTCACGGGACGTTGCAGTCATCACCAGCATTTTTCAGCTGCTGTTGATGTACTAGGCAAGTGTAACGTTCAGTAGTTTGCCGTTGCTTTCTGAACGACCGGCTCCCATACCAGCACTTTATAACACAACACGACACGGTCTGCTGCACAAACCGCATTCGCAAGCCTTTAGCCACGGAGCCGGTGTGCAATAGCACTTACAAAATGGCTGCCCCGCTATTGACATGCACGTGGAAGAACGAGGCTTCATTCGTTTTTGTGTGGGTCAGATGATGTGAAGCCTTGTGAAATCTGCAAGAGAATGATGGTTCAATATGGAGAATTTTGTTTGAGTCAGTGGAGAGTGTATGCATGGGCAGAAAGATTTCAAAATGGATGACAAAACGTCATTGATGAATCCGTAATGTACACTCACCGCAAGGTACAAGTGGAACAAGGTGACATGAGATGAGGATTATTCTTCCTCAAACTATATATGTATGATCGTCCATCACGAATGATGAGGACCATTCATTCATTGCATCTTTTGATTTGATGAAGAACGAATGACTTGCGCTTTAGTTTGGATTTTAGTGAGGAAGTGGTTGCGCAACTCCGTCGACCTCACTCTCTCGTCTGCGTCCATATATAGAGCTTTTTCGATGGTAGACCCATTACCTCGACCATAAATTGAGCTTAGAGATTGCCGATATTCTTAGGAAATGGATCATACCTCTGCCGTCTTGTTATGTTGGTCAATTTTTGATGGCATTCATCATCATCATCATCATCATCATCATCATCATCTTCATCTTCTTCTTCTTCTTCTTCTTCTTCTTCTTCTTCTTCTTCTTCTTCTCCTCCTCCTCATCCTATTCCTCCTCCTCCTCCTCCTCCTCCTCCTTCTTCTTCTTCTTCTTCTTCTTCTTCTTCTTCTTCTTCTTCTCCTCCTATTCCTCCTATTCCTCCTCCTCCTGCTCCTCCTCCTCTTTCTTCTTCTTCTTCTTCTTCTTCTTCTTCTCTTCTTCTTCTTCTTCTTCTTCTTCTTCTTCTTCTTCTTCTTCTTCTTCTGTCGCCATCGTCTCCATCTCCTCTCTGCCTTCTCCTCTTTCTCCTCATCTGCCTCTCGAACAGGTTTCTACCTCTCCCCATTCCGCCTTCTCCTTCTCCTCCTCCTTCTTCTCCTTCTCTCAGTGGTTCTGTCAGTTATTCTGGAGATGGCCACCTGGCCTATATCCACATGTATTGCTAATATGTTCAGAATATATCCTGACGTAACAGTATATCACTTGAATGACGATCTCACATCATGTCTCTGATAAACTAATGCTTCCGCCCAACACCACCCGTCTATCTATCTATCTATCTATCTATCTATCTATCTATCTATCTATCTATCTATCTATCTATCTATCTATCTATCTATCTATCTATCTATCTATCTATCTATCTATCTATCTATCTATCCATCTATCCATCCATCCATCCATCCATCCATCCATCTGTCTGCCGGTCTCCCTGGCCCAGAAGTTAAACGACTTTCTCCGTAATCCCGTTTATCCACGTAGGGTAACGCAGCGCGCGAGAATTGGTAGCGGTTCTCGCCGCGTTGGTGACTTATGGGATAAGTGAGCCGGCCGCTTATAGAAAGCAATGCCAAACTACTAAGTGTAATCTTGCCAAGAAATCAACAACAGCGGTAAAATGCTGGTGTTGACAGCGATGTCCTGTAAAGGATATGCGAATTTAAAAAAAAGATGAGTGGTTGGGGGATGTGTGATTTGGAGGTGTGTGGGTGGGTGGACGATGTGTGTAGGTTGGGGGATGTGTGTGTGGGTGAGGGCTGTGTGTGTGGGTGAGTGATATGTAGGTGGGTCGGGGATGTATGTGTGGGGGTGGGGGATGTGCATATGGCTGGGGAGATGTGTGTGTGTCGTGGGTGATGGGTGGGAGATGTGTGTGTGGGTGGGGGACGTGTGGTTAAGTTATGTGTGGTTGGTGGATGGGTGGGTGGAGGATGTGTGGGTGGATGAGTGTGTGTAGGTTGGGGATGAGTGGGTGAGATTGCATGGGTGGGGTGTGTGTAATTTGAGGATGTGTGGGTGGGTGCGGAATGTGTGTGGGAGGGTGCGGGAGGATTGGATTGGCGGGGGAGTGTGTGGGTGGGGGATGTATGCTTGAGGGGATGTTTGTTTGGCTGGGTGGTTTGGGATATGTGGGTTGATGAGTGTTTGTGGGTTATGGGATTGGTGGGGGAATGTGTGAGTGTGGATGGGGGATGTGTGTGGATAGGGGATGGGTGGGTGGGTAGGGCATATATGTATGTCTGGGAGGGGAGGGGGTGTCTCATAACATTGTAATAAGCATTGTTTATGTTTACAACATTCATTTGACAATGTTTTTTTTCTATGTGAATGTACCATGCACTATTGATGAACGAAAGAACTGTGATTGGAAGGGCCGAATGTAATACGGGCCTGCGAGCCCAATTAGTTACCCTTTGAAAATAAAGTTTCTTTGCTTGTTTTGTTCTATCTATCTATCTATCTATCTATCTATCTATCTATCTATCTATCTATCTATCTATCTATCTATCTATCTATCTATCTATTTATCTATCTATCTATCTTTCTGTCGCTGTCTGTCTGCGTGCCTGACTGCTTGCATGTCTGTCTGTCTGTCTGTCTGTCTGTCTGTCTGTCTGTCTGTCTGTCTGTCTATCTGTCTGTCTGTCTGTGTTCATTTGTCCAATAATGGGTCCGCTCCAAAAGCACCTGTCAATCTGTCTGTCTGCCTGCGTCCGTCCGTCCATTCTTCCGTCTCTCTCTCTCTCTCTCTCTTTCTCTGTCTGTCTGTCTGCCTGCCTGCCTGTCTGTCTGTTCATTTGTCCAAAAATGCGTCCACTCCAAAACACCTGTCAGTTGTCTGACTGTCCGTCTGTCTGCCTGCGTCCGTCCATCCTTCTGTCTGCCTGTCTGTCTGTCTGTCTGTCTGTCTGTCTGTCTGTCTTCATTTATTCAATAATGCGTCCGCCCCAAAACCACCTGTCAATCTGTCTGTCTGTCTGCCTGCGTCCATCTGTCTGCCTGTCTGTCTGTCTGTCTGTCTGTCTGTCTGTCTGTCGATGCCTGTTCACACACGTCTGTCTACCAATACCCATTTCATTTATTTGTGAACCTCTCTCTCTCTCTCTCTCTCTCTCTCTCTCTCTCTCTCTCTCTCTCTCTCTCTCTCTCTCTCTCTCTCTCTCTCTCTCTCTCTCTCTCTCTCTCTCTCTCTCTCTCTCTCATAAACCATTGGTACCTGTGCTAATATTTTGAGCGTTCATATGTTTATGTGTCTTTTTCTTTCTACGTGAATGTAACATGGATACACATAACATATAATTAACGTATGAAAAATGAGTGGTTAGAAGCTCCCAGTTTTATGACCTTTTGTAAATCAAATTCATCCTATTGTCTCTCTGCTGTCTTTCTCTCGGTCCGTCAGAAGCTTTGTCATAATTTAACTTGGATCGCTCGGAGATAAAAATACAGTCATTCTTTAGCCACATTCTCATTATTCTTGCACTTTTCTCACTTTTCATTGCTGAAACCTGTAGTTATATACATCACTCCCATCTTCCTTATCTCTGTAACATTTCAGAATCGCATTACTCGGCGCGCCGGTCTCTCTGGCCGAGGGGTTACAACACTTTCGCCGTAATCCCGTTTATCACGCAGTCTCGTAGCGGGACGAGAGCTGGGAGCGGTTCGATCCCCGCTGGTGACTTGCGGGATAACTGAGCCGGCCGCTCAGAAAGCAATGGCAAACTACTGAGCGTAATCTTGCCAAGAAATCAACATACAGCTGAAAGATGCTGATGTTGACAGCGATGTCCTGTAAAGGATATGCAAAACATTACTCGGCGCACGAATTTACAAGGAACTACTTTCAGAGGTTTTAGAACGCTCAAGTGCCTGACTTTTCATAAAAGTATGACAATAAAACAACGGTTGAAAGCTGACTTTATGTTTCATCATCATCTTGTTCCCTCCCAACTGGCGTAGGCGTTCAAGTCTCGCCACAGATCTCGGTCCTTGGTGTTCTGGATCAACTCTGCTGATGATATTCATCCATGCCACCGTCACAGTCCATCCAGCATTGTTTCTCACGGCCTGCCTCTACCTTCTTTCCCATTGATCTTTCAGGTTGTCACGATGTTGTCCAGTGCCTCTCTTCTCATCAAATGACCCCAAAAAAATGTTTGCTCATTCTTATAATTGGATATAGTGTCTACAGGGTGTTTGTAAAGTCTCACTATACTTTGTCTCATGTCATCTCATCATGTTCCTCGTGTACCTTGCGGTGTCGAGGTGAAGTATAAACAGCGGGAGAGTGCCCGCTTATGGGCTTCATGTATCGATAATCCCATGGACTTTGTTATTCCCTGCGTCCATCCTTTACGTGGTCGGCCTCTTCCCCTGCTTCCCTCTGGTCTGTACATCATTGCTTGTTGTGGTATACTGTTAGTTGGTAACCTACTTGCATGGCTAAACCATTTGACTTACTGCCTTCTAATAAAATCTAGTGCAGCTATAACCCCCACTTTAGTCCTGATTTCTTCATTTCTGAACTTATCTCTTCTTGATACATTTAGTATTCTTCTCAGGAAACTCATTTCTGTTGTTGTGATTTTTCTGTTCTTTTGTTCTGTCATTGTCCAGGTTTGGCATTGGTAACATAGAGTTGGTAGGAAGATTGTATATTAAAGTGCTTTCTTAGTAGCTATTGATACATGTTTGTTCTTTAGTATTGGTGCCATTTGTCCAATGAGTTGGTTTGCCTTATTGCATCTATTTTCGATCTCGTCTTCTCATTTGCCACTTGATGATATCATACTTCCTAGGTACTTGAAACTCTTTACTTGTTTCAAGGGGTGTTCGTTTAGGTGAATCGTTGCTTTTTCGTCTTTAGTTATAGTCATTACCTCTGTTTTGCTTGTGCTAATTTCCATGTTATGTTCCCTACACATTTCGTTTAGACTATTCATGTGGTCTGTAATTCAGCTTCTGATTTTGCTATTAGTGCTTGGTCGTCCGCAAACAGGAGTTCTCTAATAGTTTGATTTGCAGATTGTTCTTCTTCTGTGTTCTTGTCATGCGGTGTTCTTGTGGTCTCTGTTTGGCTGGTTTCTTTACATATGTTGTCTTTGTATGTTATGAACAAGAGAGGGGACAGGTCACAACTATGTCGTACTCTTAATGTAAAGGGTTCTGAGTGTCCTCCAGTTGCTCTCACTATGCATTCACTGTTGTATAAGCTTCTACGTAGGTTTGTTAGATGTGTACTCACTCCATATTGTTTAAGGATTTCCCACAGCTTGTTTCTATCTACTCTATCAAATGCCTTTTCTTGGTCAACAAAGACTAAGTAGAGTGTTTCATTGAGTTCGATTAATTTTTCTATAATTTGTTTAAGGGCAAAAATGACATCTGTACATCCTTTGTTTTTTTCCTAAATTCAAGCTGTGTTTCGCTTAGCTGGGGTCTATAGTAGTTCGTAATCTTTTCTCAAGAATTTTGCAAAATATTTTCCCAGTATGACTCAACAGTGAAATGCCTCTGTATTGTGTGCAGTCTCTTTTGTTGCCTTTTTTTCCAAATTGGGATAATTATGGCGTTTCCCCAGTCTCTTGGTGTCTGTTGTTCTACCCAAACGTGATTAAATAGTCTGTGTAGCCATGCTGTTCCTACTTCTCTTGCTGCTTTAATTAGTTCATTTATTATGTCATCTTGTCCTGGTGATTTGTTCAATAGGGCTAATCTGACGGCTTCTATAATTTCTTCTTTCAGTATGTCTGGTTCTAGTTCTTGAATTCCTGTGACATCTGATGGGATGTTAAGAAGTTGTTCGAAGTACTGTTTCCATCTTATTAGGATTTGTTTTTGTTCACTTATTGGTTCTCCATTTTCGCTGTTAATTACTTCAGTTGGGTCAAAGGATTCTCCTCTGGTTCTCATTGCACTTATCTTTTTGTAGAAGTTTCTAGTTGCCTCCTTGTAGTTTTTATTTAGAGTTTCTCCATACTCCTCCCAGTCTTTTTGTTTTTCTCTCTTTACTATTCTATTCACATGTCTTCTCGTTGTTCTATATTCTATGTAATCGCATTCCTGTTTGCTCTTATTTATATTTTTCCTTTATGTCTTTTACAGCTTTCTTTACTTCTGCGTTCCACCAACATGTTATTTTCTTTATCCGTGTTTTGCATTTCTTTTCGTGGTTCCACGTGTTACTTTTGCAGTATTTAAAATGCTTGATTTGAACATCTCCCATTCTGTTTCCACTGTCTTTCTTTCTATAGGTAATTTTACAAATATTTCAGTTAGTTCTTTCTCATAATTTTCCCTCACTGCCTTGTCTTTGAGGTTTTTTTTAAGTTTACTGATTTGCATGGAATGTATTTTCCTGGTCTTTGCTTTCTTCTACTGATGGTTCTTATTGTGGCAACGACTGCTTTGTGGTCTGTGTTTATACTTAAGTTGGGCACTGCCCTTGCATCTAATATATTTCTCTTTCTGTTATTTCTTGTTAATATAAAATCAGTTTGGCTTTTAGTATCTAGATCTTTCCATTTATACCAGGTGTATATGTGTGAGTCTTTGTGTTTATAGAATGTGTTTGTTATATAGAGGTCGTGTTGGCTGCATAGCTCTATCAGTCTACTTCCGTTATCATTTCTTTCATTATGTTGGTCTCCAAATGCTCCAAGATGTTTTTTCTATGCCCGCTCTGTTGTGTCCTAGTCTTGCATTGAAGTCTCCCATAACTATGATGTTGTCCTTATTATCTATTTTATTTAGCACGTCATGGATGTCATCGTAGAATTCCTCGCATTCTTGTCATTATTGTTTGTATTACATGTGCGTATATTATATGTGTAATTGTTGTTCTTTTATTCTCACTGTTATGATTCTTTCTTATATATATTTTATTTCTAGTATTCCTCTTGCTAGCCGTGGTTCAATGACTATTCCCACACCGTGTCTTGCCCTTTGTTGCTGTTCCACTCCAGAGTAGACAAACGTGTAACTGTGGTGGATCTCCTTGCATCCTTCCCCCTTTATTCTGGTGTCCGCTATTCCTATCAGTCCAATTTTCTCCTCTTTCATTGTTTCTATAAGTTCGTCTTCTTTACTATTAAAACCGCAGACGTTCATTGTGCCTATTTTTTTATTTTTTTTGACTCGCTGATCTATCTCGTAGTCCATTAACATTGCCGGGGCTATATCCATTTGGGTTAGTCCGTTTATACTTCTTAGTTTTTCTACGAGCAGCATGAAGATCCCCTGCCGGCTTGCTAGGCCAGTCGCAGGTTTAGGACAAAAATCTGACCATAGGGAGTCCATCCCCTATGGCGAGCCATAGCTCCGTTAGCCCATGACCTCGCGGTCATGGTTTCCCAGTCTACACCGCGTGGAGGTGGGGTTGACTTGTGTAGTCTGCGGGTCATCGGCAGGCTACTAATTTTCACTTTTCACCCCTCCTGGGAGAGGCTAGCCGATCCTAACCCTGCTGGCTGCAGGGCCAGGCGCAGTCCACACCTTGTAGACCTGTAGACTACACTTTGTATGTTCAACAAATGTGGAAAAAAAAGAAATTATTTCTTCCGTTGACACCATTTTGTTTGGAGTGCAAAGAATTACTCCAGCAGACGACAGAGTTTCGCTGCATATTGCTTCACGATGGACTGTGGAGCACATTTTTTCGATGACGTCGTGTACTTCATTTTCCAAATTTGTTCTATTTACAAAATGTAATGAGACTGCAAACACCCAGTAGTTTCACTGGCCCCTTCCGGGCAATCATTTCTAATTACTCTGGCAGTCCAAGCAACTTTCGTCACAGGAACCACATTCTCCTAATGTGTTCATTAAGGTTTGCTGTCTTAAAATGTATTTATGCACAGAATTGGTCAGTAATTCATGTCAGCACTATTATCATCTATGGCGAAGGGGTTACGAACGCAATTCGTAATCCCGCACACCGCGTTCGATACACAGCTGCGGGCGATTTGGCAGCAGACCGCCTTCCGTTGGATTTCATTAAAATACTATGAGTGCCGGTAAACTGCTGAACGTAACCTTGCCAAGAAATTACAAACAGCCAAATATGCTGCGGTTGACTGTGACGTCCCGTGAAATACGTGCATCTAACTATCATCATCGAGTGCCTTGTTGACTGGCGTGGGTAATCACGTTTCTTGTCATCGGCAGCATGTCTCAGTTCCTGCACTCACGACCGCACCATGACACTAGGCTGTCCAGAATGTTCTCTCGTTGTCTTTCCCCTTCACCTCCTTTACCTACCCCTCCTCTACCTTCTTCGTCCACCGCCTTCTCCTCCTCACAGCGTGTCTGGGTCTGGTAGTTCTTTTGACATTTTGTTTATTATCTCCCCTGCTATCTGACCTATATCCAGATGTTTTGTTAATGTCGTGTTCAGTGTGTCACGGAGTGAATAGACGAGTATCACTTGAATAAAGATCTCAGATGCTGTCTCTAGCACAGTGGTTCTCAACCTTTTTTGGCCCGTGCCCCTCTTCACCATATTTTTAGGACGTCATTCCCCCCCTCACCATATTTTTAGAACGTTATTCCCCCCTTTCCTATTTCCTCCCTAAAAATTTTGCACTGCTTCTACACAGTATAAGTAATAATTGAAGCTAAATTTAATAGCACATACTAAAACAAGTCTAGACATCTATATAAAACGTGATTTGTGGATCTACTTACGTTATACAATGAATTTCAGAAGGGTGATACATACAGAACTGTAAAGTATGAAGGGAAAAACAATATCAATAATCGGTTCTTGTATTCACGCAGTCTATAAATAATCTTAATTCCCCCCCCCCTGGAAACCCTAAAATTCCCCCCTGGGGGGCAATTCCCCACCGGTTGAGAACCACTGCTCTAGCAGGTTAATTTTTAGTTCAACGCTTAGCAGTTTAACTGTTAGCGGCAGAATCGCTGTTATTTTTCCTGTTTGTCTTTTCATTTGTTCAATAGTTCATCATTCCAAAAACCACTTGTCAGTGTGTCTGTCTGTGTATGTTTATATGTCTGTCTGTCTGTCTGTCTGTCTGGATAAGCTTTCCCTATTACCAGTGTCCTTCGCTGTTAGACGAACCCACTCCGAATTCAGAGGTACATGTAATTTACATCCCCGAGTCAGGGACGAGAAGTCAACACTTTAGTCCAACTGTCCGGTGTAGGGGTTGAACCCGTTACCTCGGCATCAGCACACAGGATGTTTAATTGATTCAGGGCTGAAGGATAATATAAATTGCCAAATGTAACCGCCCATGTGAACAGAAGGACAATATATTGCCATACTAGGGTGTTATTTGTTCTGCTTCGTGTATCTCCCACAGGTTCGGTGCTCAGTCAATGGAAACTTACATTATAATACTTGATCATTTCATTGTGTACCATGTTTGGTCCCAACCTACCTTTTATTTAGCATTAAATCAGTTAAGAACGAGCTCTTATCCATTCGGCCAAGCCAACCTCCCAAGTTTTAACTCTCAGCGTATATCTCCGACAGGATGGCCTGTCTTCGGCAGCGGACGCTCCAGGCAACTACATGAACGCATTAAAGACCCAGACGGGCAGGTCATGTCTGGTGTGTGGTGACAAGGCTCTAGGGCACAACTTCAGCGCTGTCTCCTGCGAGTCGTGCAAGGCCTTCTTCAGGCGTAATGCCCACAAGGTGAGTAGAAGCTGTCTCCTCCTGGTGAATGTGTGTAACTTGTAAGTGTCTCGTCCAGTGTCTCATGCACAACGCATATACAAGGGGGCTTCAAATGAAAACCTTAAATAAGTAAAAAACACATGATCGTCGCCATACCACAACATAGAAAACCAAATTGATCATATTTGTATTAACAACATGACTTGAGGAGCTCAAAATTTTGAGGAACTTGTGATAAACCAGCAATTAAAAAAACACCTGTATATATCATGCTTGCAGACAAATAACTATGTCCATATATTAGTCATTCTTGACCTCCTCAGAGACTCAAGTCATTGCCTTCTGGTCCAGCCCAAAATGTGTCAAAACATGTCTAAATCTACTCACCAGGACAATCAGACATGCACCAAAGAGGAACGACGTTCTGTTATCGTTTTTTGATCAGTGACCTCCACTTTCATTGTTTACCACATCCCTCGTACTCGCCTGACCTAGCTCCAAGTGATTTCCACCTGTTTGGACAACTCAAAGAGTCATTGGGAGAAAAGACTTTTGGTCCACTGAAGAGGTACAGCAGGTGGTGCATGAGAGGCTACACACATGACCAAGATAATGTTTGTTTGTTTTTTCTACTGGAATCCAAGCATTTTATCAGCGCTGGAAGACTTGCATTGAAAACATTTGTTCTTTACTTTTTCAGAATATATTCACCACACAAAATAACATCTAAGGTTTTCATGTAAAGTCCCCCTCGAATATCAGCACAACAGATTATGCAACTACATGTATATTACATTCAAGTTTGGCAAATCAGCTATGTGTGCATGTATTTTGATACTGCAGACAGCAGATCACATACTTCAAGACTGCCCAAAATACAGCATATCCAGGTACACCTTCTGGCCTAGACAAACAACAGTGGAAGATAAACTATATGGACCACTGAGTGAATTACAAAAAGACAGTAAAATTCACACAAGAGACAACATTGCATATATAGACAAATTTCAGACGAATGAAAGAAGAAATTTCTATTTCATACTTGTGAAAAAGATGAAGATGATAATGCTGATAGTGATGACGTTGATGATGATGCTTTATTAAACAAGCCTTCATAAATGCCCAGTATACTCAGGAGGGTCAACCCCATCAACAAATGTCTGAAAAAGTCGGATGTGTCAGCCGAAAGGTTCAAATATCACAGGCACATTGCAATTATGTCCAAAACAAATATGAATGAAGAAGAAGAATGAATACCCAATTTTACTCATTTAATGTTCTGCTACCTCTCTACCTGTCACAGACAATACGAGGCAGATGTGAGGGAAAGTGTGAGGTGACAGTCGACTCAAGATCTTTCTGTAAGAAATGTCGCCTGGCAAAATGTTTTACCATCGGCATGAGAAAGGAGATGATTCTCAGTAAGTATTTATTGCTGATAATAGGTAATTGATGTGTTCCCGTGCCAATGTGGCATATTGGGAAATATGCTGTTAATGTGGAAATATTAATTTGTTGTAACCACACGCAGGATTTCTGTCAGGTCTTAGTTGGATATGACTTAGCTGTCGTATAAAAGTAGACGATACTGCCGGCTTTCTGTTAGCACACAGTGTTGGACAGCGCTGACCAAACCCGACACCCCAACATTGTACCAATGGCTTCAGGCAGAGGAGCACAATTGGGAGGGTACACATCTTATCCTAGTGTGAGAAAATGCAGCTGTACAGATCAGGTCCTATACCTTAGTTGGCAACTGATCTAGGATTGAAGCTTCAATAGGCGGACAGTTAGACTATTGCTTTGCTGATCTGGTAGCTTCTGCAACTGGTCTTGTTCCAGATGTATTGATGTTATCTTTCCTCTGGAGTAAACTAGACAGGCAAGAGAGGTATCATGCTGCATGGGCAACACATGGTCTCTACAATTCAGCCCAGGAACTATGGAGAGATATAACTCCATCCCTGGTCCCTGTCATGGGTTGTTGTTACTATGCCATTTTTGAAGCACAATGTAACAATCTATTGTGTGTCAAGTCAATATTCACTGCTAACAGCAAGTAAATGATGTGTGTCCATGCCAGTGTGACATTATTGCGAAATGTCCTTTGTAATGAGGAAATATGCATTTGTTATAACCAGACACACAATATTCAGTCATTTATTATAGCCATACATGCAGTATTCAACCATTTGTTATAACCATACACATGATATTTAACCATTTGTAATAACCTTATACACAGTATTCAACCATTTGTTATAACCAGACACACAGTACTCAGCCATTTGTTAAATCCAAACTCTCGGTATTTAACCATTTGTTATAACCAGACACACAGTATTCAACCATTTGTTACAACCATACACACGATGTTTAACCATTTTGAGACATACTGTACTACCAATAGGAGATTGACTGTTATACTAGGGTTTTATTATTATTATTGTTATTATTATTATAAAGGGGGAAGGTATTCTGTACTGATTTAGTGTTCGAAAAGTTGTCTTTGATTTCTTGTGGAAGGTAGTTCCACATCTGAGCTGCGGAGTACGCTAAGAATGTTGTCAATGAGTCTATCCTAGGCTGTCCTAATATATTTGGTTGTTTACTTTGTCTTGATTTAAACAATGGTCAAAGGTAATTCTGATGTAGGATTTGGTGAATTAGCAAATTGAGAGGTGGGTGTAGATATTTTGCATGGAATTTTAAGTTGCACATGTGCACAGACGGGGGGTCCTGTCACCTGTTGTCCCTGGGGTGAGAGGAATCAACAAGCACACTCTTTTAATTCTATATCATCAGCCTTGGAATCTAATTGATCTTTGTCTACACAACCCCTTCAGTCTCTGGATCACTATCTCTCTCTCTCTCTCTCTTCTTACCACGGGACAATACGCCTCTTCATATTCCTCCAGAACATACCCACACAACTCTGGCTTCTAACAAATGATAAAATAATTTACTAAAGAAAATTGTCACGTATGTGCATTGTATGTGTATAGACCTTCTGTAGTATAGTCAATTGTGTATGCGAGATGAGTCCAGTTAGTTCAGGATCATTCATCATAGTGTCCGGCCATACCACAACACATCACAGCAAGTCAGAGAGACCTCACCAAATGAAGCGTCTCTCCGGGCAGGGGTCGACTTCTTCTAGTTGGTCAGTGGATAGTCTGGGTGCCTAGTTACTCAGTGTTGAATATGGCATAATAAAGTCCATAAATTCGGAAAACACGATGTACTTAATATGTCTATAAGAATCCTGTGACCTAGGAACACTTTCACATAGCTCACACGATCTAAACAAAACCTTCTGTCTAGTTGGACAATGTAACTGAATGATTCTCATTAATATTCCACCTCTCTACCTACAAATGTCATGGTCATTGGAGGTGTTTACAGTTCCTTACAATCAGCCGTTTTGGGCACTCAATCACTGACAAACTAGCCTGTTTATGATAAACACTCTTTTCAGACGAGACTATGATTCCATGTGGAACGGTGTCCCATCGCAAAGGTCATTCAGCAGAACTGCACTCGGTGTGACTGCCATTGTCCACACCTCTGAGTTGTCCTAGTTCTCATATACAGTAGAACCTGTCGAAGAGAGAACAATCGGTGAGAGAAACCCGATTCAGACCTACTATATGTGAGTGTAGGCCGAAGGCCATACTCAGATATTTATATCCTAATCAACCCAGAACTAAACTCTGGCATAAGGCAGAGGAGTTCATCACATTGGTCTGAGATGTGATAGGAAAAGGAAAGACTAAAGGAAAGCGAAGAAACACCAGTAGACACCCTACCGGAAGCTCCTACCATTGACATTTCCTTTATCCCCCAAACCACCCTCAATCTCAGTGAATATCATCCCACGACATTGGTCTTAACCTTCTGAGTTAAACGATATATCATTCAATCTAGTTTAAGCAACGCATCAGCCTGCTGCCGCCGACACTCCTAGAATAGGTTCCCACAATGCCCCATCACTACGCTCAATTCCAAGTATCTCCCAATTTTGCCTAGTCAATTAACAGCCTAGTATTACTCATTGTAGAAGGAAAGGGTACAGTAAATGCTGTGTATATGCTGCGAACAGTTATTGAACGTGCTTTAGAAGTAAACAAGGATATACATCTTTGCTTTATTGACTACACAAAGGCTTTTGATAGAGTTAGACATGTCAACATTGTGGATATGCTTGCAGATCTACAAATTGATGGGAAAGACATTAGACTTATAAAAAACATATATTGGAAACAACAAGCTGCCATAAGAATTGATAATGAAGTAGGACAATACCAACCTATTAAGAGAGGTGTTAGGCAGGGATGTGTAATGTCTCCAGATCTTTTTTCCCTATACAGTGAAAATATTTTCAGAAACGTAGAAGACCTAAATGGAATCAGCATTGCAGGACGAAACATAAATAACATTAGATATGCAGATGATACAGTATTGATTGCAGACAATGCACAGGATCTGCAACAATTAGTAGACGCTGTGGTTGTCCACAGTGAGCAGCTGGGGTTGGAATTAAATTGTAGGAAGACACAGGTTATGGTCGTCACTAGGAAGAACGAAGTACCACAATGTAATATACAAGTAAATGGGAATATTCTTCAACAAGTGAATCGGTTCAATTATCTCGGAACAGTCATAACATCTGATGGCAGATGCCTTGAAGAGATTAGAACAAGAATCGCCATTGCGAAAGTAGCCTTTAGCAAGATGAAAAACATTCTGACCAATAAATGATGTCAATTGAAACGAGAAAAAGAGTGTTGAGGGGATACATAGAGCCTGTTCTTTTGTATGGATGTGAAACTTGGACAATGTGCAGTCAAGCTGAAAAACATCTGATGGCTGCAGAAATGTGGTTTCTGAGGAAAATGCAAAGAATACCATGGACAGATAGAAAAACCAATGACCAAGTACTACAAGAGACAAATGAAAATCGTAGATTGATTAGAGAAATTAGACGTAGACAGTCAACATTTTTTGGACATGTTATGAGAAGAAATGGACTGGAGAACTTAGTGACAGCTGGCAAGATCGAAGGGAACAGACCAAGAGGAAGACCGAGAGGAAAATACCTGGATGGCTTGGCCACATGGCATGGACGAGACAGGAACACTGAGCTGATCCACGACTCTGGTGATCGAGTGAAATGGCGAATCATGACCGCCCACGCTTTCCGGCATGGCACATAATTGATTGATTGATTACTCATACCTAATCTCTATCTATTTAATACCTTATGTAATCTAGTCCTGTCCAGAATTGAAACCACAAATTGACATTATAGACAAATGTCCGTCGACTTTAAACAACACGGGACACCGTAGTTTTTTTTTTTCAAATTGGAACAGGAATAGCTTAACACTCCAGTTCGTTTTAATCCATTTGGCACACTGATTGCAAACTTTTTATCCCGACTCCCGGGGACTGTGTATCTGAATGACGTCACCGACATGGCCAGAAGCCAGGTGCAGAGAATCTCTCCTTCTCTCATTCTTCTGATCGTGGTAAACAGTATGCCGACTGGTCCCCCTTTGATCCGGGAAATCCTTCTCCTGTATTCAAAGAATTTTGGTTGGCGTTTGATCAGGGAAAACCTTTCCCAGCATCAAATAGTTGTGGCGGCCTAGAGACGGCTGTCTCTGGCATTTTATCAATCTGGTCGGCGTCTCCAGTAATTCCGTGACAGGTCCCCATTCTGGCTTACATTCCGAGGATCTGAATAATGAAGACACAAAAAATAGGTTGTGCAATGTATTGCCTGGGATATTTCACTGCATCTAGTCAGGTGCATATTACAGAAGCCACATAAGATAAACTAAATGAAAATAAGAATCCATCAAGCTGAAACATATATGTTCTCAAAGTAATTAAAATTGTCTACAATGGTAATTTTAAACAGACTGTCTTGTGTTTTTGTTTACAAAACGTTGGTTTGTCTATATGTTTAACAGCTACCTCAAGCTGAAATATACAAGATACATATTTCCAAAGTAATTAAAATTGTCTCCCATGGTAATTTTAAACTGACCATCATGCCTTTTCATTTACACAAAGTTGGTTTGTATATATGTATAACAGCTGCCTCAGCGAGTCTCTGTGGTGAAGTGGTCAAGCCGTTTGACTCGGGCTCTGAAGGTTGTGGGTTTGATTCCGGGCCGTGTCCTTCAGTTCACGAGTTAAATTTTTCTGAGACTCCTGTGGGTCGTCGCTAGAGCTACGTAGTTTGTGCTTTGTGCAACACTTTCCGCGCTGTGGAAAGAGACTGAGCCATATGGGATAAAACCCGGTGCAATGAAGTCAACTTTTTAGCGACTTTGTTTTTTAAGCTGCTTCAGCGATTCTTAATAATTGACCATTTTGTGTGTCTTTAACAACGCATGCAATGGGTTGCCTCTATCAATCATAAGATGACTTTCCAGGGATCACTGATGTGAAGTTCCAGTACTGATCTTACTCACCCTACTGTTTTCTGAGCTTAGAGAGGGAATGAAGAGCTCTGCAGTCCTCTTGGAGATGGTACTTCAATGCCAGGTTGGCAGGAAAGTCTACACCAACCTCACTATGATAGGTCTAAACTCTTTTCAGCAGAGAGATAACCTGAGCATCATGGCATCAGAGTTAAAACTCACAATCTTCCAAAGGATTCACAACCCACCAGCACTAGAATCCCAAAGGAAAGTCTGGACCCAACCCTGGTGCCAGTTACACCTAACAGTATCTTTATATTTTTGCAGTCTTAATGATGTTTTCTTTTTATAATGCAGATGATGAACAAAAGAAGCAGCGCAAGGAGAAAATCATTGTCAATAAACTTCGCAAGCAGGGACAGATGCCGGCTGAAGATACGTATTCAGCTTCATTCAAAGATCTCCTGTGCCCCATCCAGGATCTGGTGGCCACAGACCCTAATCAGATGGTAATGGTCGAGTCAGCTCTGAGTCCTTCCGGGGATACAAAACAGGAGGTTACTGGTCTACAGAGTAGTCAGATAGCAACCAAGGCACCATCTCTGGTGTCCTCAGTAGCTTCAAAGCCTTGTTTGACCTTTATCTCTCGTGACTGCCATACTGGCAGTTTGAGGATGTACAGATCCATGAGCTCTACTTGTTCGTCAACTCATGAAGCCATGGTTTGTTACTCACCATGGAAAGATAGCCAGGGCCAGGTCCATGCCATCCTCGACATCCTACCTCAGAATGACCAGTTTTTAATCAGTGAGCTCATGGCTGCAATGGAAGCTGGCTCCTTCTTGGTCATGTCATGCAGCTCCCTCAAGATGATCCCTTCCAACCCGGAGGAGTTCATCAACATGGCTGAGTTGTTTGTCCGCAAAGTCATCAAAGTAGCCAAGAACATCACCTTCTTTAAGCAGCTGCACAAGGATGACCAGATCTCCCTGTTGAAAGGGTCAGTGGTGGACATCATGATGCTGCGGTCGGCCGTGAACTATGACCCATTTACCGAGTCCTGGAGCTTGAACACCAAAGGCTGCATCAACCAGGGGTCAGGTCAAGCCACAGGGGAGAGAATTAGTGCTGAGATTCTCAAATCTGGGTCCAGCGAGACCAGGCAGTTGTTTATGACTTACAGCAAGTTTATTAAGTCATTGATGTTCACCATTCATGGAGATCTTCTGGCTCTGAAGCTGCTCATTCTCATGTCCCTGTTTTCTGGTAAGTGAAGTGTTGCCTTCTTGGTGCTGTAACTCGGCATCTAATGTGTTGCTTTATTGGTGCTGTAACTCAGCATCTAATGTGTTGCTTTATTGGTGCTGTTGCTTTCTTGGTGCTGTAACTCAGCATCTAATGTGTTGCTTTCTTGGTGCTGTAACTCAGCATCCAATGTGTTGCTTTCTTGGTGCTGTTGCTTTCTTGGTGCTGTAACTCAGCATCTAATGTGTTGCTTTATTGGTGCTGTTGCTTTCTTGGTGCTGTAACTCAGCATCTAATATGTTGCTTTATTGGTGCTGTTGCTTTCTTGGTGCTGTAACTCAGCATCTAATGTGTTGCTTTCTTGGTGCTGTAACTCAGCATCTAATGTGTTGCTTTATTGGTGCTGTTGCTTTCTTGGTGCTGTAACTCAGCATCTAATGTGTTGCTTTCTTGGTGCTGTAACTCAGCATCCAATGTGTTGCTTCTTGGTGCTGTTGCTTTCTTGGTGCTGTAACTCAGCATCTAATGTGTTGCTTTATTGGTGCTGTTGCTTTCTTGGTGCTGTAACTCAGCATCTAATGTGTTGCTTTATTGGTGCTGTTGCTTTCTTGGTGCTGTAACTCAGCATCTAATGTGTTGCTTTCTTGGTGCTGTAACTCGGCATCTAATGTGTTGCTTTATTGGTGCTGTTGCTTTCTTGGTGCTGTAACTCAGCATCTAATGTGTTGCTTTATTGGTGCTGTTGCTTTCTTGGTGCTGTAACTCAGCATCCAATGTGTTGCTTTCTTGGTGCTATAACTCAGCATCTAATGTGTTGCTTTCTTGGTGCTGTAACTCAGCATCTAATGTGTTGCTTTCTTGGTACTGTTGCTTTCTTGGTGCTGTAACTCAGAATCTAATGTGTTGCTTTCTTGGTGCTGTAACTCAGCATCTAATGTATTGCTTTCTTGGTGCTGTTGCTCAGAATCTAATGTATTGGTGTATTAAATAAAATGTTCATTTAAACACAGACGCCATAAACAATATATTGTTATATTTCTTGCCTGGCATATTGTGCTGCATCTCATCAGATGCATACTATAGAGTTATATTATAGGTGCATACTGCATTCAGTAAACAATAATTGATTGTTCAGATATGTTGAAGTATTATCAATTAAGCAATTCCAGCCATTGCTATGCAAACAGAAGGACTTCCTGTTAAATCTTAGACTTCAGTGAGGATAACATACTCCACATTCAAACTATATCAGCGACTATGCACTTAGTATTTCAGCCAAAGTAATATTCATTTATTCGCTGCATATGATATATAGCTCTTCAGTATGCACCAGACGAGGTGCAGCAAAAACAGGAGGTCCTGTGTGCAAGTTACACATGTTAAAAATCTCACGGCATTGAGAAATCACAAAGAGTAGGCCTTGGTGCTACTGCTCTGGCAAACATTGTTAGAAAAGAAAACTTACCCACGGGTAGATAGAGCACGTAATTTTGGGTGGAATGTGTCTGGAGGATTCAAGCCAGACACAAATGCATGCCGAAGTCTGACATACTGACCCTTGAGGTGTAAAACCAGGTGTGTTGCTTTCCCCTTGCAAAATGGAAGGAAGAAGAACGAGACTTTCTGCACTATGGAACTCATATGGTTTTGGTTACTTCTTTTCTTTCTTCTGTTCTTTATCCCCCATTTGGGCTTACGTCCATCCACCAACTCAAACGCCAAGTCATCCTGTATTTCGCTATTTCCTGCAGCTCCCTCAGTATGATTACCTCCAACCCGGAGGAGTTCATCAACATGGCTGAAGCCGCCCTGTCGGTTGCTATCTCCTGCGGCTTGCGCCAGGTTCTCCCCATTGTACATGAGTTTATTTTTACCAACTGTGCTGTCTTGTCCAGTTTGTTAACAGTTCTAACATTCCAAGTCCCGAATCTGGAGACGGCAGGAAGTAAATATGTGATCCAGGCACCTTCTAGCTCTTCCACATCACATGATACCTCTTCTAGATGAGTCTCTTTTACTTCCGGTTGGCAAAGTTTTGGTTTGATCCCATAGTACTTGGTCTCTTTCCGCAGGGCGTCATATAAAGCACGTACTCTATAGCTCCAGTTATGACCCCCAGGAGTCTGAAAAAACTGCACTCATTAACCAAATGACGGAGTCTGGAATCGAACTCACATGCTTCAGAGTGTGAGGCAGGCAGCTTAGCCACTTCACCACAGCGACCCCACCTCCACACAGATGTGAAGTTCCAGTGCTGGTCTTGTTGTCTGAACTTAGAAAGGGCTAGGAAAGCTCTCTAAAATAATCCTTGTGGAGATGGCACTTTGATAGTGGGTCTGGAGAGAAATCTCAATACCAAATTCACTCCAGTAGATGCAAGTCTTTATTTTGGAGAGCTCAAACAATTGAAGATACATCTGAAAGAACATGCTGCAGAAAATTGCAACCGCAGCCTCTGCTCTGGATGGACAGCATATGGAAGTTACACCTCACATCACTGACCTGAATGTACACACCCGGATATGGCGGAGTAAGGGGTATTCAACATGCAGAGCAGCTGGCAAATAATGCACCAATGCAAACGGAAAGAAGCATGGGCAGGGCTGATATAATCAGAGCCGTACGGACACGTTTGTTAGACACTGAGGAGATACTGACTCTAGATCCACTGCATGAACTAGGCATAAAGCCTTGTCAAGCACGTCAATGAGACCTTCCTGGGAAAGAGAGGAGATACCGTAATCAACTTCTCATGGCAACAGTGAGCAGAAATAGTTTGGGATGGCTGCTGCATCAGAGGACTGAGCAAGTCTGGGAATGCCCAATGTGCAGTGATATCTGTTCAACTAACATAACATAACCTAACATAGAGAAGTAGGCCAAAGATGAGCAAGTCTGGGAATGCCCAATGTACAGTGATATCTGTTCAACTAACATAACATAACCTAACATAGAGAAGTAGGCCAAAGATGAGCAAGTCTGGGAATGCCCAATGTACAGTGATATCTGTTCAACTAACATAACATAACCTAACATAGAGAAGTAGGCCAAAGATGAGCAAGTCTGGGAATGCCCAATGTACAGTGATATCTGTTCAACTCACATAACATAACCTAACATAGAGAAGTAGGCCAAAGATGAGCAAGTCTGGGAATGCCCAATGTACAGTGATATCTGTTCAACTAACATAACATAACCTAACATAGAGAAGTAGGCCAAAGATGAGCAAGTCTGGGAATGCCCAATGTACAGTGATATCTGTTCAACTAACATAACATAACCTAACATAGAGAAGTAGGCCAAAGATGAGCATGTCTGGGAATGCCCAATGTACAGTGATATCTGTTCAACTAACATAACATAACCTAACATAGAGAAGTAGGCCAAAGATGAGCAAGTCTGGGAATGCCCAATGTACAGTGATATCTGTTCAACTAACATAACATAACCCAACATAGAGAAGTAGGCCAAAGAGAAGATGGGTGCAGGATGTGGCAGATTATGTCCAGATGGGTGTATCAGATAAGGGACAATTTGCTTATGATCGAGAGGTTTTCCCGAAGGTTGTTATGGGAGTGAGGTTCTGCAAAGGACATGCTATTGAATGAATGAATGAATGAACCTAACATAACACAGTGAGTACTTATTTTCCAGAGCTACATTTGTCAGACCCAAATGTGCCCATCCTCTACCATGTTTATGTGCAATTGAGCGTTTCCCTCTTGAAGACCAAGATCACATTGACATGTCTCTGTCTCTCCAGTACTTTCAGAGGACAGGTAGCATTAATTATGATATTAACAATCCACAGCTGACCGGATGCCGATGCTGGACTACAGACGAGTTCAAGAGATCCAGGAGACGTACGCCCATATTCTGGAAGAGTATATATCCCTGCGCTTCAACCATGAATCCAACCTCTTTGCTCGGGTGGTGATGAAACTGACAGATCTGAGGAACATTAATGAGGTTCACTCCAAAATGTTGCTGAGGATGAAAGTGGATGAGTTTGAACCGTTACTGTTGGAGATATTTGACCTGCCTGCAGAAATGGATTGTAGTTCTATAACAGTGGCAGGGAAGGGTGTGGGTTTGTCTTCGCCCCAGTGGACAGCTGTTCCTTCTTCCACTGTGGGTTAATGATGAAGTTTCCTTTGTTGAGATATCCATTAGTGCTTATTCAAGGGGGCATCAAATGAAAACTTTAAAATTTATTTTGGTTTCATGTATTCTGAAAAAGTAAAGCACAACTGTATCATTTTTTGATGTAGTCACCACTACATTCAATGCAAGCCCTTCAGCGCAGATAAAGTGCTTGGATTCCTGTAGAAAAAATTCTCTGGGGTCACTGCTCAGTGTGCCTGACCCAGTCATGAACAGTCTGTCACAGAAGTCACTCTGTTTTGAAACTCCCTACCCACTCATACACTTGCTGGACTGACAAGCATGCATAACCATATCAGGCCTTCGTTCACCAATGAATTTCTATAGGTTTCACCCCTTCACTGATAAAAAAAAACGGATAACAGAACACTGCTCCTCTTTGGTGCATGTCAAAAGTGGGGCAGCCATTTTTAATATGTCCTTATGATGTCACTGTGTTCATTTGCACCATGATGTCACATGCTTAACACGCTTGACATCCTTAATAACATTATTGACAGGTTACAGGTTATTTTTTTTTTTAAGGTTTTCATTTGAAGCCCTCTCATAGATAAGTTCATGAATCTTCTTATGGCAAGTTGTGTATGGTCTGCTCTTGTGTTTGGATGCAAATGCTGGACAATGAGCAATGAATCAGTGAAGAAACTGGAAGCACTTAGGATGTGGTTGTTTAAAAGATGTTGAGAATATTGTGGATAGAAAAGACAACAAATGTTGAGGTTCTGAAAACTGCAGCCATTACAGAGTCACCACAAGGAACAACACAACAGCTGATGAACACTTACATGTATCACTGCATGGAACAACACAACAGCTGATGAACACTTGCATGTATCACTACATGGAACAACACAACAGCTGATGAACACTTGCATGTATCACTACATGGATCAACACAACAGCTGAGGTACACTTGCAAGTATCCTACATGGATCAACACAACAGCTAATAAACACTTAAATGTATCACTACATGGAACAACACAACAGCTGATGAACACTTGCATGTTTCACTGCATGGAACAACACAACAGCTGATGAACACTTGCATGTATCACTGCATGGAACAACACAACAGCTAATGAACACTTACATGTATCACTACATCACTACAGCTGATGAACACTTGCATGTATCACTGCATGGAACAACACAACAGCTGAGGAACACTTGCATGTATCACTACATGGATCAACACAACAGCTGAGGTACACTTGCAAGTATCCTACATGGATCAACACAACAGCTAATGAACACTTAAATGTATTACTACATGGAACAACACAACAGCTAATGAACACTTACATGTATCACTACATGGAACAACACAACAGCTGATGAACACTTGCATGTATCACTGCATGAAACAACACAACAGCTGAGGAACACTTGCATGTATCACTACATGGATCAACACAACAGCTAATGAACACTTAAATGTATTTCTACATGGAACAACACAACAGCTAATGAACACTTGTATGTATCACTACATGGAACAACACAACAGCTGAGGGACACTTGCATGTATCACTACATGGAACAATACAACAGCTGAGGGACACTTGCATGTATCACTACATGGAACAACACAACAGCTGAGGTACACTTGCATGTATCACTACATGGAACAACACAACAGCTGATAAACACTTGCATGTATCACTACATGGAACAACACAACAGCTGAGGGACACTTGCAAGTATTACTACATGGAACAACACAACAGCTGAGGTACACTTGCATGTATCACTACATGGAACAACACAACAGCTGAGGTACACTTGCATGTATCACTACATGGAACAACACAACAGCTGAGGGACACTTGCATGTATCACTACATGGAACAACACAACAGCTGAGGGACACTTGCATGTATCACTACATGGAACAACACAACAGCTGAGGTACACTTGCATGTATCACTACATGGAACAACACAACAGCTGAGGTACACTTGCATGTATCACTACATGGATCAACACAACAGCTGAGGAACACTTGCATGTATCACTACATGGATCAACACAACAGCTAATGAACACTTAAATGTATTTCTACATGGAACAACACAACAGCTAATGAACACTTGTATGTATCACTACATGGAACAACACAACAGCTGAGGGACACTTGCATGTATCACTACATGGAACAACACAACAGCTGATAAACACTTGCATGTATCACTACATGGAACAACACAACAGCTGAGGGACACTTGCAAGTATTACTACATGGAACAACACAACAGCTGAGGTACACTTGCATGTATCACTACATGGAACAACACAACAGCTGAGGTACACTTGCATGTATCACTACATGGAACAACACAACAGCTGAGGGACACTTGCATGTATCACTACATGGAACAACACAACAGCTGAGGGACACTTGCATGTATCACTACATGGAACAACACAACAGCTGAGGTACACTTGCATGTATCACTACATGGAACAACACAACAGCTGAGGTACACTTGCATGTATCACTACATGGATCAACACAACAGCTGAGGAACACTTGCATGTATCACTACATGGATCAACACAACAGCTAATGAACACTTAAATGTATTTCTACATGGAACAACACAACAGCTAATGAACACGTGTATGTATCACTACATGGAACAACACAACAGCTGAGGGACACTTGCATGTATCACTACATGGAACAATACAACAGCTGAGGGACACTTGCATGTATCACTACATGGAACAACACAACAGCTGAGGTACACTTGCATGTATCACTACATGGAACAACACAACAGCTGATAAACACTTGCATGTATCACTACATGGAACAACACAACAGCTGAGGGACACTTGCAAGTATTACTACATGGAACAACACAACAGCTGAGGTACACTTGCATGTATCACTACATGGAACAACACAACAGCTGAGGTACACTTGCATGTATCACTACATGGAACAACACAACAGCTGAGGGACGCTTGCATGTATCACTACATGGAACAACACAACAGCTGAGGGACACTTGCATGTATCACTACATGGAACAACACAACAGCTGAGGTACACTTGCATGTATCACTACATGGAACAACACAACAGCTGAGGTACACTTGCATGTATCACTACATGGAACAACACAACAGCTGAGGGACGCTTGCATGTATCACTACATGGAACAACACAACAGCTGATGAACACTTGCATGTATCACTACATGGAACAACACAACAGCTGAGGTACACTTGCATGTATCACTACATGGAACAATCCAACAGCTGAGGTACACTTGCATGTATCACTACATGGAACAACACAACAGCTGAGGTACACTTACATGTATCACTACATGGAACAACACAACAGCTGAGGTACACTTGCATGTATCACTACATGGAACAACACAACAGCTGAGGTACACTTGCAAGTATCACTACATGGAACAACACAACAGCTAATGAACACTTGCATGTATCACTACATGGAACAACACAACAGCTGAGGTACACTTGCATGTATCACTACATGGAACAACACAACAGCTGAGGTACACTTGCATGTATCACTACATGGAACAACACAACAGCTGATGAACACTTGCATGTATCACTGCATGGAACAACACAACAGCTGAGGGACACTTGCATATATCACTACATGGAACAACACAACAGCTGAGGTACACTTTCAAGTATCACTACATGGAACAACACAACAGCTGATGAGCAGCAGCTTGTGTTATAGTCCCAGTGCACCATCAAGTGTTATTGTCACATTGTGCTCTCATGTGTTATTGTCACATTATGCCCTGATGTGTTCTTGTCACATTGTTTCTCACATGTTGCTGTCACACTGTGCCCTGATTTGTCATCGTCACAGTGTCTCTTGAAAGTTATTGTCACATTGTGACCAGTTGTGTTATTGTCACTTTTTGTCTCAAGTGTTATTGTCACAATGTGGCCTGAAGTTTTTTTGTCACATTATGCCCTAATATGTTAATTAATATGTAATATGTTAATTAATATGTATTGTCTCCATGATGTCATTGTCACATTGTGCCCTGAAGTGTTATCATGAGACTGTGCCATAATGTTATTGTAAAATTGTGCCATAATGTGTTATTGTAAAATTGTGCCATTGTCGTAGCACTCCCTGGGGTGAGGGGAACCTGCTATCACACTTTAACAACGGGATACCTTTAGCCCTGGGACATAGGTGACCTCAGTCCACAACCCCTTCGGCCCTTGGAACCCTATCTCCCTCACTCTCAACCAAGGGACGTTACCCCTTTCAAACTTCGTCCTGAACTCATGACGCAACTCTGGCAGCTAACTATGTTAACAATATGGTGTATTATACAAGATGAATGGATGAATGAGAATGATGATTCTGAGATAGACCTTGCAGTATCTATGCGAGATAAGACGTGGCAAGGATCGAGTAGCCTTCTGGAGGAAGTGTCATCATCGTCAGGGCCTCAAGTCACACTATTGGGTAAGTCAGACACGCTCACCAAGTCTCTCAGGCCTCCCTCCAGGTATAGGTTTCTCCACTTGGATAGGATGGCTGGCGAGTCGACTCACTGGTACTTGGGACCTCCGGTGGATGACATCCCTGAAGTCTGGATCACCTTAGGGTAAGGATAAAGACTGTCTCTTGGGAGCTGAGGAACTAGAACACTCCTCTGAAGCGTCTGGAAGTATCGATGGTACTGCGGGTATAGCAAGAGGGTGATCTCTCACTCAATGGTAGTAGCAGTCCTAACTGTCTATGCAACCCATGCAGATCCTCTGATTCATAGCGCAGATATCACAGCACAGATACCTCCCTCGCTGAACCGTGGCACTTTAGATAGAGTTCAAAACAGACACAAGTTCTTCCACAATATCAGGCACCACAGGGTACCAGGCACTTGGTAGCGGAGACATCATAACTAGTTGGCATGAAGGCAGTCAGTCAGGGTCACAACCTGGACACTAACAACAATCAGATACTTGCCCAGCTGGAGTAACGAACAAGGCGATATGGTGCTGTCATGGCACATAACCTGGGCTATCAGACGTGGAGTGGGCGAGGCGTTAGCTGGAGCCCATCCTGAGACGTACTCTCGATTGTAAGTACTGCTCGCTGAGGTAGTGGACTTCCAAGCTGTTCACACCGGCTATCGCCCTAGTCCGGATCACTGGACTCGTCCCCAGATCATGGCTCTGCTCTCAACAAGATAGAACCTTCACACAAACAGCACGACAGTGGATAAGAGAAGCGTTGTCACTGCAACTGGACATGATGTCGGAAGTCTTTAACCCTCGTCAAGACACGGCGTCCTGCTCTCTCTCCCTCAGCACTGGGCCAAAATGTTGACTGCCTGCCTGCAACCTTTGTCTCCAACTGATCAGTTGTTCTGGGACAATCGACTGCGCTTTCGTCGGTCATGCGCAGTCGGTCTTGCCCGGACATTGTTCCGCCACCAACCTACTGGAATAATCTTAAAGGGCGAGTAACGAATCGGGTCGGGTTGAGTCAAATTACTGGTTACTTCCCTTTCACTGGTAAATTTTCGTCACCCGAATCTCCGATGTCTCACCGGACCTTTCCTCAGCAGAAACATCACGAGGCGGACCCACTGAGTTCTGTGACAGCCATAATGTGTTATTGTAAAATTGTGCCGTAATGTGTTATTGTAAAACTGTGCCATAATGTGTCATTGCAAGCTTATGACATCAAGTGTTATTGTGAGATTATGGCATCAAGTGTTATTGTGAGATTATGACATAAAGTGTTATTGTGATATTATGCCATAAAGTGTTATTGTAAGATTATGCCATAAAGTGTTATTGTAAGATTATGCCATAAAGTGTTATTGTAAGATTATGACATCAAGTGTTATTGTAAGATTATGACATAAGGTGTTATTGTGTGATTATGACATAAATTGTTATTGTAAGATTATGCCATAAAGTGTTATTGTCAGATCATCTTCCATCGGATTGTTACCAAATGTATCCTGAATGTGTAACTGACAAAATGTGCCTGGCTGTGCTAATCACCTTATTGTGCTCTGAAATTTTAGCAGGCAGTGTTATTGTCACATTGTGCCCAGCAGTGTTATATTTGCCGATCTGGCCCATATGTTTTATTGTCAGGTTGTGTTATAGCTGTGTGCTGAACTGTCTCATTCACAAATGATATGCATCTGTATTATCAATGCTTATTTGCTACATTATTCACACATTGTAGCCAGCTGCTGATGTCATGATTATAACGTGGCACTGACAACGGCATGAGTGGGGTCAAACAAGGTCAGCTCTGTACACCCGATATTCAGCTCTTCCAGTCACTCATCTGTCTTATATCAATTATCTATTGTGCATGTTATACATTCACAAAGGACAATAAAAGCATGAAATAAAATTTGTGTACATAAACAATGCATATTACTATGTTATGAAGCAGGCAGACAGCTGGAGTCACATACATATGCACATGCATAAACACATACACATATACCTGCATACATACTTACATCATTTACACAAACTCTCATTTATGCACCCACTCAATAACATACATATACACACTACCTCACATACACATATACTCACAATCACAAACCCACTAATAAGAGTTTACTTATATATATGTACTCTGTTTCTCTCTCTCTATCTCTGGGAGGAAGAGACTGGTCACTTATTTCTCTGTGCACTGAGACCTACAAAAGGTTATGGTCCCGACCCTCCACATATCCACAGGGGGTTCCTGTGTTGTGATTTATAGCCAGTTGTGCTGTTGCCAATTGGTTTACAGTTCAGTTATGGACATGTACCCATCTATACTGTTACCAGATTGTACTAAGCTGTTATATTTAGTTTACACCTGTCACAGTTTGTTTATGGACATGGATCCATCTACACTGTTGCCAGGTTGTACTAAGCTGTTATATATAGTTTACAGTTCACTTATAGACATGATCCATCTACACTGTTGCCAGGTTGTACTAAGCTGTTATATTTAGTTTACACGTGTCACAGTTTGGTTATGGACATGATCCATCTACACTGTTGCCAGGTTGTACTAAGCTGTTATATATAGTTTACAGTTCAGTTATAGACACGTACCCATCTATACTGTTGCCAGGTTGTACTAAGCTGTTATATATAGTTTACAGTTCAGTTATAGACACGTACCCATCTATACTATTGCCAGGTTGTACTAAGCTGTTATATATAGTTTACACCTGTCAGTTTGATTATGGACATGATCCATCTATACTGTTGTCAGGTTGTACTAAGCTGTTATATATAGTTTACAGTTCACTTATAGTCATGATCCATCTATACTATTGCCAGGTTGTACTAAGCTGTTATATATATAGTTTACACCTGTCAGTTTGATTATGGACATGATCCATCTATACTATTGCCAGGTTGTACTAAGCTGTTATATATACTTTACACCTGTCAGTTTGATTATGGACATGATCCATCTATACTATTGCCAGGTTGTACTAAGCTGTTATATATAGTTTACAGTTCATTTATAAACATGCATCCATCTATACTGTTGCCAGGTTGTTCTAAGTTGCTATATATAGTTTACACCTGTCAGTTATAAGTGGTGTGCGTTCAACTGTGCTTTTGATTGGTTGTACCCAGAAGTGGTATGGGCAGTTTGTATTCGTATATGTTATAAATAATTTGTACATATGGGCTTGTATGTTTTCTTTGCCGTGCATCAAGATATGTTATTTACTGTTGATATTTATCATCATCAACTGCCTTGCTGGCTGGCATAGGTGACCATGCTTCTTCACATCTCCAACAGCATGTACCAGTTTGTTTGCTGACACCTTTCTGTGCCATTACACAAGGCTGTCTGGAATCTTCTGTCTATGTCTTCCTCTGTCTCTCATTCCTTTAATCCTCTGTTTTCACAACGTGTTCCAATTTGTCACTTCTCATATTGTCACCAAATAATGACATCTGCCCCTTTCTGATGTTCGTTCTTCTCCTTCTCCTTTAGTTCATTAGAAAGTTGTTTATATTTGCAATGTTGTCTCTGGTATGAATTCTCATTGTTTTTTTTTAGTTAACTCAGTGGTCCATAGAGTTTATTCAGATGTTTGTGATAAGCTGCTGTGTATCTTAGCCTCTATTCATTGATCCTTGCCTTTGTTTGTTCATTCTTCGCCTCTGTTCCTTCATTCTTAGCCTCTTTAAAATCACCTAGATAACTACTTTTGACCAAGGATTGTTCAGCAGTCTTCTGTCAAACCACACCTCTGAAGTCTGAAGGGATATATTTCTTTGTGTGGTTGCTGATTGTCCAGGATTCACGGTCATATATTGAGACTGGTTCTATGTATCATGCAAGATTTCTTTAACTAACATCCATTGACACGGACTTATTGCACAAGATATTCATTTTATAAATGAAGTTTTTGCTTGTCCTATTCTGTTGCCACAGTGTAATATTAACTTATATTAGGCTTTCAGTCCTATGTAATGTGTGTGATTGGCTACTTTTCATATGAATCAATTAAAATCTTGTGTGTGATTGGCCATTTTTCATGTGTATCAATTAATATGTCACGTGTGATTGGTTGTTCTTCATGTGTACCAACATCTCATGTGTGATTGGCTATTTTTCATGTGTATCAATTAACATATCATGTGTAATTGGCTATTTTTTCATGTGTATCAAGTAACATCTCATATGTGATTGGCTATTCTTCATGGATACCAATCATGTCTTGCGTGTTTCTGTTTGTTACATTTAGTCAGAGCACACTAAATAAATCTGGTAACATTTGTGTTTTTTCACTTATTATAATCCAAGCTGTGTGGATAAGAGCGCTTGTTACTAAACTTCCGGTGCGCCTGATGCTGAGGTAGTGGGTTCAATCCCTACATTGGTCAGATGGACTAAAATGTTGACTTGTCCTCGACTTGGGGATGTAAACTACAAGTACCTCAGAAGTCAGAGTGAGCCTGATGGCGGTGGACACTGGTAATAGGGAACACTAATCCACATGCAAAAATCAGTCTAGTGCACTAGATGTAGCAGCACTTGAATGGAGAACGCTTGATTTCAAAGCCAGTAAATGCAAAGAAGAAGAAAAAGTCTATGGATGCATTTATTTTATGATTAAACCGTTGTTATTATTTCATGTTTACTGCCTTTTGGGAACTTTCCCCCTCTGCTGTTAACACATAAAGAAGAAGTAACTATCTTATGGCATTTATCATGCTTGCTTGACAACCCCGCAGACCTTGGTTCAAATCTGCATTGGGACAGATTGGATATATTGACCTGGGGCTTCCACGCTGATGCAGCCTAAATTTGGTCTGTTCTCATCTCATCACATCATCATCTCATCTCATTTCATCATCATCATCTCATTTCATCTTATCTTGTTCCTCTTGTACCTTACGGTGTTGAGATGAAGCATAAACAACGTAAGAGTGTCCATTTATGGGCTGCATGTAACAAAATTTCCATAATTCCCTAAATTTGGTACCAGAAAGTAAAGATGGCAACAAGCTTAAGTTGACTGCGACTTTCTGTGGATTGATTGATTGTGACATCTGAAAACATGGACGATTACTGCAACTACTGAGCACAAAATCGTAACAGAGATGAGATGCCTTAGAAGAGATGCGGGAGTAACCGTGAGAGATAGAATTAAGAATGGGGAAATTAGAAGATGATTTAGTCTGAAACCAGTCATGCACTTCATTAAAGTACAATAAATTAAATGGTTCGGCCACCTCACTAGAATGCCAGGGTTATCATCTGCCAAAAACAGCCACACTGAAGAAATATAATGGCTGTAGAGCAAGGAGATGACCACTTAAAAGATGGAGGTATCAAGAACAACCTTAGAGTAATGATTATTAACTTGCCAATGGCATTTTAAAGTGCACATAAAAGATCTTTACATCTCCCATGGAGAAAGTAAAAATGAAGAGGAACGAACAAACATTTTCAAAGGGTCAAATATTGGGCACTAGACAATGGTTCCATCGCCCTGCTACCGAGTGAGTGCGTGGCGCGACTCTGTGAGCTGTGACATTCACGTGGAATGCTTTTACATGTCCGCTTTTGTTTGTACAGTGACCTGCATGTTCGGAATAATGACTACCCGCTGTTGCTGAATTGACTGATTTGCCTTTTCTGTTCACAAGTGCAATTTTCAGGAAACTCCTGGGAGTCTGCGCTTTAGCTACGGAGTTCATGCTTTATGCGACGCTTTCGGCTGGTCGCCCTGCGGATAGAGACAGAGCCATGTGAGAAAACCCAGGTCAGTGAGGTCTTTCTGGTGACTGCTGATTCCATCGACAATGAACTGTGGTTTCCGTAGACTTTTTTGTTGGCATTCTGGCGGCGGCATTATGCACAGTGCACCTGTGCGGGCTGTTAGATTGCTGAGACTCCTGTCGGTGGCATTATGCACAGTGTACCTGTGCGGGCTGTTGGATTGCCGAGACTGCTGTTGGATTGCCGAGACTCCTGTCGGTGGCATTATGCACAGTGCACCTGTGCGGGCTGTTGGATTGCCGAGACTCCTGTCGGTGGCATTATGCACAGTGTACCTGTGCGGGCTGTTGGATTGCCGAGACTCCTGTCGGTTCCACTTTTCACATTGGACAGTGGAGAGCATTTTGTGTGACATTCACTGGCACAGGAATGGAGCATAATGGGGACAACCCATTGCCATGAAGTTGGAACCTCGACTAACTAAAAATTGGGCACGCAGGCCCGTCTTACATTCAGCCCTTCCACTTATTCATCTTTCATACATCAGTTAACTATTTTGCATGTTACATTCATATTGGGAATGTCAAGTGAAAGTTGTGAACATAAGCAATGCATATTACCACATTATGAGACATCTGAAGGTGTGTGGGAAAAAAGACTACCTCTATTTGAGTTTCTTCTTGTAACTGTTAGTACAATTTGATTAAATCATTTTGTCAAACTGGATATTTGAGTTTCTTCTTGTAACTGTTAGTACAATTTGATTAAATGTTTTTGTCAAACTGGATATTTGAGTTTTTTGTAACTTAGTACAATTTGTTCAAATTACTTTGTCAAACCGTATATTTGAGCTTCTTGATTTAACTGTTTTTGCAATCCTAGGACATTAAGGATGGTCCAGTAAATCAGTATTTGTTCAAATACTACAGTTCAAGAATTATGCAGGAAATTGACAGAAAAGCTAGACTGTATCAGCGCTCACATCGAAAACGCATGGAACAAGCGAACAAGAACAGCTGAAGTATGAAACAGACAAATCCCCACAAGACTTGATAGCAAAAGGGAAAGATGATTATGATGCTTAAAATCATGTTGCCAGACTAGATAATTGAGTGTTTTCATTACTGTACTAAAATCATTTTGCTAAACTGGATATTAAATTTTTAAATAAATTTTACTGTTAGTACAAATTTTGCAGATGTTTTTAATTTAACTGTCAGTGCAAATTTGCTCAAATCTTCTTGTCGAACCAGATGTTTCAGCTTCGTAATTTAACTGTTACCGTAATTTGTTCAAGTCATGTCATTAGACCTTTTCTTCAAGCTTGTAATATTAACTATCAGTGCAACTTTGTTCAGACCATGTTGTCAGATTGGATATTTGAGCTTTTAAATGTAATTGCTGAAGAACATTTTGTGCAATACCCTTTTTTCATTGGAAGATGGAAAAAGATTTTTCTTGTGTGTTTTACATATTTTGCAGTTTTAAGATGTGACGGGGAAATCCTGCACAATAACAAACAGCCAAAAATACCCCCGGGAAAGCCTTGGAAATGTGGTTTTATAGAAGAATGCTAAAATTTAAAGGGACAGCCAAAATGAGCAATCTGGACTTTTTAGGGAAGCTGAGTTGCAAAGAAAACTTTTTAAAACCCATCAGAAAGAAGCAGCATCTTGTTGCCAATTATGAGAAGACAAAAACGAACATGTGAAAACCCAAAGATTTGCGGAAAGAGAGATAAGGAAGACAGTGTGGGAAGATTCTTGAGTCTTGTGTCATGCCATGGAAGGGAGCCACACAAATTGATCCATGATGTCAGAGATCAGTTTTGGAGAGGCATGATTTTTAACGCCAGCTGGAAAGGCACTGGATGATTGATGTGCTGAATGTAATTGCTTGCCCCAATCATGTAAAAAAACCTCTTGATTTTTCTTCCTCTACCTATTAGCACTTATTTGTTTAAATTATGTTGTAAACCGGTAATATGAGTGTCTTCCCTTTTGACTGTTTCCTCAAACGAGTCAAACCGGCTATTTCAGCTTCTGACTTTAACTGTTAGTGCTGCTTTTTTCTGATCATGTTGTAAACCATTTATATGACATTCTTCCATTAACTTTCTCAAATGATGTAAACACAGTTATGTAAAAACCGGGCTATTTCAGCTTCTGACTTTAACTGTTAGTGCTGCTTATTTCTGATCATGTTGTAAACCATTTATATGACATTCTTCCATTAACTTTCTCAAATGATGTAAACACAGTTATGTGAGTTTTTCCTTTGATTGCTTCCTTGAATGATGAAAAAACTGGTTATTTGAGCTTCTGACTTTAACTGTTTCCCCAAATGATGTCAGACCGTTATTCAGGTTTCTTCCTTAAAGATTTTGATTGAGTCCATTTGTACAGTCCTGACCATTTCAATTATACATACTGATATACATTACTGTATTAATATATCTATCATTTTTTTTTACCGTTTGTTGCAATTGTTGTTGTTATAAAATTGTGATCATGTGTACTGTATTCAACAGTAAAATATTCCATAACGCATACAGTGTGTCAATGGGGGGGGGAGAAGGTTCACATATTCTAAGTCACAGCGTAATGTGGTGGCCAGGCCACTTACTTTCCTCTCCACCTTTTAAAATTATGTAAAATGTCCAGTGCCCAAATTTATGAGAATGGGTTTAAAGACTAGAGGATTTACTTCATTGCACCAGGTTATATTCCGTGTGAATCTCTTTTTTTGCAGGGTGCCTGCCAAAAGCATCGACACAAAGCATGAACTCAACTCCAGCATGGCCCCCATAACTCCAGCATGACCCCCAGGAGTCTGCGAAAGTTGCATTTGTGAACTGAACGACATAGCACTGAGCTGTACAGGTCAACTTCATGAGGAGGATGACCCCAGAGCTGTACTGGTCAACTTCATGAGGATGACCCCCCATAGTTTTTACTGGTCAATTCATAGGGTGACCCCAGAGCTTGTAATGGTCAACTTCATGGAAGGATTACCCCAGTGCTGTGCTGGTTGACTACATGAGGATGACCCCGATGTACTGGTCAACTTCATGAGGATGACCCCAGAGCTGTACTGGTCAACTTCATGAGGATGACCGCAGAGCTGTACTGGTCAACTTCATGAGGATGACCCCAGAACTGTACTGGTCAACTTCATGAGGAGGATGATCCCAGAGCTGTACTGGTCAACTCCATGAGAAGGATGACCCCAGAGCTACAGTGGTCAACTTCATGAGAAGGATGACCCCCAGAGCTGTACTGGTCAACTTCATGAGGAGGATGACCCCCAGGCTGTACTGGTCAACTTCATGAGGAGGATTACTCTAGAGCAGTGGTTTTTCAACCTTTTTTGGCCCATTCCCCCTTCACCATATTTTCAGAACGCCATTCCCCCCCCCCCCCCCCCCCCCCCCCTTTCCCATCAAAATTTGGCCCGTTCCCCCCTTCACCGTATTTTCAGAACGTCATTCCCCCCCCCCCCCCCCCTTTTATATTCCTATCTAAAAATCCCCTCACCCCTACACAATATACGTAAAAGTGGAAAGGGAAATGTATAGCATATACTAAAACAAGTCTAGACATCCACATAAACATGATTGTGGGTCTACTTACTTTATAAAATGAATTTTAGAAGGGCAGACATACATAACTGTAAAGTAGAAGGGAAAAAAATATGTCAAGTAATCGGTTCTTGTATTACACGATCTTGAAATGGGCTTCATTCCCCCCTGGAAACCCTGAAAATTCCCCCTGGGGGGAATTCCCACCGGTTTAGAACCACTGCTCTAGAGCTACAGTGGTCAACTTCCCTAGAAGTATGATCCCAGAGCTGTGCTGGTCAACTTCATAAAGGGTGACCCCAGAGCTAGTGGTCAACTTCATGAGAAGGGTGATCACAGAGCTGTACTGGTCACTTCACTATAAGGATGACCCCAGAGCGTACTGGTCAACTTCATGAGGATGCCTCAGAGTTGTACTGGTCAACTTCATGAGGAAGGTGACCCCCAGAGCTGTACTGGTCAACTTCATGATGATGACCCCAGAGCTGTACTGGTCAACTTCATGAGATGACCCCCCCAGCTGTACTGGTCAACTTCATGAGGATGACCCCGATTTGTACGGGCAACTTCATGATGATGAAACCCCCGAGCTGTACTGGTCAACTTCATGGGAAGGTGACCCCCCGAGCTGTACTGGTCAACTCATGATGATGACCCCCGAGCTGTACTGGTCAACTTCATGAGGTAACCCCCGATTTGTACAGGTCAACTTCATGATGATGACCCCAGAGCTGTCCTAGTCAACTTCATTAAAGGGATGACCCAGAGCTGTACTGGTCAACTTCATGAGGATACCCAGAGCTGTACTGGTCAACTTCATGAGGGTAACCCAGAACTGTACTGGTCAACTTCATTAAAAGGGGTGACCCCCGAAACTGTATTGGTCACTTCATAAGGATGACCTCAGAGCTGTACTGGTCAACTTTATGAGGATGACCCAGAGCTGTACTGGTCAACTTCATGAGGATGACCCCCGAACTGTACTGGGCATCAGAGAGCTCCTGTTTGCTGTGATTGCGCTCTTTAAAGCCAACTCAGAGCGGACAGCAACATAATGTTTCAGCTTTCTCACATGCCTGCGCCAACTTTGGGCTCATTTCATTTGGAGAAGATTGTAGTTTTTGTACCAGCCAGCTCCAGGGGAAAAATCACACTGTGCTGAATCCAAAAATGAAAAGGTCATAGTCTAAGTGTTGTGGACAAATTCACCAACTTGGCAGCACTGTGTCACAAGCTGCCACAATTGATGATGAAGTGAAAGCAAGAATTTTCCAAGGCCAGCGTGCTTTTGGCAGACTGTACAAGAAGTATGGACAGAACTGCAAGTCTACAAAGCAGTTGTATTATCCACACTGCTATATGCTTTGAAACCTGGACTGTTTATCAGCGACACGCTAGGAAATTAACCACTTCCACACAGTCTCCCCAGGAAGTTACTGAAATTAAATGGCAAGACAAGATCCCAGACACTGAAGTCCTAGAAAAGCTTCCAGCCCAGTTCCACCTCTACTAATGAAGAATCAGATTCGCTGGCTGTCACTTGACTAGCATCCAGTCACAGGTCCCTAAACGAATTTTTACGGCGAGTTGCTTTTTTGGGAAACACTCCCAAGGCGGCCAGAGGAACCTTTAAAGACACTCTGAAAAACTCACTGAATGCTTTTGGAATTCATCATGACACCTGGGGACTGCAGCCAGAGACCAAAATTCGTGGGTGCAACATTACGCAAGGTGCAGTCCCTTTTGAGGGAAAACCCGAAATACAAGAGCTGTGAAGAAAGGCAGGACAGAAAGACCACTGCAGGAAATCCTCCTCCAGAAACGTCAAGCATTCCTTTGTCCACATTGTCAAAGAACCTTTCGAGCCAAAATAGGCCTTATCAGCCATCTTAGAACTCACGACTCCATACTTTCAACCCTACTGGAGTATGAATGGTCATCATCATTCTTGATGGACAAATAAGAACACTGGTCAGCTTCATGAGGATGACCCCAGAGCTGTACTGGTCAACTTCAGAGGATGACCCACACTGTACTGGTCACTTCATGAAAGGATGACCCCAGAGCTGTACTGGTCAACTTCATGAGGGAAAATGACCCCCCCCCCCCCCCCCCCCCCCAGGCTGTACTGGTCAACTTCATGAGAAGGAGACCCCAGAGCTAACAGTGGTCAACCTCATGAGAAGGTGACCCCCAGAGCTTGGTACTGGTCAACTTCATGATGATGACCCCCAGAGCTGTACTGGTAACTTCATGAGCAGGATTACTCTAGAGCTACAGTGGTCAAAATTCATGAGAATTGTCCCCAGAGCTGAGGTCAACTTCAAAGGATGAACCCAGAGCTACAGTGGTCAGCATCATGAGAAGGATGATCACAGAGCTGCAATGGTCAACTTAAATTTTAAGGATGACCCCAGAGCTGCATTGGTCACTTCATGAGGATAACCCCCGAGCTGTACTGGTCAGCTTCATTAAGGATGACCCCAGAGCTTACTGGTCAACTTAAAGGGAAACCCCAGAGCTGTACTGGTCAACTTCATGATGAGACCCCAGAGCTGTCCCCCGCTTCATTAAAGGGATGACCAGAGGGTTTTCCCAGTCAGCTTCATTAAAGGGATGACCCCAGAGCAGTACTATCAACTTCATGAGGATGACCCCAGAGCTGTCCTAGTCAACTTCATTAAAGGATAAGCCTAGAGCCCGTACTGGTCAACTTTATGAGATGACCCCAGAGCTGTATGGTCAGTTCATGAGGACCCCAAACTGTACTGGTCATCGAGAGCTCCTGTTTGCTGATGATTGCGCTCTTTACCCCCAAACTCAGAGGGGGACATTAAAATAATGATTCAGCTTCTCACATCCTGTGCCAACTTTGGGCTCAATAATCAATTTGGAGAAGACTGTAGTTATGTACCAGCCAGCTCCGGGGAAAAATCACACTGTGCCCAATATCAAAGTGAATGGGCATAGTCTAAGTGTTGGGACAAAATTTCCCCATCTTGGCAGCACTGTGCCAAGCTGCCACAATTGTGATGAAGAATGCAAGAAACTCCAAGGCCAGCGTGGCCTTTGGTGGGGCTGTACAAGAATGTATGGGACAGAACTGCAAATCTACAAAGCGTTGTATTATCCACACGCTATATGCTTGTGAAACCTGGACTTTTTTTCAGCGACACGCTAGGAAATTAAAACCCCTTCCACACAGTCTGCCTTAGGAAGTTACTGAAGATTAAAGGCAAGACAAGATCCCAGACACTGAAGTCCTAGAAAAGCGTCCATGCCCAGTATCCACTCTCTACTAATGAAGAATCAGATTCGCTGGGCTGGTCACTTGACTAGCATGCAGATCACAGGCTCCCTAAACGAATTTTTTACGGCGAGTTGCGTTGTGGTAAACGCTCCCAAGGCGGCCAGAGGAAACGCTTTAAGACACCTGAAAATCTCACTGAATGCTTTTGAATTCATCATGACACCTGGGAGACTGCAGCCAGAGACCGTAATTCGTGGCGTGCATCATTACGCTAAGGGTGCAGTCACTTGTGAGGCAACCAGGACTGCAAGAGCTGTGAAGAAAAGGCAGGACAGAAAAACCCACCCTGCAGGAAATCCTCCTCCAGAACATCAAGCATTCTTTGTCCACATTGTCAAGAACATTTCGAGCCAAATAGGCCTTATCAGCCATCTTAGAACTCACCGGCTCCATACTTTCAACCCCACTGGGTGAAATGAATGGTCATCATCATTCTTGATGGCAAACAACAGAACACTGGTCAATTTCATGAGGATGACCCCAGAGCTGTACTGGTCAACTTCATGAGAAGGGTGACCCCAGAGTTTACTGGTCAACTTCATGAGAAGGATGACCCCAGAGTTGTACTGGTCAACTTCATTAAAGGGATGATCTTAGAGCTGTATTGGTCAACTTCATGAGGATGACTCCAGAGCTGTACTGGCAACTTCATGAGAAGGATGACCCCAGAGTTTACTGGTCAACTTCATGAGAAGGATGCCCCAGAGTTGTACTGGTCAACTTTATTAAAGGGATGATCTTAGAGCTGTATTGGTCAACTTCATGAGGAGACTCCAGAGCTGTGCTGGTCAATTCATGAGGAAGATGTCCCTAGAGCTGTACTGGTCAACTTGGACTGCGGGAGTAAATAACAACGACTGTCTGGAAGATGCTAATGAAACTAGAACTTACTTACACAATAAGAAAGCGACAAACAGCTTGTTTTTGGGCATGTGATGAGAAGAGAGGAATTGGGGAACATCATGATGAATGGAAAGATCAATTTGAAGAAAGACAGAAGCCGACCAAGAGAAATAAATGATGCTGGATGGACTGAGGTAGTGGCTGGGGAATATCATCAGCAGAGTTGATCCAGAACACCAAAGACCGAGATCTGTGAAAGACATGAACGCCTATGCCATTAGGCAAGGCAAGTAATTATGATTATTAAATTTACAAAATCGAGAATTGAAATCTGTCAGCTATACAAGAACACAATCACAAATAAGATGAAATTGTTATTTCTTGTCGGCCTTAACATTTAGAGATGACAAGGACTGTTGATTGCTTATGTTATCCCTAACATGTAGAGACAAAAAAAATGTGTTTGTTGCGTCTTGTCTCTCACCATGTTGTCACTTGCTATTGTGATTCTGCCAAGCTAAATGGATGACCCATTGGAACCTCGACTACTAAAATGGGCACACAGGCCCGTCTTACATTCGGCCCTTCCATTATTCATCTTTCATACATCAGTTAACTATTTTGCATGTTACGTTCATATTGGGAATATCAAGTGAAAGTTGTGAACATAAGCAATGCCTATTACCATTTTTATGAGACATCTGAAGGTGTGTGGAAAAAAGACTACCTCTATTTGAGTTTCTTCTTGTAACTGTTAGTACAATTTGATTAAATCATTTTGTCAAACTGGTTATTTGAGTTTCTTCTTGTAACTGTTAGTACAATTTAATTAAATTTTTTTTGTCAAACTGGATATTTGAGTTTCTTGTAACTGTTAGTACAATTTGTTCAAATTACTTTGTCAAACTGTATATTTGAACTTCTTGATTTAACTGTTTTTGCAATCCTACGACTTTAAGGATGGTCCAGTAAATCAGTATTTGTTCAAATACTACAGCTCAAAAATTATGTAGGAAATTGACAAAAAAGCTAGACTGTATCAGCGCTCACATCGAAAACACACGGAACAAGCATACAAGAACAGCTGAATTATTAAACAGACAAATCCCCACAAGACTTGATAGCAAAAGGAAAGATGATTATGATGCTTAAATCTGTTGCCAGACTAGATAGTTGAATTTTTCATTACTGCACTCAAATCATTTTGTTAAACTGGATATTAGATTTTTTAAAATAAATGTTACTGTTAGTACAAACTTTGCATATAATGTTGTCATGCCTTTATTTAAACTTTTTATTTAACCGTCAGTGCAAATTTGCTCAAATCTTCTTGTTGAACCAGGTATTTCAGCTTCTTAATTTAACTTTTAAACCCGTAATTTGTTCAAGTCATGGCATTAGACCTTTTCTTCAAGCTTGTTAATTTAACTATCAGTGCAACTTTGTTCAGACCATGTTGTCAAATTGGATATTTGAGCTTTTGAATGTAATTGCTGAAGAACATTTTGTGCAATAGCCTTTTTTCATTGGAAGATGGAAAAAGAGTTTCTTGTGTGTTTACATAGTTGCAGTTTTAAGATGTGACTGGGGAAACCTGCACAATTAACAAACAGCCAAAAATATCCCCGGAAGCCTTGGAAATGTGGTTTTATAGAAGAATGCTGAAATTAAATGGACAGCCAAAATGAGCAATCTGGACATTTTGAGGGAAGCTGAGTTGCAAAGACAACTTGTTAAACCATCAGAAAGAAGCAGTCATCGTTGTTGCCATATTATAGAAGACAAAAACGAACATGTGACAACCAAAAGATTTGCGGAAAGAGAGATAGAGGAAGACAGTGTGGGAAGATTCTTGATCTTGTGTCATGCCATGGAAAGGGAGTCCACACAAATTGATCCATGATGTCAGAGATCAGTTTGTGTGAGGCATGATTGTTAACGCCAGCTGGCAAGGCACTGGATGATTGATGATGCTGAATGTAATTGCTTGCCCCAATCATGTAAATAAACCTCTTGAGTTTCTTCCTCTACCTATTAGCACTTATTTGTTTAAATTATGTTGTAAACCGGTAATATGAGTGTCTTCCTTTGACTGTTTCCTCAAACGAGTCAAACCGGCTATTTCAGCTTCTGACTTTAACTGTTAGTGCTGCTTATTTCTGATCATGTTGTAAACCATTTATATGACATTCTTCCATTAACTTTCTCAAATGATGTAAACACAGTTATGTGAAAACCGGCTATTTCAGCTTCTGACTTTAACTGTTAGTGCTGCTTATTTTCTGATCATGTTGTAAACCATTTATATGACATTCTTCCATTAACTTTCTCAAATGATGTAAACACAGTTATGTGAGTTTCTTCCTTTGATTGCTTCCTTGAATGATGCAAAACTGGTTATTTGAGCTTCTGACTTTAACTGTTTCCCCAAATGATGTCAGACCGGTTATTCAGGTTTCTTCCTTAAAGATTTTGATTGAGTCCATTTGTACAGTCCTGACCATTTCAATTATACATACTGATATACATTACTGATATTAATATATCTATCGTTTTATTATTACTGTTTGTTGCAATTGTTGTTATAAAATTGTGATCATGTGTACTGTATTCAACAGTAAAAATATTCCCATAACGCATACAGTGTGTCAAGTGGGGGGGGGAGAAGGTTCACATATTCTAAGTCACAGCGTAATGTGGTGGCCAGGCCACTTACTTTCCTCTCCACCTTTAACATTATGTAAAATGTCCAGTGCCCAATTCATGAGAATGGTGTTTAAAGACTAGAGGATTTACTTCATTGCACCAGGTTATATTCCGTGTGAATCTCTTTCTGCAGGGTGGCCTGCCAAAAGCATCGACACAAAGCATGAACTCAACTCCAGCATGGCCCCCATAACTCCAGCATGAACCCCCCGAAGTCTGCGAAAGTTGCATTTGTGAACTGAACGACGTAGCCCTGAGCTGTACAGGTCAACTTCATGAGGAGGATGACCCCAAAAGCTGTACTGGTCAACTTCATGAGGATGACACCCCCATAGTTGTACTGGTCAACTTCATGAGGATGACCCCAGAGCTTTTAATGGTCAACTTCATGAGAAGGATTACCCCAGTGCTGTGCTGGTTGACTACATGAGGATGACCCCAGAGCTGTACTGGTCAACTTCATGAGGATGACCCCAGAGCTGTACTGGTCAACTTCATGAGGATGACCGCAGAGCTGTACTGGTCAACTTCATGAGGATGACCCCAGAACTGTACTGGTCAACTTCATGAGGAGGATGATCCCAGAGCTGTACTGGTCAACTCCATGAGAAGGATGACCCCAGAGCTACAGTGGTCAACTTCATGAGAAGGATGACCCCCAGAGCTGTACTGGTCAACTTCATGAGGAGGATGACCCCCAGAGCTGTACTGGTCAACTTCATGAGGAGGATTACTCTAGAGCAGTGGTTTCTCAACCTTTTTTGGCCCATTCCCCCTTCACCATATTTTCAGAACGCCATTCCCCCCCCCCCCCCCCCCCCCCCCTTTCCCATCAAAATTTGGCCCGTTCCCCCCTTCACCGTATTTTCAGAACGTCTTTCCCCCCCCCCCCCCCCCTTTCATATTCCTATCTAAAAATCCCCTCACCCCTACACAATATACGTAAAAGGGGAAGGCAAATGTATAGCATATACTAAAACAAGTCTAGACATCCACATAAACATGATTGTGGGTCTACTTACTTTATAAAATGAATTTTAAAAGGGACAGACATACATAACTGTAAAGTAGAAGGGAAAAAAACTATGTCAAGTAATGGGTTCTTGTTTTACACGATCTTGAAAGGGTCTTCATTCCCCCCTGGAAACCCTAAAATTCCCCCTGGGGGGAATTCCCCCCGGGTTTGAGAACCACTGCTCTAGAGCTACAGTGGTCAATTTCCCATAGAAGTATGATCCCAGAGCTGTGCTGGTCAACTTCAAAAGGATGACCCCAGAGCTAGTGGTCAACTTCATGAGAAGGATGATCACAGAGCTGTACTGGTCACTTCACTATAAGGATGACCCCAGAGCGTACTGGTCAACTTCATGAGGATGCCTCAGAGTTGTACTGGTCAACTTCATGAGGAAGGTGACCCCCAGAGCTGTACTGGTCAACTTCATGATGATGACCCCAGAGCTGTACTGGTCAACTTCATGAGATGCCCCCCAGAGCTGTACTGGTCAACTTCATGAGGATGCCCCCGATTTGTACGGTCAACTTCATGATGATAAACCCCAGAGCTGTACTGGTCAACTTCATGGGAAGGTGCCCCCCAGAGCTGTACTGGTCAACTCATGATGATGCCCCCAGAGCTGTACTGGTCAACTTCATGAGGAAAACCCCCAGATTTGTACAGGTCAACTTCATGATGATGACCCCAGAGCTGTCCTAGTCAACTTCATTAAAGGGATGACCCCAGAGCTGTACTGGTCAACTTCATGAGGATGACCCCAGAGCTGTACTGGTCAACTTCATGAGGATAACCCAGAACTGTACTGGTCAACTTCATTAAGGGATGACCCCAGAGCTGTATTGGTCAACTTCATAAGGATGACCTCAGAGCTGTACTGGTCAACTTTATGAGGATGACCCCAGAGCTGTACTGGTCAACTTCATGAGGATGACCCCAGAACTGTACTGGTCATCAGAGAGCTCCTGTTTGCTGATGATTGCGCTCTTTACGCCAACTCAGAGGCGGACATGCAACATAATGTTTCAGCTTTCTCACATGCCTGCGCCAACTTTGGGCTCAATATCAGTTTGGAGAAGATTGTAGTTATGTACCAGCCAGCTCCAGGGAATAATCACACTGTGCTGAATATCAAAGTGAATGGTCATAGTCCTAAGTTTTGTGGACAAATTCACCTATCTTGGCAGCACTGGTCACAAGCTGCCACAATTGATGATGAAGTGAATGCAAGAATCTCCAAGGCCAGCGTGCTTTTGGCAGACTGTACAAGAATGTATGGGACAGAACTGCAAGTCTACAAAGCAGTTGTATTATCCACACTGCTATATGCTTGTGAAACCTGGACTGTTTATCAGCGACACGCTAGGAAATTAAACCACTTCCACACAGTCTGCCTTAGGAAGTTACTGAAGATTAAATGGCAAGACAAGATCCCAGACACTGAAGTCCTAGAAAGAGCGTCCATGCCCAGTATCCACACTCTACTAATGAAGAATCAGATTCGCTGGGCTGGTCACTTGACTCGCATGCCAGATCACAGGCTCCCTAAACGAATTTTTTACGGCGAGTTGCGTTGTGGTAAACACTCCCAAGGCGGCCAGAGGAAACGCTTTAAAGACACTCTGAAAATCTCACTGAATGCTTTTGGAATTCATCATGACACCTGGGAGACTGCAGCCAGAGACCGAAATTCGTGGCGTGCATCATTACGCAAGGGTGCAGTCACTTGTGAGGCAACCAGGACTGCAAGAGCTGTGAAGAAAAGACAGAACAGTAAAAACCACTGCAGAAAATCCTCCTCCAGAAACGTCAAGCATTCTTTGTCCACATTGTCAAAGAACATTTCGAGCCAAAATAGGCCTTATCAGCCATCTTAGAACTCACGGGCTCCATACTTTCAACCCCACTGGATGAAATGAATGGTCATCATCATTCTTGATGGACAAAACAGAACACTGGTCAGCTTCATGAGGATGACCCCAGAGCTGTACTGGTCAACTTCATGAGGATGACCCACAGCTGTACTGGTCACTTCATGAGAAGGATGACCCCAGAGCTGTACTGGTCAACTTCATGGGAAGATGACCCCCCCCCCCCCCCCCCCCCCCAGAGCTGTACTGGTCAACTTCATGAGAAGGAGACCCCAGAGCTAACAGTGGTCAACCTCATGAGAAGGTGACCCCCAGAGCTTGTTACTGGTCAACTTCATGATGATGACCCCCAGAGCTGTACTGGTAACTTCATGAGCAGGATTACTCTAGAGCTACAGTGGTCAAAATTCATGAGAATTGTCCCCAGAGCTGAGGTCAACTTCAAAGGATGAACCCAGAGCTACAGTGGTCAGCATCATGAGAAGGATGATCACAGAGCTGCAATGGTCAACTTAAATTTTAAGGATGACCCCAGAGCTGCATTGGTCACTTCATGAGGATAACCCCCGAGCTGTACTGGTCAGCTTCATTAAGGATGACCCCAGAGCTTACTGGTCAACTTAAAGGGAAACCCCAGAGCTGTACTGGTCAACTTCATGATGAGACCCCAGAGCTGTCCCCCCGCTTCATTAAAGGGATGACCAGGGGGTTTCCTAGTCAGCTTCATTAAAGGGATGACCCCAGAGCAGTACTATCAACTTCATGAGGATGACCCCAGAGCTGTCCTAGTCAACTTCATTAAAGGATAAGCCTAGACCCTGTACTGGTCAACTTTATGAGATGACCCCAGAGCTGTATGGTCAGTTCATGAGGACCCCAAACTGTACTGGTCATCGAGAGCTCCTGTTTGCTGATGATTGCGCTCTTTACCCCCAAACTCAGGGGCGGACTTTAACATAATGATTCAGCTTCTCACATCCTGTGCCAACTTTGGGCTCAATAATCAATTTGGAGAAGACTGTAGTTATGTACCAGCCAGCTCCGGGAATAATCACACTGTCCCGAATATCAAAGTGAAGGGTCATAGTCTAAGTGTTGGGACAAATTCCCTATCTTGGCAGCACTGTGCCAAGCTGCCACAATTGTGATGAAGAATGCAAAAATCTCCAAGGCCAGCGTGGCCTTTGGGGGGACTGTACAAGAATGTATGGGACAGAACTGCACACAAAGCTAACAGTCTACAAAGCAGTTGTATTATCCACACTGTATATGCTTGTGAAACCTGGACTGGTTATCAGCGACACACTAGGAAATTAAACCACTTCCACACAGTCTGCCTTAGGAAGTTACTGAAGATTAAATGGCAAGACAAAGATCCCAGACACTGAAGTCCTAGAAGAGCGTCCATGCCCAGTATCACACTGTCTAATAATAAAGAATCAGATTCGCTGGGCTGGTCACTTGACTAGCATGCCAGATCACAGGCTCCCTAAACGAATTTTTTACGGCGAGTATGCGTTTGTGGTAAACGCTCCCAAGGCGGCCAGAGGAAACACTTTAAAGACACACTCTGAAAATCTCACTGAATGCTTTTGGAATTCATCATGACACCTGGGAGACTGCAGCCAGAGACCGAAATTTGTGGGCGTGCATCATTATGCAAAGGTGCAGTCACATGTGAGGCAGACCAAGGACTGCAAGAGCTGTGAAGAAAAGGCAGGACAGAAAAACCACTGCAGGAAAATCCTCCTCAGAGACGTCAAGCATTCTTTGCCCAATTTTCAAAGAACATTTCGAGCCAAAATAGGCCTTATCAGCCATCTTAGAACTCACGGCTCCATATTTCACCCTACTGGATGAAATGAATGGCCATCATCATTCTTGATGGACAAACACCAGAACACTGGTCAATTTCATGAGGATGACCCCAGAGCTGTACTGGTCAACTTCATGAGAAGGGTGACCCCAGAGTTTACTGGTCAACTTCATGAGAAGGATGACCCCAGAGTTGTACTGGTCAACTTCATTAAAGGGATGATCTTAGAGCTGTATTGGTCAACTTCATGAGGATGACTCCAGAGCTGTACTGGCAACTTCATGAGAAGGATGACCCCAGAGTTTACTGGTCAACTTCATGAGAAGGATGCCCCAGAGTTGTACTGGTCAACTTTATTAAAGGGATGATCTTAGAGCTGTATTGGTCAACTTCATGAGGAGACTCCAGAGCTGTGCTGGTCAATTCATGAGGAAGATGTCCCTAGAGCTGTACTGGTCAACTTGGACTGCGGGAGTAAATAACAACGACTGTCTGGAAGATGCTAATGAAACTAGAACTTACTTACACAATAAGAAAGCGACAAACAGCTTGTTTTTGGGCATGTGATGAGAAGAGAGGAATTGGGGAACATCATGATGAATGGAAAGATCAATTTGAAGAAAGACAGAAGCCGACCAAGAGAAATAAATGATGCTGGATGGACTGAGGTAGTGGCTGGGGAATATCATCAGCAGAGTTGATCCAGAACACCAAAGACCGAGATCTGTGAAAGACATGAACGCCTATGCCATTAGGCAAGGCAAGTAATTATGATTATTAAATTTACAAAATCGAGAATTGAAATCTGTCAGCTATACAAGAACACAATCACAAATAAGATGAAATTGTTATTTCTTGTCGGCCTTAACATTTAGAGATGACAAGGAACTGTTAATTGCTTATGTTATCCCTAACATGTAGAGACAAATAAAATGTGTTTGTTGCGTCTTGTCTGCTCTACCATGTTGTCACTTGCTATTGTGATTCTGCCAAGCTTACCAATTCTACTGTTCATGTTTGTTGATCTACTCGTCAGAAACAAGAATCATGTCTCTACTGCACAGGGATTGAACCCGTAAATCACTGTGTTAGTAAGTACTCTAGCCATTATGGATACAAGCCTCATCCTGGTGCAAGGAAATGTAACTTAAAGACTAAATGTCATGGCAGGGCAGACCAGGCCCTAAGCCTTGGTCGGCAACTGGTCTAGGATGGAAGCTCCAACAGGTGGACAGTTAAAGCATTGCTTTGTTGATTCAGCAGCTTCTGTAGCTTGTGTTGTTCCAGTCGAGAAAGTGATCATGCTGCAACAAATCCAGCCCAGGCTTTGTGCTATGGAGAGGTATAACTCCATTTTACAAACCGTCTGTCAAGACAGCAAGGTGCCAGTCGAGTAAAAGGTGACTGATGAATGATGACAGTGTGGATCCTTGCAGTGTTACTATTAGTACAGCAGTTAGGCCTGCTGTAAGGCAACAAAACAGTGCGATAGAAATGTATGAGGGGAAGTCAGTAAGTAAGTCACAAATGTCTAGAAAAATAACTAAATATTGAAACAACTTGAAACCAGTTTATTTATTATACATACATTGTCCCTTTAATTCTCAACATAATTTCCACCAACATTGATGCACTTATCCCATCATTTTATCAGTCCTCCCAAACCAGCTGCATAGAACTGCGTGCTCCGTTTTCTAAACCACATTTTCACTTCACATTCAACGGCGTCATTCGCGAAATGTCTCCCATACACTTTCTTAAATTTCAATCAATCATGCATTATCCTGTATGCTGAACCACGTGGGCACCCTAATGCAGATGCTACAGAGTCTATCGTTACTCCCCTGTCATCTCTAATCATCTCCTCCACCCGCTGCATGGATGCTTCTGTTGCAATCTCAACAGGATGACCAGATCGGATTTCATCAACAATTTTAGAGCATCCTTGAGAACATTTTTCTACCCAGCTATGCACCGCTTTACAGTACAAACATTTGTCAGCATAATCAGGAAGCATTTCCTTATGAATGTCCTTTGCAGGCAGTCCTTTTGCCCACAAAAAATGCACAACAGCACATTGCTCTTTGGTTGTACACTCCATAACTACCGTCGCCATTTTCTTTATGTGCTGCGCACGCACCTGAGATGCTCAGCACCACCTGATGGACAGGAATATAAAGTTCGATGTTGCTGTCACCTAATGACACCTGTAGAAAACACCAACTACATTTACCTGCCATCCCACAGAACTGTGTGACTTACTTATTGACTCGCCGTCATACAAAAACGGGGGAACAGTTACAGAAATTGGCTTCTGTTTTTAATCTTCATAGGCAATGAACAGCAGTCATACAATTATATGAAGAGCTAGAAAAACCACACAATATGACTGGGAAGTTTGACGGATTAATGAACTTGTTTCAGTGATAAAGACGTTGAGTCAAGAAAGTTCTTGTTCTTCCATTGATAAAGACTTGGGTCAAGAAAGTCCTTGTTCTTCAGTTTATAAAGGCTTGGGTCAAGAAAGTCCTTGTTCTTCAGTTTATAAAGACTTGGGTCAAGAAAGTTCTTGTTCTTCAGTTTATAAAGACTTGGGTCAAGAAAGTCCTTGTTCTTCAGTTTATAAAGACTTGGGTCAAGAAAGTCCTTGTTCTTCAGTTTATAAAGACTTGGGTCAAGAAAGTCCTTGTTCTTCAGTCTATAAAGACTTGGATCAAGAAGTCCTTGTTCTTCCGTTTATTACGACTTGTGTCAAGAAAGTTCTTGTTCTTAAGTTTATAAAGACTTAAGTCAAGAAAGCTCTTGTTCTTCCATTGATTATGACTTGGGTCAAGAAAGTTCTTGTTCTTCCATTGATAAAGAACCTCAGCCGAAATGTGACCTGTATCTGTGTGTCTTTCATTCATCCATGGAACGTTCTTGGTCATATTTTGTTTTGCTTTCTCGCAGACTCTGATGTAAGTACAATAGCAGCCAACACATTTATCGAATAGCATTCATGCTTAATGAATAACACTCATACAACAGCATAGGGAGTATGTAACATACTAAAGTTCTTTTTCTGACTACAAAAACTTCAGAAGTCAGAGTGGGTTCACCTGATGGTGGTGGACAATGGTAATAGACAAAGCTGGCTCATACACAGAAAAATCAGTCCAATGTGGACTACGATTTAGCTCAAAGTGAGCGAATGAAAAACAAAATATTCTTCTGACTATAATAAGCTGAGAAATGCAAATGTGTGATTTACAATGAGTAAAAATAATGGATATGCTGTGATTTTTCATTTAGGATCAATTGTTGTATGTGAAATGATGGATGTGATGGTTCCTACTGGGTCTGGGCAGTTCGTAGTCTGGCGGAGTGATGCCTTTACGTCGTGTGCCATAGAACTTGGTGGTAACGTTGATTGTGTTGGACATTGTTAAACTTCTGCCCTCTTCCGAGCCTAATGAAGGGTTGACCTCTGCAATGTCCAGGACTGATAGACGACCTGTGGTATGAAGAAGAAATCTGATTTTGAATGTAGAAGATGACTTGGTTAATGAATGGTTATAGGTAGTCTGAAAATGTAACATATGGAGTCGTCTTTAGAAATTAATATATTGGGTGGTCTGTGAACATTAATATATGGGTTAGTGTGGAAGATTAAAATATGGAGTAGTGTGTGAACATTAACACATGATGCAGTCTGTGAACATTAACATATGGGGTAGTCTAAACATTAACATATGGGTAGTCTGAACAATAACTTATGGGGTAGTCTGTGAACATTAACATGAGTGGTATCTGAACATTTAACATATGGAATAGTGTGACAAAACAGGATGGGGCAGCCGAATCCACACTCTGCAGTACCCCATTTTCATGGGTGTACAGTATGATAGTGTGTGTGGGTCTATTATTTGGTATCCAGGACCAGCTTCGACCATCTTTGGGTTCACGCAACGCTTGTAGTCCAGCTTGGTGAAATTCACTGTCCTGAGAAAGATATCGGAGATACTCTCTAACCCTTGTTGCGTAGTATTCATTCTAGTCTATTCAGAATATCGCGTCATTCGATGTGACGTCACTTCCGGAGAGTGCTGGCAACGGCATTCACCGTTGATATCTAATGGACTAACGGTCATGTCTTGTGTTGGGGAATTATTATCCTCATCCTGAAGACCCAAGGCCAGTCTATTGAAGGGCAGGGAGCTACCCTGATGATCCTGTGAATCCTATTCTTCTGTCAAAATGAAGTCCTGTCTACTGTCAAGTGTTTCAACGTCTGGGATCCAGAAAAAGAGGGACAGTGGTGGCTCTCTAGATGCTAGGATAGCACATTCTGTGGCTGATTTATTCCTACAGAAAAGGTAATTGGTCTCTCCCGCTGTACTGATCTATTTGAGTGTCTTGTGAGGTCGGTCCGGTTAATTTAACTACCCTAAGGGGGGGGGGGGGGGGGGGCACTAGCAACAGAGATTATTATCATCATCAGGTGGTGCACCAGAGCCATGACGGGTATTTCACCACTGAGGAGGATAGAGGAATTGTAAGCTATGAAGGGATATCAACCTTGGTCGAGCTGTATCTAACTTGGGTTGTGGAAGAGGGGTACCGATATCTTCATACCTATTAGGGTAGACTCGCCCTGACATATGTACATAAACACGAGGCACACACATACAATGTTTGCTTTCTAACTTCTAGTTTGATTAATAGATTACCTCTTTTGCTCAGAGAGGAATAATATTATTATGCGTGTCTAATGAATACACTGCCTGTTGTATAATGGGAACAGGATGTTCTGCACATGAACTTAACAATTGTTTGGGCTGACACGAGAAGCCAAACCAATGGGGTTCAGTGCATATAAATTCCAAACTTTCCATATGCCCGAGGAGAGGAGAAAAAGCGACAGACCCAAGAAGACACTCTTCTTTCTTTGTCTGTCTGTAATCAATATTTCAGGAAAGGTTTACCAGCACAGCTGGAACGTAGACCAACACCCTTGGCCAGTATAGGGAAATATTTCTACCTGAAGTCTTGAACCTTATATCCTCTCTCTCGAATGGTAATGGATTGTGTTTCCAGAGAGGCTATCCTTGCCAGGTGTGAGATTAATCAGGGACATTGAAGTCTAGTACCTGGCTGCTCTACACAGATCTAGTGGCGAGATGTCTGAAGTCAGACCTATGGAATTGGTCTGAGGGTGGAAACTGACCACATAACTAGTATCAGTCTGAATCTGGTTGTGATGTATTAATAACACGTGAATGGATATGTACACCGGGCATCTTCTTCTTGCTTGCAGGAACCCTCATTATCCTCGTTATTATTATGACGCTGGTGTCTACTGACGTGCTTGATGTGTCATGGAGGAGAAGAGTCGTTTTCAGGCAGCTGATCTCAACTCCAGTCTGTGGAAAAAGCGGTCTTGTACAAAGAACTTTATCTGCCTATACTCAGGTCAAGAGGAGTTCCAGGCAACCAAAGGAGAGATCAGGTGAACGATATTCTACCACCGGTGTCTACATCACTCACCCACTGATGACTGACAAAATACTGGTGGAATGCTGATCCGCTCCTCCAGAATCCTCGCACAAATACTCAGTGTTGTTTCTGTGTGTCTTGAACTTGAACTTCGTTTGTTTTGTAGAGTCTGAATCTTTATTAAAGACTCGTGTTCTACCTATCTGAAAAGTGTTCTCTTATCATCAGGTGGTGATCTGTTTGTCTATAGTGATAGGAAAATAAGTCAGCGTCCGGGTACCGTCCCGGGGTCGATAAGGTAATAGTAGACAGAAGTAAGAATCCAAAGGTCTTGACAACCACTGAGATCCGGGCCAGTGTTGTCACACTACAGATAGTCTGTGAACATTTAACATATGGGGTAGTCTGTGAAACAGTTAACATGTGTGGTAGTCTGTGAACATTTAACATGTGTGGTAGTCTGAACATTTAACATGTGGGTAGTCTGTGAACAGTTAACATATGGGGTAGTCTGTGAACATTTAACATGTGGGGTAGTCAGTGAACAGTTACATATGGGGTAGTCTGTGAACATTTAACATATGGGATAGTCTGTGAACATTTAACATATGGGATAGTCTGTGAACATTAACATATGGGGTAGTCTGTGAACATTACCATATGGAGTCCTCTGTGAACATTAACATATGGAGTGGTATCTGAATATTTAACATATGGGGTAGTCTGTGAACATTTAATATATGGAGTCCTCTGTGAACATTAACATATGGAATGGTATCTGACTTTTTAACATATGGGGTAGTCTGAACAGTTAACATATCAGGTAGTCTGTGAACATTTGACATATGGGATAGTCTGTGAACATTTAACACATGGGATAGTCTGTGAACATTAACATATGGGGTAGTCTGAACAATAACTTATGGGGTAGTCTGTAAACATGAATATATGGAGTCCTCTGTGAACATTAACATATGGAATGGTATCTGACTTTTTAACATATGGGGTAGTCTGTGAACAGTTAACATATCAGGTAGTCTGTGAACATTTGACATATGGGATAGTCTGTGAACATTTAACATATGGGATAGTCTGTGAACATTTAACATATGGAGTAGTCTGTGAACATTAACATCTGGAGTATATTATAGAGGCAGGATGAACTTCTATAGGTGCAAACATTCACAGATGCACCAGGCTTACCTGTACTCGCAATCTGCTCAGCCAGGTACACTGTCTCTCTGAGGGACAAGCCTCCAGGAACTGTGGATGAGTTAATATAGCGGTTAACTGTGGCTCAGGAAGAGGCAGTTTACAATCATGTTACAGTTAGTAAGTTACTTTTGCGTTAATTCACTTTGAACTTGAGACTGTTGATATAATGATAAAGGACGTGAAAATAAGAATTTACAATCTGTATAGCCCGGCAGATAAGGATCTTACACTCTCAAACATGAAAATAACTGACACAAATTGCATTGTTGTCGGAGACTTTAATAGCCGTTCAGAAAGATGGGGATACCCAGATACTGACAAAAGAGGAGATGAAGTGGAGGACTGGGAAATAGACTCAAATCTCCATCTACTCAACAAAGCGGATGACACACCGAGCTTCTACTCCAGAAGATGGATTACCACTTCTACTCCAGACTTAGCTTTCTGCACAGGAGACATCCTCCACAAAATCGATCGCCATGTGCTTGACCAATTAGCAGGTAGTGACCACAGACCAATCAAGCTTGTAATAAATATGGAGTATGTTCCACAGGAGCAAAAGCCTTTGCCCCGCTGGAATTACAAACGAGCAGATTGGGACAGATTTGCCATACTAACAGACAAATATTGTGAAAACATAAATACACGATATGGCAACATGAAGCAAATGGTGGAAAGTCTAAACAGAGCAATAATACAGGCGGCCACTGAGTCTATTCCAAGAGGAGCGAGAAAAATTACAAACCATACTGGACTGAGGAACTACAAATTTTGGAGGACAAAGTTGAAGATGCTAGGAAGACCGCAGAGAGAGAACAAACAACTGAAGCGAACATCTCTCTCAAAGCCATCTCAGCAAAATATAAAAGAACAGTAAATCAAACAACAAGAGATTGTTGGAGGAAAAAACAGAAAACCTGAATTTTGACAGGGATGGAAACAAACTATGGAAACTAGTGAAAGCCATGAACAATGAAGGACCTAGAAACAAACAAATAACAATTAAACAAGGAAATGCCTTGCTTACAGGAAAAAAGGCTGCAAATGCACTAATGGAACACTATGCCAGTGCAAACCACATTGATATTACAGCCGAAACAGAAGAAAGCAATCAAAGATAAACAGATACATCATAGATATACAGAGACAGCAGCAGAATATATGATGGCAAATCTAACAATGGAAGAAATGGAACAGGCAATGAATACCCTAAAAAAGAAGACATCACCAGGAAAGGATGGAATCACAAATGAAATGCTAATAGGACTAGGCACTAAGGCAAAAAAGAAACTACTAGCAGTCCTAAATTACAGCTGGAAGAGGGGAATAGTCCCACAGGCATGGAAGGAAGCTATACTAATACCAGTCCCAAAGAAAGGAAAAGACCTGGAAGAACCAAATGGCTATCGACCTATCAGTCTTCTTAGCTGTGTAGGAAAATTAATGGAACGCAATTATCAATGGCAAGGCTAACATGGCATCTGAAGAAAAACCAACTCTTAACACCTCACCAAGCAGGATTCAGAAAGTACAGATCCACTGAAGATCAAATAACCTATATAGCTCAGGAAATAGAGGATGCCTTCCAGAGAAAAAGCACACACTAGCAGGTCTGGATAGATTTAGAAAAAGCATTTGATAAAGTATGGAAGGAAGGACTGAAAGTAAAACTGCAAAAAATGCATGTTTTGTGGGAAAATGTACAAATGGATCAGCCACTACCTTGAGAACAGAACTGCCAGGACAAAAGTACAAGGACAAACCAGCAAAATGATGCTGTTGGGGCAAGGTGTCCCCCAAGGAGGAGTTCTTTCACCAACATTATTCCTAGCATATATAAACGACATCACGGAAAATTTTCCAGCCAGAGTACACACATTCATCCTTTGCAGATGACCTAGCCATATGGACATCTGAAGAATATATTAGTACAGCTAACAGCAGAATACAGCAAGCCCTATTAGCGCTAGAGGACTGGTCAAAATCATGGCTAGTGAAGATAAGTGAGGAGAAAAACAACATGCACAGTGTTCTCCCTCTCAACTAAAACTCAGCAACCTAAGCTGGTATTGAATGGAAAAATATTGCGCCATGAAGAAAATCCAAACTATCTAGGAGTCACCTTTGATCGGTCGCCTGACATGGAAGACACAGGTTGAGAAAAATCGAACAAGAGCAAGGCAAAGAATGGCAATCATGAAAAAGCTTGCTGGTACAACGTGGGAGCAGATGAGAAAGTTCTCAAGAAGTTATATACTGGACGGGTGAGGCCAGTACTGGAATATGGCATTGCAGCTTGGGCAACAGCAGCTAAGTCAAACTTTAACAAATAAGTAGAGTCCAAAATCAACGAATGCGAATCATAACTGGAAGCCTGAAGACAACGCCTATTAATGAATTAGAAAAGATCACTTGTTTACAACCAATGCAGGATAGAAGAGATAGCAGAGCCCAGCAACAAGCTGAAAAATTTAGAAGATTGACAGACCACCCTATGTATAAAAGGTTTAGTGGTTTTGGAAAGGGAAGACTGAAGCGTAGCAACTTTGTAGAAACTGCAAAACGAAAGATTAGGGCAGATCCCATACTTAACATATCAACAGTCAAACCCATTTACAATGCAGACAAGTTCCCAGCTTGGAGACAGCAGCAACTGCCTGAGATGATAGAAAACATTCCTGGTATTGAGAAAAAGAACACTCAGCATGAAACCGAAAGAAGAGAAATAACCCTAAACTACATAAAAGAACATTACCCAAGCAGCAATTGGACCCATGCATATACAGATGGATCAGCCAAAATTCAGTAGAGAATGGAGGAGGAGGAATTCTCCTAAATTTAAAAAATGGAGTGAAAAAAACACATTCAGTGGCAACTGGAAAGTTTTCAAGTAACTTCAAAGCGGAGGTAGAGGCTCTGAAAACTGCAGCAGAAATGCTCTTGATGGAGGAAAATAAAGAGACGCAAATAGCTATCTTTACAGATGCAAAGTCAGCTGTCTCAATACTGAAGAGCAATAACAGCACAGAACTAGCTGACCTAAGAGCAGCACTCCATGGTCTATGCCAGAAATCCAAAAAGTTGTAATACAGTGGATCCCATCACATTGCAGTATACCTGGAAATGAAGAGGCTGACAGACTGGCAAAAGAGGGCGGACGACTACCACAGCCTGACATAGACATAACCTATAATGAGGCAAAGAGGTTGATAAAAAGCACTTATAGAACCAAATGGGAATCAGAGCATCCAGGCCACCAGAAGGATGATGCATATTACAAACTCGACCGAAGAGAACAAGTAGCAATCTTCAGACTCCGCACAGGACACAACAGGTTGAAATACCACTTGTTCAACAAACTAAAGATAGGAGATACAGATGAATGTAATTGTGGAACTGGTAAAATGACAGCTAAACATTTGCTGCAAGAGTGCCCAATATATGCAGAACAGAGAAAGATATTTTGGCCCACACCTGCTTCATTCGAGGACAAGCTCTATGGAAATATCAACAAGCTCAAGTCGACTGCAGCTTACTTTAACTGTATTCAGGTTGACATTTAAATGTACATGAAGAAGTATTTAGACTGCCACACTTCATACCACAGGCATGTCGGTTACACAAGCCTCCCAGAGGCATGAAATGGAATATTGCTTGGATAGCAAATCCATTACGTGGAAAGTCCGAATCGAAAAGCTCACTGTGTGGGCTTCAAAAAAGGTGGAAAAAGTGTCCTAGTGGCACAAAATGGAATATTGCTTGGATAGCAAATCCATTACGTGGAAAGTCCGAATCGAAAGCTCACTGTGTGGATGTCATCTGCAAACTGCATTCTTCTGGCTTCTGGAAGAACAGCCTATGGTGAACGGAAGGCCCAATATACGGAAGTGAGGCTAAGCAGCCATGTGCAGGACGTGACGATTCCTTGGGTGAGCCCAGTACCAGAGCGGTGTGTGATGGCTCTGCAATTATGGAAGCCTCCTTGGATGGCGGGGAATGCCCATGGTCTGCCCCTGCCTTCCCTTGAGGGCCGACCAGGATGCCTTTGGCTGTTCTATATGGGCCAGCTGGGATGGGAGATAACACCACAACAGTGAGAGTCTAACGTCCTAAGAAACCCCCGGGAAGGTTAACCCGGTCAACAAATGCCCGCAGAAGTCGGATGTGTCGGCCTAACGGCGCAAGAACGCAGCTCTGCTGTAAACAGGCACAACGCAATCACGTCCGAAAAAAAAACTCCGGATGAACGAAGAAGAAGAAGAAGAAGAACTTGAGACGACATTTTAGTCCAACTGACCAGTGTTGGGTTGAACCCCTCCACCTCAGCACCAGCACACCGGAAGTTTAAGAGCAAACGCTCTTATCTATTTGGCCATGGTGACTGAGTCCAAAGTAAACACAGGAACTTGGCTGTGCCGTGACCTAGAACGTGTCGAGGCCTAACACTGTACACCCCGGTGGTAGTACCTACTATAGGACTACCTTGACCTTTGGGCGTGTACACCACACACCACTTACACCTCTTTCAAGGGACATTCTCCATGGGCACAACAGCAATAGAAAAACTGGACATTCTCGGTACGACTCAAGATACAACAAGAGAAGTTTGACAATGTTGGGCAGAGACAACAAATTCAGTGGAAATGGTTTCTGACCAGAATAGGTGTACATCAGGAATTATCTAGGGAACTTCAACAAGCATTGGAGAAAGAGCCAGTCTTATCGGATTCAGTGACAAACAAAATGTAGGCTTGGACCAAACAAAATGGACCACGGGAAGTTGGAAGTAGGGGTGTGTCACATTTACGACTTAAAAGTTGCTGATTCAATGCGGATGGATAAAATATCGCCACATGTGACCTCCCATTTGGACAGAAGGACGATATATCGCCATATTAGAGTCATTGTGTCATTTGTTTTGTTTCGTAGTATCTTCCACTATGTTGGTGCTCAGTGAATGGAAATGTACATTATAATACTTGTTCCTGTGATTGTGTACTATTGGTCCATACCTACGTTTTGTTTGGCACTGAATCAGTGTATTATGGTAGCAGATGTGTTATAATATATCAACGTATAGGGGGTTGCATTGGGAAGACTACTGTATATAAGCCCATAGCAGATCCGAGAAGTGACTTAAGACGATTAATCATCCATGACATTCAGTTAGGAAATGCCCTGCTAATGTGGCTTCGTTCTCACAAGGCGCTGCAACCCATAGGTAGATATGCATGAACTGACTGTTGCTGTTATAGACATTTGACATAGACATTCGACGTAGACAGTAAATGTGGATATACAGAAGAATATGTCGTATTTCATGGAAACACAAACAATCAAATACAGAGCTTCTAGACAAACTGGGAATGAAAAGAGAGTTGATGAAAGAAATAAAAAAGAGGCAAATGAAATATTTCGGTCACGTTAGAAGACATAATACTCTTCTTATAAAAACCATACAGGAGGGTAAGTTAAGCATGCAAAAGGTAGACAGCGATCCAAATGGGAAGATAACATGAAGAGATGGATGAACAAGTCTGACAGAATGTACAGTCAGTGTGAGAGACAGACAGTGTTGGCGATCCATGCAGCCAACCTTCATTGTGGAGACGGCAACTGATGATTGAGTAAAGATTATTTTGAGCACGTTATGAGGAGAAACAAAACTAACTCTTAGCAAGTACAAGTGAGGGTTCTCACTTGTACTTACCTCGCCACAATATGGGGTTACGGACGCAATTCGTTATTCCGCACATCGCGCTTGAAACACAGCTGCCGGCGATTTGGCAGCAGACCGCTTCACGTTGCTTCTCATACAAAGGTATGAGTTCCTGTCGTTCAGAAAAAACAATGGCAAACTACTGAACGTAAACTTGCCAAGACATCAACAGCAGCTAAAAGATGCTGGTGTTAACTGCAACATCCTGTCAAGGATATACAACTAACTTGTAGGTGTGTTGGGTATATGGTGCTAGATCCATATGTGTGTGTGGGGAACTGGGTAGGTGGGTGATGTGGGCGGCACTAGGTGTGTGGCTGATGTGGGCGGCACTGTGTGGGTGGCTGATGTGGTCAGCACAGGGTGGGTGGGTGATATGGGCGGCACTGGGTGGGTGGGTGATGTGGGCGGCACTGGGTGGGTGGGTGATGTGGGCGGCACTGGTGGGTGGGTGATGTGGGCGGCACTGTGTGGGTGGGTGATGTGGGCGGCACTGGGTGGGTGGGTGATGTGGGCGGCACTGGGTGGGTGGTTGATGTGGTCGGCACAGGGTGGGTGGGTGATGTAGGCGGCACTGGGTGGATGGGTGATGGGGGCGGCACAGGGTGGGTCATGTGGTCAGTATCATACCGGTTGCCGTTACGTCCCTAGACAGGTGCTGGTACCCATGTTGGGCTGGGTCGGTCTGGGGGCAAAGGTCAAATGTAAACATTTGAATCGGCCCAGATGGGGATGGATCCCATGACAACAGGGTCAGCACTAGAGCGTCTAGCTACTGCCTTACCACGGCTCCTGTCAGACTTAGTGACCGCTGACAAATGTGTTGGGAATAAAGCCAGGGGAAGGCAAAGCGATAAATGCTCGGGTGGTGCTGCTAAATGGCATAATTATCGATACAAGAACGCGGACTTGATACCAGACTGGTGAACATGGGAGATGAGTTGGGTTAGATTAGTTGAGATGAGATGAAATTAGCTGAGTTGACATGAATTGAAATGACTTGAGATAAGATGGGATGGAATGAGATGAGTTTACTTGAGTTGAGATGAGTTGCGATGAGTCAAGAACCGACGTCACAGCACTTGGGACATTCCCATACGAGTTCTCTCCTCATCTTCAACAGCCAGCGAAGAGTCCCAATACTAATGGTACCAGTAGCAGTCTGATTATATGTCTGACCTTTCCTAGGAGTCCTGAGTGTCGGCCAGATCCTCTAGTCACTTCCTGCAGCACCTTTCTCCCAGGCCGTGATTATCTATCTGTTCTTCTGCACTATACACACGATCCCCCGACCACGTCTGCCTTATGCACCAATACCCCACCCAGCGGTGCAGGCCCAAACCTAACCAATCTATCCGTCTGCTCGTTTCCCACCACATCAACATGTCCTGGGTGGGGGGGGGGCAACATCCAACAGATGCTCTCTATATTTGATTGTTGGGTGTGAGATGAGGAACCAGGACTCACGCCTATCAATATGACACATGATGATAATTATACAACTGGACAGTCCAAAGAACATCTGACATGCTGTAGCGACATGGTCATGGCTTACCAGGTGTCCCGTGGCTGGTGTGAGGGTCGGATCCATGCCATCGACATCAAAGCTGACATGAATGGGCCGAGTTCCACTACAGAAAACAAAAGAAGACATATTTCGCCAATCAACATGGGATTGGTTCAGATAACCATTGTATGTTACTGGAGCTACTACGAGGGAGACCGTGGCACTCATGGACATGTTAGTGACGGTTCCAAATTCACAGCAAAGGGTTGCCCCATTATGTTCTATTCTGTGCCAGTGAATATCACACAAAATGCTCCTCACTGTTGCATGTGAAAAGTGGAACAGACAGGAGTCTCGACAAACCAACAGCTCGCACAGGTATACTATGCATAATGCCACTGGCAGGGTGCCAACACAAACGTCCGCCACGAAAAATACAGTTCATCGTCGATGGAAGCGGCAGTCACTAGAAATCCGGCAGCCATACATTTCTGATATTACTGCATAAGGTAAACCCATTTAGTTCAGCGAACTGCCGGCCGCCACATTTTACCCCAGCATGCTGTTCACGCCACGAACAACCACGGACATGGCTAGAGTGCAATAATTATCATCTAGACTGAACCATCCAGTAATAATAATAATAATAATAATAATAATAATAATAATAATAATACTAATTCACAACTATGCATTCCCTTGGTGAATAACACAGAAGTTACAAAGAATATGTTGCACAATTTATTGCCTGGCATATTTTGCGTCAGGTGCACACTGCAGGGCTATATATAATATAAAGTGAAAACATGAATAATATCTTGACCGAACACTTAAAACACATAGTCATAGGTATTTGTCAAATGTGGAGCATCTGCTATCCCCACGGTAATTGGGGGGGGGGGGGGGAATACATTTAGGCGGATCCAGCCAATCCTATGCAACCTGAAAGAGTTCATCTTAAATTTGAAATTACTGTCGGGATAACAGATCTTCCACGTTCGAACGATGACGATGTGGAGCAAATATGCCAGGCAATAAATCGTGCAACATATTGTTTGTGGCTTCTGTGTTTAAAACATACTAATACTAAATTTTATTTGAATTTCCTTTATTTTTTTTTCCTTCTTACTCCTTTCCCTTCTTTCCCTCCTCTTCCCATCTTCTCTTCCTCTTCCAATCCATCATTTCTATTTTTCTTCATTCCCTCGTCCTTTATTCCTCCTACCTTTCTACTCATCCTCCTTCGTTCGCTCCGCCTTCCTCCCACCCCCACCCATACATTCGTTACACAATCAGCAACTTATACAATCAAAACGTTACACAATCAGCAACTTATACAATCAATACGTTATACAATCAGCAACTATACAATCAATACGTTATACATCAGGGCGTTACACATTCAGTATGTTACTGTAACGATAAAAATAAACCCCCTGAAACATTTACTAATTGTAACCCTATATGCAATATTTTCTATTAACTGGATTTATGAGATGAAGTGTGCAATGCTTTTCTTTATCAACCTAGCCTTCACTAACGAAGTCTGGGATTTATACTTCGGTGTTTTACCTTGAATCTGCAGTCAGCTCTTAGTGGATATGACTGAGCTACCGTATGACAGTGGATGGAACTACTTGCTTTCTATTAGTGCTGATGTTGGGAGGTGCTCACCAAACCCGACACCCCACATTGTGCCAACGGCTACCGGCGGAGGAGCACAATTGGCGGCATGGGGGGGGGGGAGGGGGAAGAGAGAGAGAGACAAGCTTACCTGGTGCGAGGAAGTGCAGCTTAAAACTAAATGTCAAGGCAGGGCAGACCAGCCCTAAGCCTTGATCGACAACTGGTCTAGGATGGAAGCTCCGACAGGCGGATAGTTAGAGCATGTTTTGCTGATCTGGCAGCTTCTACAGCTTGTCTTGTTCCAGACATATTGATATTACCTTTCATATGGGATATCTCTACATATCAGCCCAGGCTTTCTTGCTATGGGCAGGTTATTGTTTCTGATTTTTTTTTAAGCACAGTAATTATCGTCTGTCAAGATGGTCAGGTGCCAGTACTTACCTAGGATCAATCTGGCGAAGTGCTCTTTCAACAACGTCTTTGATCCCATATTTTTCTACATGTGTCATCCAGTAGGCCGAGATTCCAACTTTTCAATATCACCCTGAAATGGAGGTCAGTATCGTATAGTTTTAAATGAAGCAGAGGTCGAGACATGGATAGAAATGATTAAAATTATTGTCACTGCTAAGTAATATCTCGAGGAATTGCATATTAAAAATTAAAATTGTGTGTGTGTGTGTACGTGTGTGTGTGTGGGGGGGGGGCGGGGGTGTGGATGGGTGTTGGGGGTGGGATTGTGTGTGTGCTGTTTGTTGCTGCTGCTATAGGTTGAAATGGAAGTGGTAGTGGTGACAATAACAATGATGAGACGGTGGTGATAACAATGATGAGACGGTGGTGATAACAATGATGAGACGGTGGTGATAACAATGATGAGACGGTGGTGATAACAATGATGAGACGGTGGTGATAACAATGATGAGACGGTGGTGATAACAATGATGAAATCATGACAATCTGGTCTATAAATATGATGATGACAGTGATGAAGACAGAAATAATAATAATGATGATAGGATGACAATTATGAAGTCAGCAATGATGGTGATGACAGTAATGAAGACAACAAAGGTGATGATGACAGTGATAAAGTCAGCAACATGATGACGATGACAGTGATAAAGACAGCGATCATGATGATTACAGTGACTGAGACAGCAAGATAATGATGATGACAGCATGATGATGACAGCAATGGCGATGATGATAGTTAAACAGATGGTCTACTCACTCCTCGAAGGGATCAACATCACGAAGTCCTATGTACACAATGTCTCGAACTGACAAACTGAAACATAAGGTACAACATTACAAGAGTTTCTGAGCAGATCCGCGAAGGAGTGGGTCTCAGTCAAACAGTCAGCAGATCCATGAAGGAGTGGGTGCAAGTCAAGCAATGAGTAGATCCATGAAGGAGTGGGTCTCAGTCAAGCAGTGAGCAGATCCATGAAGGAATGTGTCTAAATCAACCAGTAAAGGGGACACTTTAACACCCTTAAGTTGTACTGGGTATATGGTGGGAAAATCCACATCTGTGTACATCGAAGGGTGATGATGTCAGTGTCACACCAGCTGTCTTTACTTCTCAATACATTTTCTGGTATTCATTTTAGGCTCATTTTTTAGGTCGACCTGGAAGCCTACCTAGGTCAATTTTAAAATTTCAACTTGAAGGGCATTCGAACCTATGGCCACCCAGAACCGATAGGCAAGCATCTGGTCACTATATTAGTGTGGCTTCCAAGGAATGCATACGTTAACGTGTAGCTCTTAAGTGGGGACTTTAGTGTTGGCATTCTGGCGGCGGCATTATGCACAGTGTACCTGCGTGGGCTGTTGGATTGCCGAGACTCCTTTTGTTCCATTGTTCACATGGGGCAGTGAGGAGCATTTTGTGTGATTTCACTGGCACAGGAACGGAGCATAATGGTGACGACTGTTGCCGTGAACTTGGACCGCGAATAACTAACATACTAACATAACTAACTAACTAACATAACTAACATACTAACTAACTAACTAACTATCTATAACGTGTAGCTCTTAACAACAGGAATGTATACGTTTACATCCAAGATATGTTACGCCAAGAACCAGTATGATGGGGATATATTATAATAGGTGTAACATCTACTGAACTTCTTCGTCTGCTGCGTTCATCCAGAGTTTTTTTTTTTCGGACGTGATTGCGTTGTGTCAGTTTACAGCAGAGCTGCGTTCTTGAACACATCAGACTTCTGCGGACTCAACTATTTGTTTGCTTTTTCTTTAAACAAACAAGACGTCGCAGTCTACCCCAGCATTTTTTACTGAATGTTATTTCTTGACAAGTTTACGTTAAGTAGGTTGCCATTGCTTTCTGAACGGCCGGTACTCATATCAGTATGAAAACCAACACAAGGCGGTCAGCTTCTAAGATTTCCGCAGCTGTGTTTTCGAACGCGGTATGGGGATTAGGAAACGCAATTCACCACACTCCTGGTCAATACAAACCAGTGGAAATCAGCATCTGGGTCACCAGAAAGATAGTTACCATCTTCAGACCACGGCCAGGCTACAACAGGTTGAAATACCACATGTTTAATAAACTAAAGATAGGAGACACTGGTGTATGGGACTGTGGAACTGGTGAAATGACAGCTAGACACTTGCTGCAGGAGTGCCTAACATATGCAGAAGTAAAAAAGAAAAAAAAAAGTATTTTGGCCTGCAACAAGTTCAATTTAGGACACTCTGTGGGGGTATCTACTGGCTTAAGGTGACTGATTTCTTTGCATTTATTCAAACTGAAGTCTAAAGATGAACGCAAAACAAAAAGTAGAAGAAGATGAAGAAGAAGAAAGAGGAAATGGGAAGAAGAATAGAAAGTGGAAGCTGCAGAAGCTTCAGCAGTTGGAGGAGAAAGGGGGAAAGAGGAGGCGGAGGAGGAGGAGAAGGAGAGGGAAGAAGGAGAAAAAATTAGGAAGTAGAGGGGAGGAGGAGAATAAAAAGGAGGGGAAAAGAAGGAAAGAAAGAAATTAGGAAGTATTGGGGTAGGAGGAGAAGAAGAACTGTCAGACTCACCAAGGTTTACACCAGTGGAACTCTGGTACGTCGGGCATGTATTCTTGTAACTCTTTCGTCAAGAACGACAGAGGCATGCCGTGGATGTTTCCACTGGTGGATGTCAGGGGTGTTGATGTCTGCGTGAGCGTCGATCCACACGACAACCAGGTCCGGCTCTACCTGGGCGTGTCCATGAATGGAGCCCAGGGCCATGGTATGGTCTCCGCCCAGTGTGATCACTGATTGGTTGGTTTTCATAATTTCCGAGATGGCGTCTGACAGCTGAGGAGTTGGTGAGAACACGGTCTATGTTAGCAAAAAGAACACTGTCTTTGTTAGCAATAAGAAACTTAACAACAAGAACACTGTCTATGTTATCAAAAAGAACACTTTTAAAAACACAATACTGTCTATGCTAAGAACACTGTCAATATCAAGAACATTGTCAACATCATAACACTGTTAACATCGAGAAGACTGTCTATGTTAACATAAAGAACACTGTTAAAACATGAACAAAATGTTAACAACAATAATACTGATAACATAAAGATCGCTGTTAACATCAAGAACACCATGTTGCAACAAGAACACTGTTAACAGCAATAACAATGTCTATGTTATCAACAAGAACACTGGTAACATCAAGAACACTGTCTATGCTATCATCAAGAACACTTAACATCAAAAAACACTGTATATGTAGCATCAATAACAATTAACTTTAAAGAACACTGCCTATGTAGCACCGTAACATTTAATATCAAGAACATTGCCTATGTTAGCAGTAAGAACGCTGTCACATCAAAAAACAATGTTAATATCATGAACAATATTAACATAAAGAACACTGTCTATGTTAGCAACAAGAACACTTAACATCAAGAAACTGTTAACATCAAGTACACTTAGCATCAAGAGCACTGTTTAAAATATGAACACCGTGTTAATAACAAGAACATTGTATATGTTAGCAATAAGAACACTTAATTTAGTTTAGTCGACGGATCAACATCATGGCACACAAGTGAAACCCCATAAGTGCTCCGTTCTAACTCCTAACTCAAGCCTGAATCTGGAGAATCTCAGCTCAGTGCATGAACTCCGTAGCACCAGTGAGGATCCTGAAATGCTTTGGGTAGATTTCTAACTCAAAATTTTGCCCAGCGGTGTTGTTAGGTTACTCTTTTTCGATTGCCAACTGCCAAGGGATGTTTTACGTGCGCAACAATACACACGGGAGCCCGATCTCACTACCCAGAGACCACGGGAAATTTCGTTACTAGAAGTCCACGTGAAAAGATTCCGACCCTCACCGGGGCAATATCAAGAACACAATAAGAACACTTAATACCAAGAACACTATTTTAGCTACAAGAACACTTAGCAACAATGACACTGCTAACATCAAGAACACTGTTACATCAAGAACACTGTTAACATCAAGAACACTGTTAACATCAAGAACACGGTTAACATCAAGAACACTTAACATCAAGAACACTGTCCATGTTAGCAACAAGAATACTGTTAGCAACTAGAACACTGTTTACATCAAGAACACTTAACAGCAAGAACACTATTAGCAAGAAGAACACTTAACATCAAGACACTTAACATCAAGAACACTTAATAGCAAGAGCCATAGCAATACGAGATGAGAACACAGGCTTGGGGTGGGGGGGGGGGGGGGGGGGGGGGGCGAACTGTAACTTTTGGAACAGGTATAGACTATTGCGGGGAGGGGGGGGGTTTGGATGGCGAGGAAGAGGGGATATTTGTTGGAACCGAGGACGAAAGAGACATCGGAACTCGCGAGTGCACAAAGAGGTGCTGGCCTAACAATACACGGAGAAGGAAGTCATCAGCATGTGCCATGCCGATAAGCGAACACCAGAGTCGTGGATCAGCTCTGTGTTCTTGTCTCGACCATGTCACGTGGCCAAGCCATCCAGGTGTTTACTTCTGTGCCATCCTCTTGTTCTCTCACCTCAATCTTGCCAGCTGTCACCAAGTTCTCCAATTCACTTCTTCTCATAACATGTCCCCAAAAAGTGTGAGTGCCTACGTCTAATTTTATAATCAGTTTACGGTTTTCATTTGTTTATTGCAAGACTTGGTCATTGGTTTTTCTGTCTTTCCATGGTATTCTTTGCATTTTCCTTATAAACAATATTTCTACAGCTTTAGTTATTTTTAAGCTTGTCTACTTGTTGTCCACGCTTCACATCCATACAAAAGTTAAGGTTCTATGAAGCACCTTAACACTCGTTTTCTCGTTGCAAATGGCATATTTTTAATTGGTCAGTATGTTTTCAATCTTCCAAAAGGCTACCTTCGCCATGGCGATTCTTATTCGAATCTCTTCAAGAAGAGAAGCAGAGACAGAATATGGGATAAAGAGCAGAAGAAGACGCATGATTTCAAATACGAAATAGTACAGCAAACCTTCTTATTTGCGGCAGCCACTGTTCTTAGGTTCCTCATGCTTGTGTTGGGTTCGTCTGTGGGCAGGGACTCGAGGTCACGTCGCCGTGATCCACCACAGTGTTACCTGAAGAAAACGCGAGACTTAAGTGTGGACACGTTAAAGCAAAAGCTCCTTCTTCTTGTTCTTCCATGAACCTAGTTAGAGGACTGGCTGAGTGGGTTTAAAGTTAATGCGTCCACCTCTAATATCAATAGCCTGGGTTACTAGTTGCTGACGTTTTACAAAGTTAGGTTTCAAGATCTTCCGCGAGACAAATCACCAATGTGTAGCTCATGAAAAGAATTAACAAATGCCATGAATCAAGAGGTGAGGAACACACGTTTTCGCTGGGTAAGACACCATCATCATCCAGTGCCTTACCGCTGGCGTGGGCGATCATGCTTCTCCACAAATTGCCATCTCCGACGTCATGGATCAATTCATGAGTTGACTTCCTTCTGTGCCATGACACCAGACTGTCCGGAATTCTCTCTCCGCTGTCTTCCCTATCTCTCTTTCTACAAATCTTTCCGGTTGTCACCACATGTTCCGTTTTGTTCTTCTCATAATGTGGCTCAAAATAATGACGACTGCTTCTTTCTGATGTGTGTGATAAGTTGACAAGATGAAACGTGAATCCGATGGAAAAAAAAAAAAACAGACCATTAAACACCAGGAATTCATTACCCTGTGCCTGGAGATGTCTGATAATGCCGGGTTCCTGAGATAGTGTGGACCTTGCTCTGCCCCATCACGTGACGCGAAGAGGTACAAATATAAAAATACAAAACTCAAGAAAGAACCAGTCCGATGGAAATTATGTGGGGGGGTGAAGTATCAAGACCATCACCCCCCTGTGGGCCTGAGTAACGGAGGAATATATGGCCAACTTGAAACCCCCTTAGCAGACGAGTGTTGGCATCGAACACACGTCAGACTACGTCGTTCATGCCATTGTCACACGTTCATGCCATTGTAATATGTTTTATGCCTTTGTAATATGTTCATCTTTTAATATGTTCATGCCATTGTAATATTTCATGCCCTTGTTACATGTTCATGCCCTTTAATATGTCATGCCATTTTAATATGTTCATGCCTTGTAATATGTTCATGCCATTGTAATATGTTCATGCATTGTTACATGTTCATGCCATTGTTAATGTTCATGCCATTGTAATATGTTTCATGCCATTGTTACACGTTCATGCCATTTTTACATGTTCATGCCATTGTTACATGTTCATGCCATTGTAAAATGTTATGCCATTGTTACACGTTCATGCCATTGTTACATGTTCATGCCATTGTTACATGTTCATGCCATTGTTACATGTTCATGCCATTGTTACATGTTCATGCCATTGTAATATGTTCATGCCATTGTAATATGTTCATGCCATTGTTACATGTTCATGCCATTGTAATATGTTCATGCCGTTGTAATATGTTTATGCCATTGTTACATGTTCATGCCATTGTTACATGTTCATGCCATTGTAACATGTTCATGCCATTGTAATATGTTCATGCCATTGTAATATGTTCATGCCATTGTTACATGTTCATGCCATTGTAATATGTTCATGCCATTGTTACATGTTCATGCCATTGTAATATGTTCATGCCATTGTAATATGTTCATGCCATTGTAATATGTTCATGCCATTGTTACATGTTCATGCCATTGTAATATGTTCATGCCATTGTTACATGTTCATGCCATTGTAATATGTTCATGCCATTGTAATATGTTCATGCCATTGTAATATGTTCATGCCATTGTTACATATTCATGCCATTGTAATATGTTCATGCCATTGTAATATGTTCATGCCATTGTAATATGTTCATGCCATTGTAATATGTTCATGCCATTGTAATATGTTCATGCCATTGTAATATGTTCATGCCATTGTAATATGTTCATGCCATTGTAATATGTTCATGCCATTGTTACATGTTCATGCCATTGTAATATGTTCATGCCATTGTAATATGTTCATGCCATTGTAATGTTCATGCCATTGTTTACATGTTCATGCCATTGTAATATGTTCATGCCATTGTAATATGTTCATGCCATTGTTATATGTTCATGCCATTGTTACATATTCATGCCATTGTAATATGTTCATGCCATTGTAATATGTTCATGCCATTGTAATATGTTCATGCCATTGTTACATGTTCATGCCATTGTAATATGTTCATGCCATTGTAATATGTTCATGCCATTGTTACATGTTCATGCCATTGTAATATGTTCATGCCATTGTAATATGTTCATGCCATTGTTACATGTTCATGCCATTGTAATATGTTCATGCCATTGTAATATGTTCATGCCATTGTAATATGTTCATGGCCATTGTTAATGTTCATGCCATTGTAATATGTTCATGCCATTGTATATGTTCATGCCATTGAATATTTCATGCCATTGTAATGTTCATGCCATTGTAATATGTTCATGCCATTGTAATAGTTCATGCCATTGTAATATGTTCATGCCATTTATATGTTCATGCCATTGTAATTGTTCATGCCATTGTAATATGTTCATGCCATTGTTCATGTTCATGCCATTGTAAATGTTCATGCCATTGTAATATGTTCATGCCATTGATACATGTTCATGCCATTGTAATATGTTCATGCCATTGTAATATGTTCATGCCATTTTACATGTTCATGCCATTGTTACATGTTCATGCCATTGTAATAGTTCATGCCATTGTAATATGTTCATGCCATGTAATATGTTCATGCATTGTAATATGTCATGCATTGTAATATGTTCATGCCATTGTAATATGTTCATGCCATTGTAATATGTCATGCCATTGTAATATGTTCATGCCATGTAATATGTTATGCCATTGTAATATTCATGCCTCTCATAGATCTCGATCTTTGTGTTCTGGGTCACTCTCTTGATGCTAATCCTCCATGCCCCGTCTCATCCACCAATCATTTCTCTTCGTCGCCTCTGCCTCTCTTCCACTCCATCTTTCCAGTCGTCACGATGTTCTCCAATGCCTCTCTTCTCATCACATGACCAAGAAAGCTGTTCTTCGCATTATTATTGCTGATATAATGTTTTGTTAATTAATATATATATATACATATAAAGATGACGTTTTATCTGATTTCCCAGAAGACGATCTAACAGAAGATCCTAAGTAAATATGTATATATGGACATTGCTATCAGCCGGTTATTGGGGCATAGTCGGCTACTGAACTACTAAGTTTGCCTTATGCGGTAATGTGTGACTGCTGGTTTTCTAATGACTGCCGCTTCCATCGAAGATGAACTGCATTTTTCGTGGGGGACTTTTGTTTTGGCATTCTGGCAGCGGCCTTATGCATAGTACACCTGTGCGGGCTGTTGGTTTGTCGAGACTTCTGTCTGTTCCATTTCTTTTCACATGGGACAGTTAAGGGCATTGTGTGTAATGTTCGCTGGCACAGGAAAGCAGCATTATGGGGCGACCCTTTGCCATGAAGGTGGAACCTCGACTAACTATGGGGCGCAGCCAAACTGACACCCAGTTTACATCGGGCGGCCTAACTGGTAAACACTGTCCGGAAATATTCGCCTAAATGCTGGCCACAACGTCAACCATTCAATTTTGTGAACAGAAAAATGGGAGGAGGGGGGACTGAATGGTCTCGCGGTATGGTGTCCACCTCGAGTGCTGGAGGTCCCGGGCTCAAGCCCCAGTGAGGGCCTGGATTTTTTCACGTGGACTTCTAGTAACAAAATTTCCCCTGGTCTCTGGGTAGTGGGATCGACCCAGTGTGTATTGTTTTTTTGTTATTTTAGCATATCCTTTGCAGGACTTAGCTGTCAACACCAGCATCTTTCAGCTATATGTTGATCTCTTGGCAAGATTACGCTCAGTCACGAGCGGGGGTCGAACCGCCTCAGCTCTCGCTCCGCTACGAGACTCTGCGTGATAAACGGGATTACAGAGAGAAAGTGTTGTAACCCCACAGCCAGAGAGACCGGCTGTGTATTGTTGCGCACGTAAAAAATTCCTTGGCAGTTGGAAATCGAAAAAGGGTAGACTAACGGCGCTGCCCGGGCAATATTTCGAGTTAAAAATCTACCCAAAGTATTTCAGGATCCTCGCCGGTGCTACGGAGTTCGTGCACTGAGCTGTTTTATTTTCGGGCTCGGCTTAGTAGAATGTGATGTTGATCCGTCGACTAAACTAAACTAAACTAAACTTGGTGAACAGACATTTCACGCCTTTCCGGCCAGACCGTCTTATCTTGACCACATTAAGTGCCACAGCTGTTTCCCACAACCAATTAGGCTATGTCCTAGTGGTGTCGAGGGGTTCACTAGATTGTGGGTGTTGTTTGAACTAATAACGCGAGCATTGTTTTTACATTTGATACCTCCTTTTTACTTCAGCAAAGCTGGGGAGACATTTTGATAATACTCAGAACAGTATTATGTCGCAACAGCATAACGCAAAAAAAAAAAAAAATGCAACGTAACATAGTGTAAAATAACATGACGTAACGTTAACATAATATAACATTCCATCACGTAACCTAAGGTTACGTAACATAACAACACAACGCAACAAAACAAAGTAACAATGTAAAATAACAATGTAAGATGACAACTTAACGTAACATAATATAAAGGTGCATCACATAACCTAACGTTACGTAACTTAACGACATACCATAATGCAACATAACCTAACAACACATTGTAACATAATAACATTTAACATAACGTAATGTAAAGTAAGATAACGTTAATATAACAAGACATTAATTGCCTGAAGCTGCTCAGAACGTCGTTATGTAATGTTCTTTTCTGTTATGTTATGTTATGTATAAATTTGCCTGCATCAGGCTAACACGGCGTAGATCGATGCTGTGCGAGATTAGGGTGGGGTGGAGTGTGACGAAATGTGACAATGAGTTTGGTGGCGACAATATCTAAGGATCACCTGGTGTGTGACGATATCTGAAAATGACTTCGAGTGTGACATGAGTGAGGGCGGCTGGAGTGTGGCGTTATCTGAGAGCGACATGGAGTGTGTTGATATCTTCTTCTTCTTTTGTCCTCAGCCGCCGTTGGGGCATAGAACCTCAGCCAGCTCAATCCAGCCTTCTCTCCTCCCCTTCCGCCATTCTTGCTATCCCATGCAGCTCTGTCCATGTTCTTACCATATTGCTCACTTCTGTTTCTACTTCCGGTCTCCAACATGCAGGATAGGCGATTGAGCTGTTAAAGCCTCTGGGGTGTTTATGCGTGTGGATACTGTTTGCTTACGCATTTTCCTCATGTTGGACTGGTAGTGCTTGGCACCGTCGCCCTGGAGTGCGTGGAGCGACACTGTGAGCTGTGAATTTTGTGTTTGGTTTATTGGCATGTGTCTAGCTCTCTCCATGAACTCTATGTTGGTGATTCTGTCACACCATTCCATTCTGTCTATTTTTTTGCACAAGTGATATCTAAGAGCCCTAAAATACTTGGGATTTGGCGAGAAGGACAATGGGTTATGACATCGGTGAACACGTATGTAAACGAAGGAAAAACCTACCTGTCCTTTGGAAAACGGGAATCCCAGGACTCCGATGACATCCCTGGCAAGTTGGGGCGACATTCTGGTTCACCAGTTCAAGGTGAGGCTGGAAGAGCAGACAACGTATTGTTAATCTTTTGTCATAGAGAAACTAAAAATGAAAGAATACTATTGAATTACGTAAGACAGACAGACAGACAGACACAGACAGACAGACAGACAGACAGACAGACAGACAGACAGACATTCGGGCGGGGGGCATGTCTGTCTGTCTGTCTGTCTGTACTACCTAAGCAAGCAAGCACGCACGCTATGTATGTATGTATGTATGGGGAGCTGAGAACAGAGATATCAGTTCTTTCCAACAACCACATGTATATAATTATACTAGGGAGTCTCCGTGGCAAAGTGGTCAAGCCGTTTGCCTCGCGCTCCGAAGGTTGTCAGTTCGATTCCGGGCTACGTCTTTCCTGGGGGTCGTCGCCAGAGTTACGGAGTTTGTGCTTTGTGCGATGCTTTCGGCAGGATGTCCTGCGGAAAGAGACCGAGCCATACGGGATAAAACCCTGGGTAATTAAGTCGATCCCCTCGACTGTTACGACTGTTTATAAGATACTAAAATTTCCCCCGGTCTCTTGGGTAGTGAAATCAGACACTTAACCCTCTCAGATAAGTACGATAAACTGGAGGTTCCTTGTGAAAGGTTGCGCACGTTTAAAATCCCACGGCAATCGGAAATGGCAACAAGCAGGCCTTCAGGCTGCAGCCCTGGCAAAATTGTTAGGGGAGAAAAACCTACCCAAGGGTAGAGAGTCCGTTACCGTGGAGGGATCTGTCTAGAGGAAGCAGACCTGACAGAAATGCATGCTAAGCGGACAGACTGACCTTTGAGGTGCATAACCCAGGTGTAACGCCCACCCCTCGAAAGAGAAACACACAAGTAGTGTACGTATTACGCACACTTTTATGTACTGCCCTAAACTGGTTGAAGCAGGTTCCTAACTAATGTATCCCTATCTGTAACCTATGCATTTTAATGAACAGTTTAAATCTCCACTAACTTAACACAACTGTTACAAATAGTCGAGAGTTTTACGAACTTTAGCCTCTGACACAATTCACATTACAGACCCGTTCTTACAACCTCGTGGTAGAAGAGACTATAGTGAGAGGGAAAACACGTTAACAAGGTCCAGAGATTTTCATACTGGTTCAGTCATTTCGAGAAGAGATATTCGATCTGTGGCGGGTCTGTATTGGTTCTGAGGTTCTTGGGAATTATACAATTTGACTGCCTCTGTAGCGATTGTAGAGAAGGTTAAGTGACGAGAGAGAAAGCGGAGAAGAAGAGAAAAAAGACAGAGGGAGGAGGGAAGATGATGGAGAAAGGATGCAGGAAGAAGAATGCAGGAGGAAGAATGTAGGAGGAAGAATGTAGGAGGAAGAAGGAAGGAGGAAGAAGGAAGGAGGAAGAATGTAGGAGGAAGAAGAAGGAGGAAGAAGGAAGGAGGAAGAAGGAAGGAAGGAAGGAAGGAAGGAAGGAAGGAAGGAATGAAGGAAGGAAGGAAGAGAAGAAGAAGAAGAAGAAGAAGAAGAAGAAGAAGAAGAAGAAAGAAGAAGAAGAAGAAGAAGAAGAAGAAGAAGAAGAAGAAGAAGAAGAAGAAGAAGAAGAAGAAGCCTGTTATTTTGTAACATTCTGTAAGGGACGAGTTAATTTAATAACTACCCGAGTCTGAACAAGTTAACGTAACAATTAGATCAGAAATACGTGGTTTGCAAACTATGAAAGAGTGAATGTAAAAATTATATCATAAACATGTGGTGTGTTAATTATAAACGAGTTAATGTAACAATTAGGTCAGAAATATGTGGTGTGTTAACTTTGAAAAAGTTAACATAAATATACCAGAAATATATGGTGTATATCGGTGAAAGTACAGGGTGTATTTGTAATGACTGTGGGGTTTTTGAAAATATCGCCGTTCCAAGTTTTGTATTTGCCGGCCCCCTGGCCGAGAGGTTAGCAGCTTTCTCCGTTAACCTCGAATACTCTCGTGGTTGACGTGAGCGCGACGAGAATTAGAAGTGGTTCGAATCGCGCCAGTGGCTTATGAGAGTGTGGAGCCGGCCGCTCAGAAAGTCGTGGCGTGCTCATGAGCGTAATGTAGCCTAGGAATCAACATAAAGCTGAAAGATGCTGGTGTTGACCGCAATATCCTGAAACAGGATGGAAAAGTGAAAAAAAAAAAGAAAAAAGTTGTGTATTGACCATTTCTGTATCATGAACTCCACAGAGGGTAACAACTTGGAACGGCAATATTTTCGAAAACCTCACAGTCATTAAAAATACACCCTATACACGGTGTTTGTAAAGTCTCACTACACTTTGTATGTAGAACAATTGTTTTAATGAAGTATATGATATCATCAAAAATGTCCATCATGAAGCAATATGCAGCGAATAGTTGTCGTCTGCTGGAGTGATTCTTTGCACTTCAAATTGAATGGTGTTGTCAACGGAAGAAATAATTTGTTAGGTTGAACTAGTGTTTCGAAATGGCGGTCGATACACACGGAGATAACAGAAGGTATTTGACAATATAAACAGACGTGTACAGTCATGTCTTGAAGCCTGTGGTGGACGTTTGCAACACCTGTTATAATGAATACTTCATTGGTACTTTACAGCTTCCCCAAAACAGTGTTAGACCATAGCAATAACTATTTTGACTAATTTAATGATTATTAGCACATTTTGATGACATCATGTATTTCATTGTTAAAATTTTACCTACATACAAAGTGTAGTGAGACTTTACAAATACCCTGTATTAACGTAACAAGTAGACATATATGGTGTATTAACTATAAATATGTTATTAATTATATCATAAATACGTGGTATGTTAACTATGCTAGAGGTCATGTAACAATTAGTTCAGAAAATGTTGTGTATTAACTTTGAATGAGTTAACGATTGTATCCTAAATGTGTGGTGTATTAACTATAAAAGAGTTAATGTCACTAGATCAGATATATGTGGTGTATTAACTGTGAAAGAGTTACATTTTAGAAAAAAATATTAACGTTCTAGAAAGAAAGAAATCAAATGGACAATGTTTCTTCGTGTAAAGAGTGACTGATCAACCCGCGAGAGAGAGAGAGAGAGAGAGAGAGAGAGAGAGAGAGAGAGAGAGAGAGAGAGAAGAGAAGAGAGAGAGAGAGAGAGAGAGAGAGAGAGAGAGAGAGAGAGAGAGAGAGAACTATACACAGAAAGGATAAAATGAAGACAAGGTTAGAATATATTAATATAAAACTTGATGTGACAGCAGTGTGGAGGTCAGCATGGCCGAATGGACCAGGGCGCCCGTTCTTAACTTTCGGTGCACTGGTGCCGAGATAGCGGGTTCGACCCCTACACCGGTCAATTGGACTAAAATGTTGACTTCTCGTCCTTGACTTGGGGATGTAAATTACAAGTACCTCAGTCACCAGCGGTGCTGCCAGGAACCTCCCAAGCGGCACAACTCTATAGTCCTTCAGGACTGATAGAGGCCTACTACTACTACTACAGAGGTCGGAGTGAGTTGGCCTGATGGCCAGGGACACTGGTAATAGGGAAAGCTCATCCACACGCAAAAACCAGCCCGGTCCACTAGAAGTAGTAGCACAAGTAAGGACTAGGCTTCACATCAAATGGAGCGAGTGCAAAAAGAGAAGAAAACACGTGATAAAAGCTAGTTGCTTGTCGTTTATAGGACGTTGCAGTCAAACCCGGCATTAATTGTATATTTGTGATTTACTAGGCAACTTTACGTGCACTAGTTTGTCGTTGCTTTCTGAACTGTCAACGGCTAAACGATCTGCTTCCAAATAGCGCGGGTGATTTCAAATTCACAACTCGGTATTAGAGAAATTATCAAACTGCCTTTCTAACCTACAGGCCACGGACGTCGACATCTAAGACACTAAACATTTGAAATAAGTGGCTCAGCAAAAAATCTTTCTGTTGTCAGGTGTATTCTTATTTAAATGCATTTCTTTTCCTGTATTGTAAGTGCTAATCGACATCTTTGTTTGTATTTAACACTTAATTTTAACAGGCGTAAAAGTTCTTCAGCGCATTATAAATTCACAAAGACTTACCCTTTAATGTGGTCAATATATACGTAATAAGAATTCCCTTATCTTTTGTTAAAATCTGGAAAGTGATGAACTTGAGAACCAACCTGGCAGACAAGACTCGGTAGTCAGGTACGCGTCGAATTGTCAAGCTTTTATAGATAGTGAGAATTGACCGCTGGTTTGTCCCAGCCTGCGTGGGAGCAGATTTGGCGGGGTGAAGTTTGGATCGTTGAGATCAGCGGGAAGCCAGTGTCGGAGATTTGCTTGTATGTGTGAATGAATGCGATGTCGGGTTTGGCATGATTGTCAGTGATTTTGTGGAGAATATAGGTGGGCTTTGAGGGCTGTATGGATGGATGGATGGTGGAGGAATGAATGGATGGGTGGGTGGGTGTAAGAATGGATGGGTGGGTGGTGGCGGAATGAATGGATGGGTCGTGGAGGAATGAATGGATGGGTGGGTGGAGGAATGGATGGGTGGGTGGTGGGCGATAGATAGGTGGAAGGGTGGGTGGATGGATGGCTGAGTGGATGGCTGTGTGGATGGATGGGTATGTGGGTAGATGGACGGGTGGATGGAGGGATGGATGGGTGGGTGGATCGATCGATCGATGGATACATTTCTGTAGGTGGCACGAAGAGTGTGTCCATGATGTTAGAGTTGAGTCCAGAATCGACATAACAGCACTCAGGCGTTCCCATACGTGCTCCGTGCTAATCTTCAACAGCCAGCGAAGAGTCCTAATACTAATGGTAGCAGTAGCAATATGATTATGTCACGATGTTAGAATACTTTAATAAAAGCAGATGGAATATGTGCTAAGAAAGTTTCATGTAGAATAGCCCAAGCAAAGGCGGCATCTCACAAGATTAAGAATATTCTCCGCAGTTTAGCTTTGACCATCGATGTGTGGAGAAGAGTTCTTAGGAGCTTTAATGAGCCAATTCTGATGTATGGACGCGGATCATGGACAATTTGCAGACGAGTGAGGAATTGTGTGGAAGTAGATGCGGTTTTCGCCGGTCTCCGTGGCGATGGCATTGCGGACGCGGTTCGTGATGCCGCTTACTTGCTTTCGAAACACAGCGGCGACCGATTTGGCAGCAGACCGTGTCGCGCTTGTTTTAACGTGTTGGTATGGGAGCCGGTCGTTCAGAAAGCAATGCAAACTACTGAACGTAAAAACTTGCCAAGACATCAAAAACGGCAGTAAAATGTTGGTGTTGACTGCAACGTCCTGTAAAGGGAAAATGCAACTTTAAAAAAAAAACAGATGTGGTTTTATAGAATAGTGGTTCTCAGCCGGTGGGGAATTCCCCCCTCCCCCCTAGGGGGGAATTTTAGGGTTTCCAGGGGGAGGGAGCAATGAAGATTATTTCAAGATCGCGTTAATACAAGAACCGATTACTTTATATTGTTTTTTCCCTCCATACTTTACAGTTCTGTACTTCTCGCCCTTCTGCTATTCGTCTTATAACGTAAGAAGACCCGCAAATAACGTTTTATGTAAACGTATAAACTTGTTCTAGTATGTGTTATTAAAGTTAGCTTCCATTTTTACGTATACTATGTAGGGGCAGAGTGGGGGAAGGGGAATTTATAGGGAGGAAATACGAAAGGGGAGGAATGGCACTCTCAACATATGGTGTAAGGGGGGGGGGGGGCATGGGCCAAAAAGGTTGAGAACCACTGTTATAGAAGGATGATGAGAACAACCTGGACAGATAGAAAGACCTATGAAGATATCTTGAAAGAAGTGAACTCACAAGAGAACTGGTTACTCGCTTCAGAAGACAGTCCGCATTCTTTGAACATGTCATGAGAAGGGGAAAGTTGGAGTATGTCGCCACAAAAGAAAGGCTGGGGGAGGGGTGGGGAAATGGAGACAAGAGGGGAGATACTGGACAGTTTAACATCATGGCATGGAGAAAAATCGGTATCAGAGGTGATTGACAGCGCAAGAGACAGAAAGCTGTGAACAGACATGTTCACCAACATGATCACCTACACCACAGAGCATGGATTATAAGAAGACAGAATAAGGAAGACACACATACACATCATATACCACCAAGACCCGATAGGTCCTTAACCCCGTAAATTATCACAAACGCAACGAAAGCTAAGATAGCATGATGACAAAACATGTGTCCGATAGTTAATGTAAGCATGCGAACCCGACTGGGAAGATAAGAGATGTCGGTTATCCGCTCCAAACTGGATTAGTCCAGGAAACGACAGCAGCGAATGTGTCTTTTATTAGTCATGTATGTTTTGTGCACATGTGTTTTGTTAGTAGAATCATGTGTGATCTCCAGCTGGTGTTTGTGTGTCTGTGTGTGCACGTGTGTTTTATTAGTAGAATCATGTGTGATCTGGGTAGAAGAGCCCTAAATGATGTCAAGCGATCAGCTGGCGTTTCCTGTGTGTATGCGTGTGTGTGTATGTATGGGCATGTGTATTTTATTAGTAGAATCATGTGTGATCTGGGTAGAAGATCTTTAATTGATGTCAAGCGATCAGCTGCCGTTTGTGTGCGTGTGTGTATGTATGTGCATGTGTGTTTTATTAGTAGAATCATGTGTGATCTGGGTAGAAGAGCCCTTATTGATGTCAAGCGACCAGCTGATGTGTGTGTGTGTGTTTGCGCATGTGTGTACACGTGTGTGGGGGGGGGGGCCGCACGTGTTTTATTAGTAGAATCATGTGTGATCTGGGAAGATGGGCCCTAATTGATGTCAAGCGATCAGCTGGAGTGTTTGTGTGTGTGGGTGGGGGGGGGGGGGGGGTAATCGCACGTGCTAATAGAAGCACTGCAGAGCAACATATGTTAGAGCAGGCACACATACACACACACGGACAGTTGAAGGGGAAGCAGAGAGAGGTGGTCGCCTGAATGCCAGACATCCGCTACTTTCTCATTAAGCGGAGTGGTTCCGAGGTACGACGTGCCATTCTAATTCAAGCCGAAAGAGTAATAATCACGTTGCTAAAGTTTACTCAATACAGAACCAGTTGGTGCCAAACCTGAGACTTATGGGCGTAGAGGTGTAATGCTCGGGCGCTGACACTTTCTCTGGCAATGTCAACTTTGCGGATTTATTCCGCACACCAGCCATTAAGATTTGAATGTTGACTTCTCGTCCTTGATTTGGAGATGTAAATTACCAGTACCTCAGAAGTCGGAGTCGGTTCCTCTGATGGCGGGAGGGAGAGTACACTGGTAATAAGACAGACAGACAGACAGACAGACAGACAGACAGACAGACACTCAAAGTCAATCCCAAGACACGCAGTCTAAAATCAGCAGCAACAACTATAATTAGCAGCAATAGTACGTGTGTGGACTAAGCTCAAGTTCAAAAGCGTGCAAACGCAAACAGAAACACCCGACTGGATTCTAGAGTAGTGGATCGGACGTCAGTGCCAAAGGCGAGAAACTAGGATGACTCACGCACACGTTTCAGACCTTTGACACACCGAGAAACATATGAAATGTAAAGTTCTATAAGATGGTAAATAATAGATACATTTGAAATTAAAAGAGGGGTGGGTTAGGGATGCGTGTTAATATAATTGTTATTCTTACTGACTTTAGACTAGGTTATGATAACAAGCATTAACTACCTCCAGAAGTGGAATTCGATGGACTTTGACCCAGCAACTTAATGATTGGACTTTGTCAATGTCAAGTCGCTCTGTCACACGCACGTCATCAGATGCAAGATGAACTAACACTAGATGAGAGGTCACAATAATTAGGTGTAAAATTCATTGAGAAAAGACAAAGAAAGATACTGAGATTAACAACAAAGATTCATCTAAAAGAATAACCACTGAAACAAGTAAAGACTTTCAAGCACTTAGGAAGTATAATATCCTCAAATAGCAAAAAAGAAGACGAGAACGAAAAAAGATGCAATAAGGCAAACCAACTCATTGGACAAATGGCACCAATAATAAAGAACAAACACGTATCAATAGTTACTAAGAAAGCACTCTATAACTCTACAACACAATCATCCTACCAACTCTATGCTACCAATGCCAAAACTGGACTGACAGAAAAAGAAAAATCACTACAGAAATGAGATTCCTAAGAAGAAAACCCAATGTATCAAGAAGAGATAAAATCATAAATGAAGAAAGCAGGATTAAAGTGCGGGTTCTAGCAGCGCTAGATTTTATTAGAAGGCAGCAAGTCAAATGGTTTGGCCATGTAACTTAATTGCCAACTAACAGTATACCACAACAAGCAATGATGTACAGACCAAATGGAAGCAGAAGAAGAGGCTGACCACATAACGATAACAGAGGGAATAGCAGAGTCCATGGGAATCTCAATACATGAAACCCATTACCGGGCACTCTCCATATTTATACAAGGTACAAGAGGAATAATAAGAGATGAGATGAGAATGAGAAACCAAGCAAACAACGACCCGATCTCCCTTGGTAACACCTCACTTCACGGGGCGGAACCATGCAACTATTTAGATAGCAATGTAGACACAGATGAGTGAACAGATACTGATATTAAATAAGGATGTGAAAGGCAGGATAAGCTTTCATAGTACTAAGAAATATGTGGAAGCCAAAAGAAATTAAACTTAGCAACAAACTTAGAATTTGTATCTCCAGTGTCAAAGATGGAAGTAATCCTGCAGTGGAATGTATGATATGAATGACAGCGCGTAAATGCCTTTGAATATAAATATTATAGACGGGTTCAAAGAATATCTTGGATACAGAAAAAAAACAAATGCATCCATATGACTAGATCTGAATATTGAAGAAGGTTGGCTATTAACGACAATAAAAGAAAGAAATTGAAATATTTTGCTCACTTGAAACGTCATGAAGATTTGAAGAGAACAATAATGGAGGGGTATATGCCCAGGAAGAGAAGAAGATGAAGGCCAAAGAGAAGATGGCTGCAGGATGTGGCGGAATGATCTCAGATGGGTGTATCGGACGCGAGACATCTTTGCTTATGACCGAGAGGTTTTCTGGAAGGTTGTTATGGGATCGAGGTTCTGCAAATGACATGCTACTGAATGAATGAATGAATGAATGAATGAATGAATAAACGTTAAATGTGTACTGCTGTATGATTCAGAAACATGGAGAAAGACCAAAAGAATTACTAATAAATTATAAACGTTCACTAATTGGTGCCTAATGAAAATATTAGTTCTTAAATTGTATGACAGAATTACTCACAAAAAGAATTATACCAACGCCAGTGAATTAAGAAGTGAAACAGGAAAGGCAGTGATTAGGACACACAGAGGGTGACAAAGAAAGTTAGCTGCGTATCCTTTACAGATTCTAACAATAAAATCTCCAGCGTTGTTTGGCTATTTGTGATTTTTGGGCCAGTTTTACGTTCAGTACTTTGCCACTGCTTTCTAAACGACCAGCACTCATATAAACGCAAGCAGGTCTGCTGCCAAATCACCCACAGCTGTGTTTCGAATGTGGTATGCGGGATTACGAATTGCATTCGTAAGCCTTTCTCGACAGTGTCGAAACATGATATATCCAGGCTCTCCCTGGGCGGGAGACCACAGGGCGACAGAAATAGTGGGGGACCTAAACACACATGGAGAAGAGACTATAAATAGAGATGAATAATATAGGGGGGGGGGGTGCACGGGAGAGCTGTAGGAACGAAGGAACGAATGAACGTACAAACTATTTTCAAAAGGTTAAGAATTGGGCACACAGGCTCGTCTAACATTCTGCCATTCTATCACTCTCTTTCATACATTATTTCATCCACACATCATTCGAGGCTAACTGAGAACAACAACAATATAAACGATATGCATTATAAAGGCATAGGGGAAATGCAAACAATCAATACTAGACGACTCAGTCATATTTATGAGTGATGTGGCGGTTGTTATTAGCTATGGGGAATATACTGGTCAGGGGATGGCAGTAGATAGGACGCCTTGGTGCGTGTTGGGTCACGGCCTGTGTCCCAAAGAGTCAAGTTAGTGGAACTGCGGTAAAGCTGTGGGAATGTAAACAATATGAAATAACACACAAATACACAAACACAACATATAACAACGGGGAGACCCTGCGGTGACTATATTAAGGCACAATAATATATTGTGAAGAATGGAAACATCTAAAAAAAAAAAAAATAAATGAAAGAATGAACAAAATGAACAACGTGTTCTACTTATCTCAAAATCCCATTTTTTTTTCATCTTTCCATTCTTTTGATTTGGCTATTTATTTATTATTCGGTAATTTCGCCATTGTATTGTAGTGTCTTCCCAGTGTTTATATGTGTTGTATTGTGTATTTGTTTCCTGATGAAGACTAGTCGCCGCAACGTAATATGTTTTCCGTAATTGAGTTCTGCCGGTCTCTCTGGTCTAGAGGTTACACGACTTTCTCCGTTATCTCGTATACTCTCGTAAGCAACGTGACGTTGCGCGAGAATCGGTAGCGGTTCTCTCCGCGTCGGTAACTTACGGGGTATGTAAGCCGGCCGCTCAGAAAGCAATGGCAAACTACTGAGCGTAATCTTGCCAAGAAATCAACAATCAGCTGAAAGATGCTGATGTTGACAGCGATGTCCTGTAAAGGATATGCGAACAACAACAAAACTTGAGTTCTGTTTCATGTTATTGTATATGCCCCAATAAGGGATAGTGGGCGAGAGAAGAGGAATCTATAGAGGATATTTGATTCAGCAAGGGCAGATAGCAAAAGATCGGACGGCTTGACGTGTAAGCTGGCCGAGGGACTACCCCAATAGAGAATTAATGCGCAAATAAAGAAGAAGAAGAAGAATATAATGAGATGTTGGGAAATACAGAAGTTAGCGAAAGATAGAACGGCCTGACTTGTGTTGGTCGAAGTAAAGGTCGAAGGATAAAGGGCGAGAGAAGAGGAATCTATGGAGGACATTTGATTCAGCAAGGGCAGATAGCAAAAGATAGGACGGCTTGACGTGTAAGCTGGCCGAGGGAAGTACCCCATAGAGAATTAATGCGCAAATAAAGAAGAAGAAGAATATAATGAGATGTTGGGAAATACAGAAGTTAGCGAAAAATAGAACGGCCTGACTTGTGTTGGTCGAAGACCTATGCCCCAGTGGGATATAAGGAGCAAAAGAATGATATGAATAGATCGCGTACTCCATCGTGTATAGACAGAGGTGAACCATTCAATAGAGGTGAACCGTTATGAACCAAACAATCCTGTTCTTTCCCTGCTGCTACCGCATACCATCTCTAAAGGTTCTAGCAGCTTCTCTCCATTGATGGCGCATTCTTTAGAAGTGTAACTGGCTATTGACTGCTGGTACCCATTGAGATGGAAAGGCGTGAGAAAAACCGTTACAAAGACAGTCCTAAACAGGTTATTGAAAAGTGCCCGTGATTTAATCGCGTTTAATGATACCCCGGTAACAACAGCCAGAGGTAGGAGTTCAAGGATGGCTGTCTGCTTAATTGTGACCGTGTGAATAGCTAGGGTTGGTAAATGGGTCGTTATGAAGGTCGCTGTTTAAGACTGTGGAATCTGGCTTTAGGGAAATCTGGCGTTAGGGAAATAATAAACATACCCTTAAGTGAAGAATCTAGGATACAGTGAAAATTGTTATGGGTTACATTTATATTAGCCTGATCAGATCCTCCTCCTGGAACGTCAAGCTTTCATTGCCCACATTGACAAAGAACATTTCGAGCCAAAACAGGCCTTACCTTACAAGAAGAGATAAGATCAGAAATGAAGAAATCAGGACTAAAGTGGGGGTTAAAGCTGCTCTAGATTTTATTAGAAAGCAGCAGGTCAAATGGTTTGGCCATGCAAGTAGGCTACCAGTCAACAGCATGCCACAACAATCAATGATGTACAGACCAGATGGGAACAGAGGAAGAGGCCGACCACGTAAACGTTGGACGGAGGGAATAACAGAATCCATGGGAATGTCGATATACGAAGCCCATAACCGGGCACTCTCACGAAGTTTATACTTCACCTCGACACCGCAAGGTACAAGAGGAACATGATGAGATGAGAGACAGGCCTTACCAGCCAGAACTCACAGCTTTCAAACTTTCAACCCCACTGGATGAAATGAATGGTCATCATCATTCCTGATGGATAAACGCCACCGTGATCAGAAAATGCAGGGACAAGGCAACTAATAGAGTAGATAGAAATAAGCTGTGGGAAATCCTCAAACGATGTGGAGTGAGTGCACATCAAACAAACTTATGTAGAAATATATACAACAGTGAATATACGGTAAGAACAAACGGAGGACACTCAGAACCTTTCACCACAAGGTCCAGAGTACGGCAAGGCTATATCCTTCTTCTTTCGTTAGCTTGAAATTTGTCTATAACTGCAATGTAGTATCTTGTATAAATTTAACTGTCTTTATTTAGTTCATTCAGTGGTCCATGTAGTTTATCTTCCACTGTTGTTTCTTTAGACCAGAAGGTTTGTCTTCATTTGTCATATTTTGGGCAGTCTTGGAGTATGTGATCTGCTGTCTGCGGCGCCAACCCACACGTGCACATAGCTGATTCGCTAAACTTGAATTGTGTATACATGTGGTTGCGTAATCTATTGTGTCCTGTTCTGAGGCAGAAAATAATGGTATGTTTAATCGCCTTGAGCAGTTTTTTTTTTCTCTTTTTGTGTGTGTGTGTGTGTGTGTGGCTTTCTGACTGATTTGATCATCCTTTTCTTTTGGTGGGATGTAATGGGTACATCAGGTTGTTCTATTGCTCATTCCTTAGCTAATCGGTCAGCTCACTTGTTTTCCGGTACTCCACAATGAGACGATATCCACTGGTATCCACTGTAAGGTGACCTTACGCTGGTTGCCAAATTCAGAAAGCAGTGTCTGTAGTACTGGCAATTTCCCAGACAGGAGCGCCTCAAGTACTGATTTTGCATCTGTCAATAGCACCAGAGGTAGGTTCCTAGTATTATTTGAGTATTCTATGTACACGCCCGCCCCTCCACTTCCAACAGCATTTTGTGTTGACCCATTTGTGTAGACTCTGGATCTAGAGATCCTGTGGGCATTCGTCATCAAGGAAGATGAGAGTGGCTGTTCTGCGTTGTGTCCTGCTCCCCCCCCCCCCCCACCACCCACCTTTTCCTACCCCCTCTTGTTTATAACCTATATAGACAGTATATATAAAGAAACCAGCCGAACAGAGACCGCAAGAACACCGCATAACGAACAAAACACAGAAGACAGAAGATCCAGCGGTTAATTACACCAGTAAAGACCTATTTGCGGACGATCAAGCACTCATAGCAAAAAGAGAAGCCGAATTACAAGTCCGCATAAATAGTTAAAATAGCCTAAATGAATTGTGTAAGGTGCATAACATGAAAATTAGCATCAGTAAAACAGAGGTAATGACTATAAGACATAGACCATCATTACCTTCAGTCAATGCATCATCATCGCCAAGTGCCCTACCGACCTGCGTAAGCCACCATGCTTCTCCACATCTTGCCATCTTCAACGACATGTATCAGTTCGTGTGCAGGCTCCCTTCCGTGCCGCCATGACACAAGACTGTCAAGAGTTTTCTGTCACTGTCTTTTTCTATCTCTTTCTACAAATCTTTCCAGCTGTCACAAGATGTACCAGTCTTTGTCTTCTCATAGTTGCAACAAACAAAAAAAAAAGACTGCCTCTTTCTGATGTTTGTGGTAAGTTGTCTTTGCGACTTAGTCTCAACCAAAACGTCCAGATTGCCTATTTTGGCTGCCCAGGGAATTGTCCGCATTTTTCTATAAAACCATATCTCCAAATACTTCCAGGATATTTGTAGGTAGTCTCCGTTTCGAAGTGGTTACGTTACGTTGCCTCGCGCTCCGAAGGTTGTGGGTTCGATTCCGGGCTACGTAGTTCGGTTCACGGGTGCAATTTTCTCAGACTCATGGGAGTCGTCGCTGGAGCTACTTTAATTCGTGCTCTGTGCGACTCTTTCTGCAGACCGCCCTGTGGAAAGAGATCGAGCCATATGGAATAAAACCCGATGCAATGAAGTCGATCGTCTTGTATTTAACACCGGGATTTTTTCGCCTGTTTATTAATTGTCCATGATTCGCAACCGTGTGTTAGAACTGGTTCAAAGTAACATGCAAGACTTCTAAACTTGAATGACAAGAATGTATTACATAAAATGTTCTCCTGTCAACTGTCACTATCATTTACTGCCAATATAATACCTTGCGGTATATGGCAGAGGGGTCTTTGAGCCTGAGGAATTAAGGCCGCCTGGCTAGTGCAGTCGCCGCGAACTGTGCAGGTTAGGGTTTTCTTTTTGCCCCCGACAGAAAAAAAAAAATAATCCACATCTTACTAAGGATTCGAACCCGGGATTCATTTAACTAAATTACCAAACACATTCAGCTTTAGCTACAATAAGAAAGAAACAGAAACACTACTTACAGTGGCTTGAAATCTGTCTGGCGTACGCCGAAATCTATCGCCCTGACCACGGCTGCAAATCGTGCGCCCTCGTACAAAACACCTTGCTGGTTTCTAATCTACAATCTTCTTTTTGCCAATCAACTTTCAAAGTACAATCTGAATTACGTCACATAAATGCAATGGCTAGTTAAGAACGGCGGCACGACTGTAATTAAGTAATCGTCTATTGCATTAACTTAAACTTAGTGGAAAGATGTACACGTTCTGAAAGAGAAACCAGAGTTTACCGCCTGAACTGTTCTCGCACGCTTTTATTCCCATCGGTCAATTCGCATTGGACGGAGCAGAAGTCCTGCTGATTAATTCAGGATTTGAATTTGGCCGCGATAAGTTGGGCAAACTAGGCCACTGCAGAACTGTTCACTAATGCCTCTACAATAGCTCACACCTTAGCCAAGGCGTGGGCACTATGTATCTCCGGTGTAGATTCATGTTTGAGGTCGCGATGTTCAATTGACTTTAATTACGTAGTGATTCTTATTCCTTCAATTGTTTGAGAGAACTGGGGCGTGAGACGAATGTTAAATATTGTTAACAATATTGTTGATAGCTGAAGTTGTGCATTGACGTCATTAATTACACACCCTTAATCCGACGTCGCAGTCAACCTCGGCAGTTTTTGACAGGTTGCGATTTCTCGGCAAGTTTACTTTCAGTAGTTTGCCATTGCTTTCTCAGCGAGAAGTCAGCGTTTAATTCCAATTGACCGGTGTGTAGAATGAACCCACTAGCCCGCCGTCAGCATAATCCCCCTGCAGTACTGGTGGGGTAATGACCCTGGACATGTGGTTTCTGGGGGAAATTAACTACAGAGGTTTTTAGACAAGAGACACGACTTCATTGCTCCGCGGTTTGTCCCACTGGGCTCGGTCTCTCTATGCAGAGCCTGCTGAGAGGAACACGCAGAACACAATCCTTAGCTCCGGCGATACCCCCATCCTCCCAAGGCTCTCGTACAAATCTGAACTCGGAGACCGTCTGGCGGAGTCTGAAAACGAACCCTGCCTTTCTGAGCATCGGCAGACGCGTAACCTCTCCCGCACAGACCTCGGTTCCTAAGTAGTTATCTTGGGTTTTAGTACTGGCAATTTCCCAGACAGGAGCGCCTCAAGTACTGATTTGCATCTGTCAATAGCACCAGAGGTAGGTTCCAGTATATTTGGGTATTCTATGTACACGCCGCCCCTCCACTTCCAACAGCATTTTGTTTTGACCCATTTGTGTAGACTCTGGATCCAGAGGTCATGTGGGTATTAGTATTCGTCATCAAGGAAGATGAGAGTGGCTGTTCTGCGTTGAGTCCTGTCCCCCCCCCCCCCCCCCCCACCACCACCTTTTCCTACCCCCTCTTGTTTATAACCTATATAGACAGTATATATAAAGAAACAGCCGAACAGAGACCGCAAGAGCACCGCATAACGAACAAAAACACAGAAGACAGAAGATCCAACGGTTAATTACACCAGTAAAGACATATTTGCGGACGATCAAGCACTCATAGCAAAAAGAGAAGCCGAATTACAAGTCCGCATAAATAGTTAAAATAGCCTAAATGAATTGTGTAAGGTGCATAACATGAAAATTAGCATCAGTAAAACAGAGGTAATGACTATAAGACATAGACCATCATTACCTTCAGTCAATGCATCATCATCGCCAAGTGCCCTACCGACCTGCGTAAGCCATCATGCTTCTCCACATCTTGCCATCTTCAACGACATGTATCAGTTCGTGTGCAGGCTCCCTTCCGTGTCGCCATGACACAAGACTGTCAAGAGTTTTCTGTCACTGTTTTTTTTCTATCTCTTTCTACAAATCTTTCCAGCTGTCACAAGATGTACCAGTCTTTGTCTTCTCATAGTTGCAACAACAAAAAAAAAAAAGACTGCCTCTTTCTGATGTTTGTGGTAAGTTGTCTTTGCGACTTAGTCTCAACCAAAACGTCCAGATTGCCTATTTTGGCTGCCCAGGGAATTGTCCGCATTTTTCTATAAAACCATATCTCCAAATACTTCCAGGATATTTGTAGGTAGTCTCCGTTTCGAAGTGGTTACGTTACGTTGCCTCGCGCTCCGAAGGTTGTGGGTTCGATTCCGGGCTACGTAGTTCGGTTCACGGGTGCAATTTTCTCAGACTCATGGGAGTCGTCGCTGGAGCTACTTTAATTCGTGCTCTGTGCGACTCTTTCTGCAGACCGCCCTGTGGAAAGAGATCGAGCCATATGGAATAAAACCCGATGCAATGAAGTCGATCATCTTGTATTTAACACCGGGATTTTTTCGCCTGTTTATTAATTGTCCATGATTCGCAACCGTGTGTTAGAACTGGTTCAAAGTAACATGCAAGACTTCTAAACTTGAATGGCAAGAATGTATTACATAAAATGTTCTCCTGTCAACTGTCACTATCATTTACTGCCAATATAATTACCTTGCGGTATATGGCAGGGGGGTCTTGAGCCTGAGGAATTAAGGCCGCCTCGCTAGTGCAGTCGCCGCGAACTGTGCAGGTTAGGGTTTTCTTTTTGCCCCCGACAGAAAAAAAAAAAAACCACATCTTACTAAGGATTCGAACCCCGGGGTTCATTTAACTAAATTACCAAACACATTCAGCTTTAGCTACAATAAGAAAGAAACAGAAACACTACTTACTTACAGTGGCTTGAAATCTGTCTGGCGTACGCCGAAATCTATCGCCCTGACCACGGCTGCAAATCGTGCGCCCTCGTACAAAACACCTTGCTGGTTTCTAATCTACAATCTTCTTTTTGCCAATCAACTTTCAAAGTACAATCTGAATTACGTCACATAAATGCAATGGCTAGTTAAGAACGGCGGCACGACTGTAATTAAGTAATCGTCTATTGCATTAACTTAAACTTAGTGGAAAGATGTACACGTTCTGAAAGAGAAACCAGAGTTTACCGCCTGAACTGTTCTCGCACGCTTTTATTCCCATCGGTCAATTCGCATTGGACGGAGCAGAAGTCCTGCTGATTAATTCAGGATTTGAATTTGGCCGCGATAAGTTGGGCAAACTAGGCCACTGCAGAACTGTTCACTAATGCCTCTACAATAGCTCACACCTTAGCCAAGGCGTGGGTACTATGTATCTCCGGTGTAGATTCATGTTTGAGGTCGCGATGTTCAATTGACTTTAATTACGTAGTGATTCTTATTCCTTCAATTGTTTGAGAGAACTGGGGCGTGAGACGAATGTTAAATATTGTTAACAATATTGTTGATAGCTGAAGTTGTGCATTGACGTCATTAATTACACACCCTTAACCCGACGTCGCAGTCAACCTCAGCAGTTTTTGACAGGTTGCGATTTCTCGGCAAGTTTACTTTCAATAGTTTGCCATTGCTTTCTCAGCGAGAAGTCAGCGTTTAATTCCAATTGACCGGTGTGTAGAATGAACCCACTAGCCCGCCGTCAGCATAATCCCCCTGCAGTACTGGTGGGGTAATGACCCTGGACATGTGGTTTCTGGGGAATTAACTACAGAGGTTTTTAGACAAGAGGCACGACTTCATTGCTCCGCGGTTTGTCCCACTGGGCTCGGTCTCTCTATGCAGAGCCTGCTGAGAGGATCACGCAGAACACAAACTCCTTAGCTCCGGCGATACCCCCATCCTCCCAAGGCTCTCGTACAAATCTGAACTCGGAGACCGTCTGGCGGAGTCTGAAAACGAACCCCTGCCTTTCTGAGCATCGGCAGACGGCGTAACCTCTCCGCCGCACAGACCTCGTGGTTTCTGGGGAAAGTGCAAAGAAAACAATGTACTGGTGGAACGAGTGAGACAGTCTTTCGACAAACAAATGAACACCCTAAACTGATTAGAGAGTTCAGCTGAGTAGAGCAGAGTAGATCAGAGAAGAGTAGAGGAGAGTAGAAGAAAGCTGAGTTGAGTGGAGTATAGGAGAGATGAGCTGAGCTGAACTGAGCTAGCTTAAATTGAGTTGAGTTGAGTCAAGAACCAACATGACAGCATTCGAGACATTTCCAAACGCACTCCGTCCTCATCTGCAACAGCCAGCGAACAGTCCCAACACTAATGGCACCAGTAGCAGTCTGGCCTTTTCTCGCAGTTTTGAGTGTCGACATTGTCTTAGAGAAATTACACGTAGACAGACAAGACATTTTGGGGACACATTATGAGGAGAACCGGCAGGAAAACTTAATGACAACAGGCAAAACTGACGAAGAAAGGAGGCTGTGGACTATAAAAACATATACCTGGATGGCTGGCCACATGACGTATTGGGGACAAGAACTCATACGTGATCCAAGACTCGAGTGATCGTGTCAGATAGCGAGTCATGACCACGCACGCACGCACACAGACACACACATAAACACACACACACACACTCGCGCACGTGCTTATCAGCTTGGCACATAATGATAAATTACGAGACGCAAACATGCCCAGTAAATCCCACACAACTCAAAATACTGGGGTTGACGACCATGTCCTGTAAATGACACGCAACTAACTTCCTCATTAATATGCCAATTTCTTGTCGCAACATTCGGATTTCGATTTACAACAACACACCACACACACACACACACACACACACACACACACACACACACACACACACACACACACACACGCACGCACACACACAATTAGAGCGATTTTGGGGGAGGGCAGAGAATTAAGGGGTCGGTAAGATGAGAAAGGCATGTCTGGCCTGGATATGCCGGTGACCCAGTTTTCATGTAAACGCTGACCCTTAAGTTGGTATAAATTACAAGTCGCGTGACGTGTTACTCAAGGACACCTGGAGCTGTGAGGCAACCGTCGGGTGACCGACGTCATTAGTCAATCAATCAGTTTCAATCTTAACAGTGAATGTTAGTTACACTAGATCTCTCTCTCTCTCTCTCTATCTCTCTCTCTCTCTCTCTCTCTCTCTCTCTCTCTCTCTGGTTGTACACTCCGCCAGTCTGCTAACTGCCATATATATATATATATATATATATATATATATATATATATATATATATATATATATTATATATATATATATATATACTAGCTGACCCGGCCCGGTTTCGCCCAGCTCCTGGTGGGGAGCATTTCATTTAATTCATATAAGTAGTCATATAAGTTCCCGTTCCCGTCTGTCTGTCTGTCTGTCTGTCTGTCTGTCTGTCCGTCTGTCCGTCCGTCCCTCTCTGTCTGTCTGTCTGTCTGTCTGCCTGTCTGTCTAATCATTCATTGGTTGCAGTTAGAACAACCTTAGATAAACGAAGACCAACTTACAAAAAGCATTAGAAAGAGCACTTGAAAGATCTTTACATCTTCCCCCAACAATTAACTTGGGTAAATGGAGCGGCGGCAGCAGCAGCAGAAGAAGAAAAGGAGGAGTAGGAGGAGGGAGGAGGAAGAGGGAGGTGGAGGAGGGAGGAGGAGGAGGAGGGAGGAGGAGGGAGGAGGAGGGAGGAGGGGCGGGAGGAGGAGGAGGGAGGAGGAGGGAGGAGGAGGGAGGAGGAAGGAGGAGGAGTGAGGAGGATGATGAGAGAGGAGGAGGGAGGAGGAGGGAGGGGAGGAGGAGGATGGAGGAGGAGGAAGAGGGAGGAGGAGGGGGAGGAGGAAGAGGGAGGAGGAGGGGGAGGGAGGAGGAGGGAGGAGGTAAAGGGAGGAGGAGGAGAGAGGAGAAGGAGAGAAGAGGAGGGAGGAGGAGAGGGAGGAGGATGGAGGAGGAGGAGAAGGGAGGAGGAGGGAGGAGGAGGGGGAGAAGGGAGGAGGAGGGAGGAAGTGCGTCTTACACTGTTGTTTCTCTAGACCAGAAGGTTTGCTTAGATTGAGTTGAGTTGAACCTAAAAACCTGACATCAGCTGCTACTCAGGACACTCCCATACGCGCTCCGTCCCCCTCGTTCAACAGCCAGCGAAGAGTACACTATATCGTCACAACGCTTATCGTATTTAAAGTTCTCCTGGTCTTCCCTCTCAGTTTTGAGATCTACAGAACCCCTGCCAATCCCCCGCAATCTCATCCTTTCCACTACGAGAGTTCTCAATCTGTTCCTCCACCTTCTCCACCTGGTCCCACAGTGCACGAACACCTCTCCCTTGTCCATAGGTAATCGGACTACCAAGAGGATGCAGTCCCGGCCAGCCTATCAGCCTGTTCATTCCCTCGAACCCTCAAATCCAGCATGTCCAGGGCAAAAATCCATGCAATCTCACAATCTGTGACCTCTGAAGCAAGGGTGACATTAGGCACATCTTGCAAAACATTCCATTTCTCCACTTTACTAAAGCTAACTCTTTGAGTCCGTGATGAAGACAATGTGGTGTTGCCAGGGAGTCTCCTCTAATCAACAAGGAATTGCTGCATTGTGAATGGCTTCCACCTCCATTCTCTCATTCTGGAGGTCAATAGCCTTCATATGCATACTCTCCTTTTCATCCAAGCGCCTTCGCAATGAAACACCACACTGAAGTCTGTTTCTCACGCACTGACCCCATAGTATATATCACTATGTCCCTTGATGTCTATTACTATGGATCAGTTGTTGCACAGCAAATTATGTGCGGCGGCTGCCCATTCTCTGCACTCACGATCCAGTGTCACTATTACATTGTGCCAGTCCGTCATGTCTTCCGGTACTTCAACCCATTCTCTTTCACGACTGATGGTCTCTAGATCACACACCTGATGTATAGATATTTCCGCCTGTGCCATCCGGGACCGGCCTCGTCTTAGACTATGACCCTTGACCATATCCATGGCTTCATGCTGGTGGTGATCCCTTTTCGCAGCAACTCTCAGGTACCCTATGCCTATCCGCCATTGTTGGCTGCGCCAGGATATGCCTCATGCATATAATTGGTGTGTCCTTTGTGCAACCCAGGACCACACGCATGGCTGCATTTTGTATGCACTCTGACCTTTCAAGCTGGCTCTTCGGTACTGTCAGGAGCCCAAAACCATACTCAGTGACAGAAATTATTAACTGCCGAAAGAGCCTGTACAGTATCCTCTGCTGTACCCCTGTTGCTGCCATCGCCCTCAAAGCATTAAGTCCCCACCAGCCTTCACCACCAAAGCCTCCACATGATCCTTAAAAGACAAACACTTGTCAAAGTGCTCAAGTACTTCAATTTACATCCATGCAATATAATACACGGGACATCTGCCTTCACACTCCCGTTATCCAGGGAGTACCACACAACCGATGCCTTGTCTGGGTTTATAACGGTCCTTGCGACCCTGCACCACTCCTCCACCGTGTTTACTGCCACCTGTAAGTCTTCAGCCAAACTTTCCCTATCTCTGCCCTGTATGTACACCAGCACATCATCTGCAAATGTCAAGATTCTACCCACACCTGGTGTCTCAATAGCTGCGACATTGCTGCTATATGCATTAAAGAACACCGGGGACATGGCAGCCCGGGTGTAATCGTACAAGGGTCAGAAATCCAGGATCCCATGTGCAGTGCAACCTTACGCTCATAAAGTACTGCCGCAACCCATCTGACAAGACAAAGGCAGACCTCCATGCCCAACAGAGTGTGTATCAACCGATCATACCTGACCCTGTTATACGCATCCTCCAGGTCAAGAGCTACGGCCACTGTCTCTTGTTTATTCTGAAAGCCCTCATTGACATCAAATACAAAAGTAGCCGCATTGATCCAGGTGTCCTCCTCAGGCCGGTAAATTTCCAAATGTCGCTGGAGCCTGCGGGATACTATCTGTTCGAAGACTTTGCTAAAGGTGTTTTGCAAGGTCATGATTCGGTATCCATTACGTCTGGAGTAATCCTTATCTTGCTTTGGGAGTGGGACCAGGTAGCTAAATATGTCGTATTTTGGACAGTCTTGTAGTATGCGTAGGGAATGTGTATTTGGGTGGGTAAATGGGTGTGTGGGAGATGTGTGTGGGTGTGTGGGAGATGTGTGTGGGTTGGGGGATGGGTGTGTGGGATGGGTGTGGGGGTGTGTCTCTGAATGGGATATATCTGTGTGGGTCTGAGTGTGTGAGTGTGGATGGGGTAAATGTGAATGGGTGGAGGATGTATGTGTGTGTGGTGAGGATGTTTGTAGGTGGGGGATGTGTGGGTGGGTGGGGAGATGTGTTTGTGCGGGTGAGAGATGTGTGGGTGGAGAGTTCATGGGGAATGCATGTGGGGGGATGTGTGTGTGTGTGTGGGGGGGATGCGTTTATGGGTGGGGTGTAGTGTGAGAGGGGAGATGTGTGAGGGATGGGGAAGGTGTGGGATGTGCGGGTGGAAAAAGGATGTATGTAAGAATGGGGGATGTGTGTTTGGCTGGGTAGTTGGGGTGTGTGTGGGTGGGAGGGTAGATGAGAGATGCATGTGTTGATGGGTGGGTGGGTGATGTGTGTGTGTGAGTGGTTGATGGATGAGTACGTTAGTGGGCGGATGTGCGTGAAAGATGAGTGTATGGCTGAGGGATGTGTGTGTGGGTGGGAAGGCGGATGTGTGTGGGTCGGGTATATGTGGGTGGTGTGTGTGTTGGTGGTTGGTGTGTTTTTTGGATGAGGAATGTGTTCATGGGTGAGGATGTGTGTATGGGTGGGGAGATGTGTGTGTTTGTGTGTGTGTGTGTGTGTGTGTGGTGTGGGTGTAGTGTGTGGTGAGATGTGTAGTTAAGGGATGTTGTGATTGGGGATTGGAGATCGGGGGGGGGGGGGGGGGGTTGGCGAGTGGGTGGGTGAAGGATGTGTGGGAGGGTGAGTGTGTGTAGGTTGGGTGTGACAGGGGAGGTGTGTGTGTGGGTGCGGGATGTGTAGGTGGGGGAGATTGTGTTGGTGGGTTATATGTGTGTAAGTGGGGGATGTGTGGGTGGGTGCGGGTTTTGTGTGTGGGTAATTGCAGGATATGTGAATTGGTTGGAATATATGTGTGTGGGTGTTGGATATGTGGTTGGGGGATGTGTGTGTTTGGGTGCGGGATGTGTAGGTGGGGGAGATTGTGTTGGTGGGTTATATGTGTGTAAGTGGGGGATGTGTGGGTGGGTGCGGGTTTTGTGTGTGGGTAATTGCAGGATATGTGAATTGGTTGGAATATATGTGTGTGGGTGTTGGATATGTGGTTGGGGGATGTGTGTTTGGCTGAGTGGTTGTGTGTGTGGGTGGGTGGTGGATAGGTGGGTGGGTGAGTGTTGGTAGGTTATGGGATGGGTGGAGGATGTATGTGTGTGGGTAGGGAGATGTGTGAAGGTGGGGGAATGTGTGGGTGGGTATGGATGTAAGGTTGCATGCATGTGTGCCTGGGTTTGTGTGTGGGTGGATGGGGTGTGTGTGGTGGGTGGGAGATATGTGTATGTGGGTGGGGAGATGGTGTATGTGGGGGTGTGTATGTGTGGGTTGGAGATGGGTGGATGGATAGGGTCAGGTAGGTGCCTGTGGGTATGTGTGTGGTTGGGTGGTGGATGTGTGTGGGGGGGACACGCGGATGGATAGGGGATGGGTGGGTGGGGGGGGGGGGGTTGTCTCATAACATGGTAACATGCTTGTTTATGCTTAAACATTCAATTTGGCACTGTTTTTTTCCTATGTGAATGCACTATGCACCTGATGAACGAAAGATGAGTGATTGGAAGGGCGCCGACTGTAAGACGGGCCTGCCGTGACCAATTTGTTACCCCTTCGATAATAAAGTTTGTTCGTTCGTTCGTTCGTTCGTTCGTTCGTTCGTTCTGTTTCCCGCCAATCCACATGTACACATGGCTGATTCGCCAGCCTTGATTTTTTGTATAAATGTGGTTGCGTAATATATTGATGTGCAGAATAATGATTTGTTCTCGTCTGTCCATAAAGTGGTAATTGTCTTGAGGTGATGTTGGTGGCTTACTGACTGATGTGATCATTATTTTGATTTGGTGGCATGTAAATGGCACATCAGGTTGTTCTTCTATTATTCCTTCCCTTAGCTAGCCGATCAGCTCTCTCGTTTCCTGGTACTCCACTGTGAGATGGTATCTACTATATGGTGACCTTACGTTACTGCCTAGTTCAGAAAGTAATGTCCGTAGTACTGGCAATTTTCCAGACAGGAGAGCCTCAAGCACTGATTTTTCATCTTTCAATAGCATTCTGAACATTTATACGGTTCTTGTCAGGCAGGTTCCCCCCTTGCAGAACACGTCACTCTTTTAAAAATATGTTTTGCACAAATTGGATTCGAACACATGACAGTCAGACAGACAAGCAAGCGTGCTAGCTGCAACGCTTAACAGATCTGGTGCCAAATAAAAAGTAGTTTGGACAAAACAAAAATGGATAGCTGAAAATAGGAAGTGGGAGTTGTGTCGTTAAAGCTGTCAATATGGTAGCAGACATTGTACTATAATCTAACGACAACATTTCAGCGATATATAACCCCATGGCAGATACGGGAGTCGCTGAAGACGATTAATCAACTACGGTCAATTAATCAGTTAAATTACACTTCAGGCTGAAGGATAGAATAGAAGAATTCCCCAAATTTGGCTATATTTACTGTGTCCTTTGTGGCTGTATCAGTTTAACATATACAGCTGAACAGTAAGAAACCAAAGTAAACATGTAGCTACTTCTTCAGCAACAAAGCAGAGAAATGGCTAGTTTACAACATAACATACCCCAACTCTGCCTTCCTAGTATACTTATACGAGGGTAAGTTAATAAGTAAGTCACAAATGGCTGTAGAAAAATAACTAACTATGATAGCCACTTGAAACCAGTTTATTTTCATATATTCATTGTCTCTTTATTTCTCAACATAATTTCCACCAACATTGATGCCTTTATCCCGTCGTTTTATCAGTCCTCCCAAACCGGCCCTCATAACTTTTCTACGCAGCTATGCGCCGCTTTACGGGAAATTTCTTGGGGTTAAGTCCATTGAAAACTCACCTTGGCGGGAGACTTTCGCGAGTGACGCCGAAGTTGAATGTGAAGTGATAACGTGGTTTAGAAAACAGAGCACGCAGTTCTATGCAGCCATTTTGGAAGGACTGATAAAACGATGGGATAAGTGCATCAATGTTGGTGGAAATTATGTTGAGAAATAAAGGGATTAGATTTTATTAGAAAGCAGCAAGTCAAATGGTTTGACCATGCAAGTAGGTTACCATTCAACAGCATACCACAACAAGCAATGATGTACAGACCAGATGGAAACAGAGGAAGAGGCCGACCACGTAAATGTTGGACGGAGAGAATGCAGAGTCCATGGGAATATCGATATATGAAGCCCATAATCGGGCACCCTCACGATGTTTATACTTCACCTCGACACCGCAAGGTGCAAGAGGAACATGATGAGATGAGATGAAATAAAGGGGGAATGTTTGTATACAAATAAACCGGTTTCCAGTTGTTATCATATTTAGTTATTTTTCTACAGCCATTTGTGACTTACTTATTAACTTACTCTCGTAGAATCTCGTAAATGGAAAGAAAGCTGAAGACAGTTGTATATATTTAACTGCAGTGGAAGACCGTGAGAATACTATCAGATGTCACGAGCAGATACCGATAAGTAATTTCAATGCCAACTTTGATCAAGAATTACCCACCAGTAATGTATTAAGTAAATGCAGTCGGAAGGTAACAGTATATTAGAATTATATATGTTAACACGGGAAAGATGCATGTTCTACGTCCAGGATGAGAAAGAATGGAGGCGGAAGCAGACACAGCGGCATTCTGTTAGTTAAAGGAGACCATTGCAACACACATTGCCTTTCTTCATCAGGGACTCAAGTAGTATACTTAGTAAGGTGGAGAAAGGAATGTTTCGTGTGGAATGGCTCACCTCGCTTCAGAGGTCACAAAAAAAACAAACAAACAAACAAAAACTGTCATATTGTCATTTACTGAAAAGAAAACTAATCTGCACAGTTCGTGGCACCTGCACTAGCAATGTGGCCTTAATTCCTCAGGCCCTACACAGCCCTACACAGCAACGTACTATAGGCAGTAAATGACCCATAGTACCTTGCGGTGTATGGCAGGAGGGTCTTGAGCCTGAGGAATTAAGGCCGCCTGGCTAGTGCAGTCGCCACGAGCTGTGCAAGTTAGGGTTTTATTTTTTTGCCCTCGACAGAAAAATAACCTAATCCCTCACCGAGGATTCAAACCCGCGTCTCCTGAAAGAGAATCCTGCATTCTAGCCACTTGGCCAGCCGCTTTTCTCAGGGGTCACAGATTGTGAGAATTGTATGGATTTTTTGCCATCACCATGCGGGAGTGCGGGGGAATGAACGAAGAGGCTGATAGGCTGACAGGGAATGCACCTCTTCGTGGTAAATAACCTATGGACAAGGGGGAGGTGGTCGTGTGCCTGTGCGACCAGGTGGAGGAGGTGGGGGACAGATTGAGAACCCGTATGTGGAAAGAATAAGATTGCAGGGATCCGGCAGGGGTTCTGTTAGAATCTCAAAACTGAGAGAGAAGACCAGAACTTTCAATCAGATAGCGGTGGTAACGATTAGTAGTGTGACTCTTGGCTGGCTGTTGAACGAGGGAGCGAAACGTATATGAGAATGTCCTGGGTGCAGTGATGTCGGTTCTTAGCTCAACTCAATTCAATTCAACAGATGCATGTTCTAAAAAATTTTACTTCAGTTTGTTTGTTGTGTTATGTCAGACGGTCTTAACTTATAAAGTGTCAGGGGATGATTAATCGTCTTAAGCGACTTCCCTGTCTGCCATGGGCTTATATAATCGTCGAAATGTTGTCTGCTACTCTATTAGCAACTTTAAAGTCATAACTGCGACACACCCCTACTTCCCACCTTCCGCCATCCATGTTTGTTTGGACTAAACCTCATTTTTGATTTTGGCACAAAATCTGTGAGTAGAGATGAACCTAGTAGATGCAGCTATTGAACACTTCTAACAACTAGGGCTAGAATTAAACTATAAGAAGACAGAGATTGTGGTCGCCTCTAAGAAGAAATAAATACCACAATGTAATATACGGATAAATGGGAATATTCTTAAATAAGTGAATCGGTACAATTATCTCAGAACAGTCATAACATCTGATGGGATATGCCTTTAAGAGATTGATTGATTGATTGATTGATTGATTTAGGAATCGACATCACAACATTCGGGGCATTCCATAAGCGCTCCGTCCCCATCCTCAGCAGCCAGCGAAGAGTTCCAACACCAATAGTACCAGTGCAGTAGCAATCTGATTATATTTAAGAGATTAGAACAAGAATCATTATGGCAAAGGTAGCCTTTAGCACAGTGGTTATCAACCTGTTTTGGCCCGTCCCCCCTTCACCATATTTTCATTACGTTATTCTCCCCCTCCCCCCTGGGGCGCAGAGGTGTTTCCAAGGCACCAGGGCCGGGTTATATACTGGCCAGGACCTATTAACGCGTCCTCGTCGAGCGTCCTGGGCAACAGGTCCCTTCGGGGTCCTGGCTAAAGTCAGTAGGATCGCTGATTCCTCCGAAGCCGGAGAGTGTCTACCTGTACGGCGAGGAACCACCAGTCTGCACACCAATAAGCCAGACATGGGACAACGGATACTCACGCAAACCTCAGGTCCTGTATGACATCACACTGACGTTGGACAACAGGATGCCTTCATCCGACATACAGGACTTCGCGTTGGAGCTCAAGCCAACGAACACAGGCAAGCAAGCAAGCATATGTATGTGCTAGAATGCTTACGTTGTGTGTCAGCGCTTTCCTTCAAGTCACATGACCACAGAAGTGAATGTGTATTTACTCTGGAGGTCATCATAGTCAAATGGATACGAACGCAAGTTCTTGAACACGCTGTGTGCACGGGTTCAACCCCTGCACAGAACAGTTGGACTAAAGTGTTGAGCTTCTTGTCCTTGACTTGGGTATGTAAATTATAAGTACCTCTGAAGTCTGAATGGGTTTGCTGATGGCGAAAGACACTGGTAATAGGGAAAGCTAATCCACATGCAATATGCAGTCCAGTGCTATTAGAAGTTGTGTATAAGGACTACGCTTGAGTTCAAAGCGACTGAGCGCCAAATATATATATATATATATATATATATATATATATATATATATATATATATATATATATATATATATATACTCTTAGTATACTAAAAGCCAAGCTGGCTCCATGGCTAAAGACTTGCAAACGTGGTTCGTGAGCTGGGTACCAGGCGTTCGAAGCTCAGCTGCGACCGATTTGTGCAGCAGACCGTGTCGCATTGTGTTATAACGTGCTGGTATGGGATCCGGTCGTTCAGAAAGCAATGGCAAACTACTGAACGTAACACTTGTCTAGTACATCAACAGCAGCTGAAAAATGCTAGTGTTGACTGCAACCCCCCCCCCCCCCCAAAAAAAAAAAAAAAATAATAATTCCCCCCTTTCGTATTTCCTCCCTCAAACCCCCCCCCCCCTCCTACATAGTATACGTAATAATGGAAGCTAAATTTAATAGCACATACTAAAATAAGTCAAGACGTCTACATAAAACGTGATTTGCGGGTCTACTTGCGTTATAAAATGAATTTCAGAAATGTGAGACGTACAGAACCGTAAAGTATGAAGGGAAAAACAATATCATGTAATCGGTTCTTGTATTAACGCGATCTTGAAATAATCTTAATTCCCCCCTCCCTCCCCCCACTGGAGACCCTAAAATTCGGGGGGGGGGGGGAATTCCCCACCGGTTGAGAACCACTGCTTTAGCAAGATGGAAAACATACTCACCAATAAAAAGATGTCATTTGCAACGAGAAAATAAATTTTATGGTAACTATTTTAGGCTGGGTCGACCTGGAGTTGGGTTAGTTGCATATTATTTACAGGACGTCACAGTCAACCCTAGCATGTTTTGACTGTGTGTGATTTCTTGGCAATACCTGGAAGCACAGTTCAGTTATAAACATTCGAAACCGCTCCGGTACGAATGGAATCAAAGAGCACAAATACGACAGGCGAGCATCTAGCTGCCATGCTCCCTCGTCTTCCAAAATATACACATTCAAAACAAATAAAAACATAGACAAGAACACATAATTAATTCATGTTTTATTCATATCCACCCACACTTGCGGTGTTTTCTTCCAGCAAAATCACATCACTCTGAAGTAAAGCAGTAAATATAGAAATGTGAAATCTGAGCAGTTTCTTTTACTTTCCACAAACAGTTACAGTTTTATTCCACAAATTCACATCACTCGGAACTTAGAAAACCATTTGGCATTTGAGAAACGTTTTGTTTTTGAGTGCCTTTCTGTTCATATTTACAAGTTCAGCTTCATCTTTTATAAATTCATTTCATTGTAATTGTAATAAATAGTGATAAATAATTCATATCTACCACTGCATTCATTTAATATTCATATTTATATTACTACTGCTTTTCGTTATTTCTAAAAAGTTATTTGGATTTAGCGACTCAATTTCCAAACATCTGCCAATATTGGCATTTAGTATTTTGTCCGTGAAATCATTTCATTGCTGAATTCATGAAGTCGTTGTAGAGTCCCAGAAGCTCGTCCAGATACAGATCTAAGAACACGATGCCCAAACAAGCAAATAACAAATAGGCTCCAAGCCTGAATATCATGTCCTTGACGTAATTTCCCGAGGCATTTTTGTCTTAAGACACGACTTCTGTCGCCGCGTGTTCATGTTGGCCGATTTCTGGGCCATGGGCCTGCCTGCTTGAATCTGGCGACTCCTTGGTTCCTGGTGATGAGCTGCTCTAGGTGGGGTAGCTGAGCTCACGGCGCGTGGGTTCTTATCCTCATATTACTTGACATCAGAGGTGTGGTAGAGCCTGGAGGGTGAATAGATATTGTAGGCATATAAATAAACATGACCTGGTACTTTAACTTCCATGCACATAGCTAGGCAATTTCAATAATAGCTGTATAGAAGTTAAACCGGCTCTGTGGCCAACGTGTTACGGAGGCAATTCGTAATCCCACATACCATGTTCGAAACACAGCAGGCGATTTGGCAGCAGAACGCCTTGCGTGTGGTTTTTATACAATGGCGTGAGTGCCATAATTCAGAAGTCAATGGCTACTGAACGTAAACTTGCCAAGAAATTACAAACAGCCAAACATGCTGGGGTTGACTGCGACATCTTGTAAAGGATATGCAACTTAACTTTTTGGAAGTAAAACTAAAAGACTCTTATAGCAAATCAAATGACCATTCTAACGCCTTGGAACAACTCTGTTGATGAAAATCTTCCAAGCCACCTCCCCCACCCCCAGTCCACCCAGCATTATTTCTCTTGATCTGCCTCTGCCTCTTTTCACACTGATCTTTCCAGTTGTCACGATGTTCTCCTATGCTTTTCTTCTCATTACATGACCGAAGAATGCTGTTTGTCTCATTCTTATTGTTGAATATAATGTTCTAGTTTCATAAGACTCTTTGAGGCAGTTGTTGTTTGTTACCCTTGCAGTCCAAAGAATTTGCAATATTCGTTTCAGTAACCACATCAACGTTGTTTCTCAGCCCTTCCTGAGCTCCATGATTCACTATTATGCAGCAAGACAGGTTTTATATAGCATTTCAGCATTGTATGGATGCTGTGGTCAACATCCTGTCAGCCGCCTTTATTTTCCAAGAAAATTACACGACACAGAGAAACATCACTGAGGCAGCATTTGGGTTATCCAAGAAGAAGAAGAAGAAGAAGAAGAAGAAGAAGAAGAAGAAGAAGAAGAAGAAGAAGAAGAAGAAGAAGAAGAAGAAGAAGAAGAAAAAGAAGAAGAAGAAGAAGAAGAAGAGCCGCCGCCGCCGCCGCCGCAGCAGCAGCAGCAGCAGCAGCAGCAGCAGCAGAAGAAGAAGAAGAAGAAGAAGAAGAAGAAAGAAGAAGAAGAAGAAGAAGAAGAAGAAGAAGAAGAAGAAGAAGAAGAAGAAGCAGCAGCAGCAGCAGCAGCAGTAGCAGCTCCAAGTTCTTGTCTCGACCACACCGCGTGGCCAAGCCATCCAGATATTTACTAATACACAATCGTATTACTTAAACGCAGCGCTCACATAAACCCCATAATTGCCTATCACTACCCTTTTTGGACAACAATACCTTTCAAATTAATATCCGGATTGTGGCTGATTAGGTCAATGGATAATTAATCTGAGCCTTGCGGTGCACCCTAATTATAACTTCTCTCATGAGGTTGAACGGGATAGGGGTGAGGAGAAAAGCATGGGATAGAATAAACCCAAACAGGTAGTCTCCATGGTGAAGTAGTCAAGCCGTCTGCTTCGCGCTCCAAAGGTTGTGGGTTAGATTCTGGGCTACGTCTTTCACTACACGCGTGCATTTGTCTCGGAGACTCATTGGGGTCGTCGCCGGAGCTACGGAGTTCGTGCTTTGTGCGCTGCTTTCGGCAGGTCATCCTGCCAAAAGAGACCGAGCCATATGGGATAAAAATCCAAGGCAATGAAGTCGAACCTCTCGACTTTTAAGACTTTTTTTAAAACCTCATCACCTAACCACAACGTACACCTGTAATCCTAAATCCGAGCCGTAAACCCTAACCATAAACCGTTACCCAAGCTATGACCGGTGACGACAGCGCAGCACGCCCCATCATCATCATCATCGTCGTCGTCGTCATCATCATCATCAAATTTAGAGGTCAGCATGACCGAATGGATAAACACGCTTGTTCTTAAACTTCCGGTGTGCGGATGCCGAGGTAGCGGGTTCAACCCTACACCGGTCAGTTGGACTAAAATGTTGACTTCGCGCCTTTGACTTTAAGACGTAAATTATAAGTAGCTCAGAGGTCGGGGTAGGTTCACCTGAAGGCGATGGACACTGGTAATAATGAAAGCTAATCCACACGCAAAGAATCAGTCCAGTGCACTAGAAGTAGTACATGTATGGACTACGCTCAAAAGCGAGTTCAAAGCGACGAACGAAAAAAAAAAAATCAAAGCAAACAACTTTCATTTTGCAAGCGTTATCGATTAATATACTCGTATCATGCAAATCTAATAGAGCCTGTACTTTTGTATGGATGTGAAGCGTGGACAATAAGTAGACAAGCTGGAAAAAAAAAACATCTTATGGCTGTGGAAATGTGGTTTCTGAGGAAAGTGCAACAGAATACCACGGAAAAAGAGAAAGACCAACGACCATGTCCTACAAGAAACAAATGAACATCGTAAACTGATTATAGAAATTAGACGTAGACAGACAGAATGTTTTTGGATATGTTATGAGAAGAAATAAATTAGAAAACTTGGTGACAACTGGCAAGATCGAGGGGAAGAGAACAAGGGAAAGACAGAGAAGTAAATATCTGGATGGCTTTACCACGTGGCATGGTTGAGGCAGGAATACTGAGCTGATCCACGACTCTAGTGATCGAGTGAAATGGCGAATCATGACCGCCCACGCTTACCGGCATGGCACATGGTGGATGGATGGATCATGCCTAAAACGATATCTATGAACAGCATTATACCAGGCGCGTTTTTTTAAGTAAGCCCCGTTTTGACCTTACCGACAAACACTGATGGAAAACGGAAATATGCATATGCAGTATGTTTATGTTGTTCATTAGCTAGCTGTGTGCTATTTTTTTCACTGTCGAAATCTTGTTTATTGCTGTGTGTGAGTGATTTATAATGAGTGCAAAAATAAATACTCCCGCCAGCTGCGAGGTTCGTGCTGTGATCCGTTTTTGCTAGCAAAACAACAGTGCTTGCAGAAATTCATGGACCACTGTTTTCTGGGACAAAAAGGGGGTTTTGTTTATTAATTTTCTTGACCGTGGAAAGACAGTTAATGCCAAATATTATCGTGGCACTCTGATAAAACTTAGACGTGCCATCCAAAATAAGAGACGTGGGTTGCTGTCCTTGGAATTGTGCTTTTGCACGATAATGCTCGACCTCACGTCGCACATGGAACAATTGTTGCAAACATTTCACTGGGAAATTGTTGACCACCCCCGATCTGGCGCCAAGTGATTACCACCTTTTCATGCACCTAAAGACCTGGCTGGCATTACAGCGGTTTGAAACTGATGATAAACTGCAGACAGGTGTTAACGAATGGTTCAAGACACTGGCGGCAGACTTCTATGACATTGGAATTAAGAACCTGGTGCCACGTTACCAAAAATGGTGATTATGTTGAGAAATAATGTAAATGTCACTTTTCGCTGCAACAAATCATTTTTATATATAATGTTTTTTTTTTTTTTTTTTTAAATGTTATACCGGAACTTACTTTTTTTTTAAAAACTAGCCTCATACAACAAGGGTGCTCAACTATGTACAATGTATAATATATATCCCAAGTATTACCCATGAGGGTTGACCAGGATATTGACAATAAAAGAAGCCACAGAGCCAGCAAGGGAGGAGTACTGTGGAGAAATGTAGAATGATGTAACAAATACCCCAGATTAATATACGTACTTGAAAGCAAAGGGGGACAATGAGAATAATTAATAGAGAAAGTACGATCGGTAAAGCAAAGTCTGAAGAAAGGGAAGTCACCACGTTATAATGATATTTCTGCTGCTTCTTCCTCGTCTTCGTCTTTCCTCAAAGGTCAGTATGTATAAAGGAAACTGTTAACCAACGCGAAAAATATTGGCACATTTCAACCAAACTTATAAAAAGTAAGAAAATTTGTTAACGAAATGCTTTTCGTCGTCGTCACATTCGCAATTGCAAGCGCTAACAAGACAAGTCACCTGAACAAGTCAAGAAGCCTGATACAGGGGGAAATGGCACATGGCAAGAACATCAAAAGATACGCGGTATCCAAGACTGCACGCAGCGTAGGAGCCGACAAAGCAGTAAAGAAGACGGGTGGAGAGAACCTTCATGTGAGTTACAACAAAGAACCTGAAACTACAGTTACTACTGAAGCCACCACGAGGAAGATCGGCGACAACCCACCTCAGACAAGAATCAACACAGCGAAGAAGAAGGAGAAAGACACCAGAGTCGGAAACACCGACTCAAAATGTCAGATGGTTTGTCAGGCATATTCAAGTGGAGCTGTCAGACGAACAAATCACGAAGCAGCTACAAGAAGAGAATCTCCACATCCGAATCTTGAAGGCGGAGCGGATTCTGACAAAGATCCCTACCACGCTAGAGGTGGTAACGACTGAGGGCAGCGAGATACCACGCCAGGTATCGATAGATAAGAAAATACAACAACCTGAAGGATTCTTACCAAGGATTACTCAATGTTCCAGATGCCAGAGAGCTGGCCACAGCAGAGCAACATGTCGCAGTAAGACGGAAATCTGTGGTACTGCGCCGATCACCATGCCGCCAAGGAGTGTCCGCTGGCCAAGCTGAACACGGACTTCCGAGCACCCAACAACAAAGAAAATGCGCCAACTGCCTGGGCAAGCATGGAGCAAGATACTTACGCTGCATGTACCTCCAAAAACACAGAGACGTTCTAAACATCGCCATTACCACAAAGACACCGTACAAGGAAGCAAGTCAGAGCTGCGAGACAGCAACGGGTATATCACAAGCTGAAAGAGATCAACTGCAAAACCAGATATACGAGTTGAAGAAGCTAGTTAGTTAGTTAGTCGAGGTTCCAACTTCACGGCAACGGGTCGTCCCCATTATGCTCCGTTCCTGTGCCAGTGAATATCACACAAAATGCTCCCCACTGTCCAATGTGAAAAGTGGAATAGGCAGGAGTCTCGGCAATCCAACAGCCCGCACAGGTACACTGTGCATAATGCCGCTGCCAGAATGCCAACACAAAATTAATCCACGAAAACCACAGTTCATCGTCGATGGACTCGGCAGTCACCAGAAAGACCTCATTGACCCGGGTTTTCTCACATGGCTCGGTCTTTTACCACAGGGCGACCCGCCGAAAGTGTCGCATAAAGCACGAACTCCGCAGCTTCAGCGCCGACTCCCGGGAGTCTCCTGAAAAATGCACTCGTGAACCGAAAAGGCAAATCAGTCTATTCAGCAACAGCCGGTAGCCATTGTTCCGAACATGCAGGTCACTGTACAGGACAGATGTAAAAGCATTCCCCGCGAATTTCACAGCTCACAGTGTCGCCCACGCACTCACTCAGTAGCAGGGCGACGGAACCATGTACTACCAGTCCAACATGAGGAAAATGCGATTGCAAACCGTAGCTGCAAGCATAAACACGCCACAGGCCTTAACGGTTCAACGCCTAACCGCCATATTGGCGACCGGAAGTCGAGTTGAAGAAGCAAGTCAAGCCACTGCTGACGCCTAATCCGACCAGTCACAATGAGAAACTGCTGGCTGAAATAAAGGAGATCCATCAAAACATCAAGAAGTGGAACATATGGCACTGATAAAGAAGGAGAACGAAGAAATCCTACAAACCATCAAATCAGAGCGAGAACTTCAAAAAGCTGAAATGTAACTTTTCCACAACAAACCAACAGAAGCCATACAAGAAACCACAGAGAAATCGCAAGATGAAAACCAAGTGACCAAGCCTGAACCGCAAGCTAAAGCCAGCAGCCCAACCACGGCGCCCGAGACATACAAAGGGAAACCAATATCCCGCCAGACATCCGAAGAAAACCGAGATGAGCACCCTGATGACGGAGCGGAAAGGCCCCAGGGACCTACCTTGGAGGAGTGCCTAGAATCGATAAAATTGCAGGCAATTAGAGATGAACTCGGGTACAAGGAATTCAGAATGCGCTGGAGAGAAAAAGAAAAGAAGAACCCCAAGAAACTCAGAGGGCAACCGATAGAATACACAGATATACATTATAACCCTTAGTCCGGCTTCGAGTACTATATAAATGACGGAGAGATTATCTCGTGGTTGTCCACGGAGGAAGACTGCGAAAGGAAACATAAACTATTTATCGAAATAGAAAACAGGCACAAGGAGGAAAATGACAACATCGAAAAGCTTCTACGGACAATATACAAAAAAGAAGTCAAACAGACCAAATAAAAATTCTTTATAAGGACAGCACCCAGCCAAGCAGACGAGCAAGGAGCCTGCACATGCAAAGAAAACCACAAGAGGAGAAGGGCAAAAAGGATAGCCGCCGACCAATCCTCCAGCTGACATCACAGACACAAAAGCCGATATAACCAGTCTGGGTCAGGAGCAACTCGTAAGAGCGCACAAGACAAAAGTCAGGGCGAATAAACCCACAAAAACCACGGACCTAAATAATGACCACAGCTGAAAGAAGCAGGATGAACGAGGCCGAATTTGGAATTTTTGTTTTTCAAGTCAAGTCAAGTCAACCAAATGTGAAAATTTTGGGGGGCCGCGTAGTCTCTAGGTATGGTGTCCGCCTCGAGTGCTGGAGGTCCCAGGTTCAAGCCCTGGTGATGACCGGGATTTTCGTCTCGTGGACTTCTAGTAATAAGATTTCCCCTGGTCTCTAGATAGTGAGATCGGACGCTCGTGTGTATTGTTGCGCACGTAAATAATCACTTGACAGTTGGAAATCGAAAAAGAGTAGCCTAACGGCGCTGTCCGGGCAAAATTTCGAGTTAAAAATCTACCCAAAGTATTTCATGATCCTCGCCGACGCAACGGAGTTCGTGCATTGAGCTGAGTTTCTCCAGACTCAGGTTTGAGTTAGGAGGAGGACGGAACACTTATGGGTTAAACCGTGTGCCGTGATGTTGATCCAACGACTGAAAAAAAAAAAAAAAAAAAAGTAACGTGACGACGGTGAGAATCAGCAGTGGCTTGAATCTCGTCGGTAACTTACGGGGTATGTGAGCCGGCCGCTCAGAAACCAATGGCAAACTACTGAGCGTAATCTTGCCAAGAAATCAACAATCAGCTAGAAGATGCTGATGTTGACAGCGATGTCCTGTAAAGGATATGCACAACATATCTTTAAGAAAGGAGACAAGTTCCAATGTGAAAATTATAGAGGAATATCACTCCTGTCCATAAGCTATAAGATACTATCCGCGGTATTGCTAAATAGACTAAAACCATATTCAGAAGACATATTCGGTGACTACCAGGCGGGTTTCAGACAAAACAGATCAACAATAGATCAGATATTTATCAAACGACAAATAGCCAAGAAAAGTTGGGAATATAAAAGAGATCTCCATAACATTTTTGTGGATGTAAAAAAGGCTATGATAGTGTCCATAGGAATAGTCTATGGAATGCTATGCAGGAATTTGGAATACCAAGGAAGTTAATCAACATGACCAGACTATGAATGGAAGATACTTATAATATAGTAACATATAAAGGCAGGAAATCAGACCCCTTCCAAATAACATCTGGCTTGAAACAGGGTGATGCACTATTGCCGCTCCTTTTCAATCTGGCTCTAGAGAAAGTTGTAAGGAAGGTAAACAAGGAATGTGCTACAGGAGGAACATCCAAACTGCTTGGTTATGCAGATGATATAGATATTATAGGGGAAAATGAACAAAAGACATTGGAAATATTAACTCACTTAAAAGAAAAAGCTCAGCAAATGGGACTGGTTATCAACCAATACAAGACAAAATGTATGGTGATTTCAAGAGAAGGAATGGCTAAAAACTCTGGCCACATACAAATAGATAATATGACCATTAAAAGACCGGAAACATACAAATACCTGCTCCAACATAATAAGGGAAGAAATACAAGCTAGAATCAACTCTGGAAATAAGATATACTATGCACTACAACATCTACTAAAATCAAAAGCACTATTTCGTAACACCAAGATCACAATATACAAAACACTGATTAGACCATTTGTGCTTTATGGCTCTGAAACCTGGAGTACAACTAAAGGAGACGAAGCCTTGTTACAAACCTTGAGAACAAAGTCTTAAGACAGCATCTTTGGGCCCATTAGGACACACAAAGTGGAGAGTGGAAAGAAGAAGCAACAAAGACATTTATGATCTGTTAAGTCCCCTGCTAATCACTGGTATCATGAAGGCTAATAGGACTGCAATGGCTGGGCATATAGAAAGAATGGAAGATAATAGGGAAACAAAACTTGCTTACACTCAGGAAATAAATGACCGTAGACCCCGAGGTAGAACCAAGAAGACGGTGGAGAGATAATATACATACAGACCTACAAGCACTTGGAATCAGTGACTGGCAAGAGAAGGTCAACCAGAGAGACGAATGGAGACGGCTTGTATCTGCAGCAAAGAACCTCAATGGCTCAGAATGCTGAAGAAGAAGAAGAAGAAGAAGAAGAAGAAGAAGAAGAAGAAGAAGAAGAAGAAGAAGAAGAAGAAGAAGAAGAAGAAGAAGAAGAAGAAGAAGAAGAAGAAGAAGAAGAAGAAGAAGACTGTGGAAAACTATGGCGAAATATGGCTGTCCACGAAAGTTTGTCCAAATAGTGCGGCTATTTCATGATGGTATGCAGGCAAGAGTTCAGGAAAATGGTGAACTGTCTGAGCCCTTTCCTGTCACCAATAGAGTGAAGCAAGGATGTGTCCTGGCACCAACACTGTTCAGCCTCAGTTTTCAGCTATGCTGACGAATGCCTTCGACAACAATGACATTGGAATAGACATCAACTACCACATGGATAGAAAGTTGTTTCAATCTCAGAAGGCTGAAAGCTAAAACCAAAACTAATAACGACACCATGCAGAGAGCTCCTGTTTGCTGATGATTGCGCTCTATACGGCCAAACTCAGAGGCAGTACATGCAACACAATGTTTCAGCTTGCTCATATGTCCTGTGCAACTTTGGCTCAATATCAACTTGGAGAAGACTGTAGTTATGTACCAGCCAGCTCCAGGGATTAATCACACCGTGCCGAATATCAAAGTGAATGGTCATAGGACTAGTATTGTGGACAAATTCACCTATCTTGGCAGCACTGTGTCACAAGCTGCACAATTGATGACGAAGTGATGCCAAGAATCTCCAAGGCCAGCAGGCCTTTGGCAGACTGTACAAGAATGTATGGGACAGAAATGGAATAAGCCTGCAAACAAAGCTGAAGATCTACAAAGCAGTTATATTATCAACACTGCTATATCCTTGTGAAACCTGGACTGTTTATCAGCGACATGTTATCAAATTAAATCACTTCCACACAGTCTGCCTTAGAAATCTATTGAAGATTAAACGGCAAGACAAGATCCCATACACTGAAGTTCTAGAAAGAGCGTCCATGCCCAGTATCCATACTCTACTAATGAAGAATCAGATTCGTTGGGCAGGTCACTTAACTCGCATGCCAGATCACAGGCTCCCTAAATGAATTTTTTACGGCGAGCTGCATTATGGTAAACGCTCCCAAGGCGGCCATATGAAATGCTTTGAAGACACTCTGAAGATCTCAATAAAAACTTTTTGGAATTCATCATGACACCTGGGAGACTGCAGCCAGAGACCTAAATTCGTGGCGTAGGTCATTACGCAAGGGTGCAGTCACTTGTGAAGCAACCAGGACTGCAAGAGCTGTGAAGAAAAAGCTGGACAGAAAAACCACTGCAGGAGATCCTCCTCCAGGAACGTCAAGCATTCTTTGCCCACATTTTCAAAGAACATTTCGAGCCAAAATAGGCCTTATCAGTCATCTAAGAACTAAAGACCCCATACTTTCAATCCCACTGGATGAAATGAATGGTCATCATTATTCTTGATGGACAAACAACACAATTAGACAATATAGACACTGATTTAATTAAGAACATGATTTTTGGTGATTGATTAAGGGAATGATTTTTTCACGTGGGTTGGCACCATGTCGGTGATATATTTGTTTTTGTTTTCCATTATCAAAAGATCCATGATCTTCCTGCACCCCAGAAAGTTATTTCAACAGATTTGTTAAATGAAATATGAGTTTGAGACAATTTACTTGTTGATTATGTCAGCATTTGTTGGTTGTTGCAATTTGTTACAACATATACATTTCATCTTGTTTATATTTAATCTGGCCCCTTTTGATGTTAACTTTAATAATGCCGCACCAGTCACCCCAAAGTATTCCTGCTCACTGTTCGGGACGGTATGTCCAGGGCGGTGTTTCGTGAGAACACCGTGTGTCAGCTCTTCATTTATGGAAACCTCCTTCGACGGCAACGGGCGCTGTGATTTAGGGGATACTGAGACTGGGCGTCATCTCCCCCCTCCCCCCCCCCCCCCCCCCCCACAAAAAAAATCATACCTAATCGTAAGCTCAAAATCAGCCGCGGGTGTATGAAAGCAGATTGCTTTGTGTCGTCGTTTTCGATGGTATAAGGCGTCCGCCGTTCAGAAAACAACGACAAACTACTGAGCTAACTTTGCCTGGTGCGGGTACATCACGAGCAACCAATAAATGCTGGGGTTGATTGTGACGTCCTTTGAAGGGCATGCAACTATCTAGCATGGATGGTGGGAAATGCCCCTCCTCTGCCCCTGCCCCTTGGGGGACGATTGCTCCCATGCATGCTGCTGTTCTGCGCGGGCCTAATGGGAGGAGCACCACCTGTAGGTGGGAGGACAAAGTTGAAGCCACCACTCGGAGGCCTTTGAATGTCCTGCCAAACAACCAAGGAAGTTCAGTTATCAGTTATCAGTTATCAGTTGGGGTATCTTCGTTGCATTCCGGACATGTCCATAGGTGCTCAGATCCTCCCCCAGCATATGCATCAGACTAATCCCCATCAACAAATACCGGGAGGAGATCAGATGTGTCGGCCCAACAACCCAAATATTACAACTCTGCAGTAAAATGGTACGGGGGCTGCGTGGTCTCGAGGTATGGTGTCCGCCTCGAGTGCTGGGGGTCCCGGGTTCAAGCCCCGATGAGGACCGGGATTTTTTCACGTGGACTTCTAGTAATAAAATTTCCCCTGGTCTCTGGGTAGTGAGATCGGATGCCCGTGTGTATTGTTGCGCACGTAAAAAATCCCCTGGCAGTTGGAAATCGTAAAAGAGTAGCCTAACGGCGCTGCCCGGACAAAATTTCTAGTTAAAAATATACCCAAGTATTTAAGGATCCTCGCCGGTGCTACGGAGTTCGTGCACTGAGCTGAGTTTCTCCAGATTCGGGTTTGATTTAGGAGGAGTACGGAGCACTTATGGGTTACACCCGTGTGCCGTGATGTTGATCCATCGACTAAACTAAACTAAACTGTAAAATGGTACAACGCAATTACTTCCAAACCAAACCAAAAATACCGGACGAATAAAAAAGGAGATTTAAATACCTAATGGAATCAGAAGAAGAGGCCGACCATGTAAACGATGAACATAAAGAATAACAGAGTCCAGGGGAATCTCGATATATGAATCCCACAAACGGGCACTCTCCCGGTGTTTATGCTTCACCTCGACACAGCAAGGTACAATAGGAACATGATGAGATGATGATGATGATGATGTTGATGATGATATGATGATGATGAGATGGAAACCAAGATATATGAAGCCCATAAACTGGCACTCTAGAGCTGTGTATGTTTCACCTCGACACGGCAAGATACAAGACGGACAAGATGAGATGCTTGCTTGCTTGCTTGAGTTCGTTGGCTTGAGCTCCAACGTGAAGTCCTGTATGTCGGATGAAGGCATCCTATTGTCCAACATCAGTGTGATGTCATACAGGATCTGAGGTTTGCGTGAGTATCCGTTGTCCCATGTCTGGCTTATTGGTGTGCAGACTGGTGGTTCCTCGCCATACAGGCAGACACTCTCCGACTTCCGAGGAAACAAGATGAGATGAGATGAGATGAGATTATTAAGAAAGAGAAGAACCATAACTGCAGCAAGACTATCTCTGGGGGAATGACCTTGACCTTGGACCATACTGCATCTAGACCTAGGAATATATTCTTCCTCTATCCCAGACGGAGAGACGAGTTCTTCATGAAAGTACACTTTAATTACCTGTCCATAGACAAAACACAGCTGAATTCCCTACAGCAGTAGTAGTAGTAGGGCTACCGTTGTGCTCGGTGATGTTGACAGGGTCAAATAGTTAACGACTGCTGGGAAGGTGACACTTTTCTGGATGCCATGTTTCGTAGAAATGTTCAACAGGAAATTCGCGTGAAATCGAAACGAAAAACGCATTGTTTCGCCTCTTCTCGAGAAATAAATTAAAAGGTATTTATTGGCACTCAAAGTGAGAAAATAAAAGATGTAGAGATTAGAAGACACATTCATCATCATCAAGTGCCTTGTCTGCTGGCGTAGGCATTCACGTCTTACCCCCATATCTCGGTGTTTGGTGGTGTGGATTAACTTTGCTGGTGATATATCCCTCCATGCCATCGTGGAGGCGGTCACTGCAGCTTTCCGCTGGATGGAGAATACGATATACACACACACACACACACACACACACACACACACATCGTGATTGTAACTGACGCAGAAAGCACGCCTAAGAAGGTGAGGACAGGCATGCTTCGTGCAGTGTGGCTTGATTCGCTTCGGGAGGTCACTGGGGTGCAAGCAACGCCTGGATCTTTTCTCCGGGGCATGCCGGTGTGCTGGGGAAATGAACAGGCGGACAGATTGGCTGCTCTGCAAAACTTGTGAGTATTGATGCATGACAAGGCAGACGTGGTTGCGGCCTTGTGGGAGCATGTGTACACCTCGGAGGAGCAAATGGATCATCATGGTCTGGCAAGAATGAGGACAGCGAGGAGTGACGAGAGGGATCTGGCCGACGCTCGAACGCTCAGAGGAAAGGCGAGGACGAACATATAATCAGATTGCTACTGGTACTATTGGGTTGGAAACTCTTCGCTGGCTGCTGAGGATGGGGACGGAGCGCCTATGGTAATGCCCCGAATGCTGTCGGTTTCTAGATGAATGAATGAATGAATGAATGAATGAATGAATGAATGAATGAATGAATGAATCATGCCATCGTCTGAGACCATCCAGCATCATTTCTTGTGGTTTGCCCCTGCATCTTTTCCCAATGGTCTTTCCAGTTATCACGATGTTATCCAATGCCCCTCTTCTCATCACATGACCACAGAAAGCTGTTTATCTCATTCTTATTGTTGCATATAATGTTCTAGTATCATTAGCCTTTTTAAGACAGTCATTCGTTGCTCAGGCAGTCCAATGAATTCCCAACATTCGTCCCAGAAACCACATCTCTGTTGCTTCCAAGACACATTAGACAATATACAAATAACAGATTTTGGTGTAGGAGCCTGTTCTACTACCAGACGCTTCCACAGGGTGGGGGATGTTGGAGTGGCCTCTAAATAGTTTGTCTAGAGCAGGGGTGGCCAATACGAGGCCCGCGGGCCGCATGCGGCCCGCCGGACGTCATATTACGGCCCGCGGAGTGGGAAGCGATGATGTGGTCGAAGCTGTAGCACGCTTGCTTGTTTACTTTAATTAACAAAAAAAAAAAAAAAATTAGGTGCGTGGCCAGGGAGAAAATATTATTTCTGAAATTTGGCCCGCCTGCTGAAAAGGTTGGCCACCCCTGGTCTAGAGGTTAGCTGTGAATATGTGAACTCAGCATACGTAGACCAACTTAGGCGGTGGTCACTGAGAGAGGGTAAGTTAGTTGGTGGGGCAGCTATCTCTATAAAATACCTCACAACTCTGCTGCCTGGCTTGGCGGGTACGAGGAGCCACACACAACCTCTCCCCCCATGCTGTCTTGCTTTTAGACAAAGACTAACGAAGTCAGCGTGTCTCCCTGGCCTAGGGGTTAACGTCTTTCTCCGTAATCCCGTATATTCTCGTGAGTAACGTAACCTGCGCGAGAATCGGTAGCGGTTCTCGCCCGCGTTGGTAACTTAGGGGTATTGAGCCGTTCGCTCAGAAATCAATGAGCAAACTACTGAGCGTAATCTTGCCTAGTACATCAACAGCAGCTGAAAAATGCTGATGTTGACTGCAACGTCCTGTAAGGGATGTGCAAAAATAAAAAAAGCGAATTCAACACTGCGCAAACCGGTGGAAGCAAGGGAAAACCACCGCTGTATTTATCCCTAGTTAATCATGCTTCAAAACATTCGATCAACTTAACCACTTTAATGGAGATGGCAATGGAATCTCTCCGTCCTGTAGGGAGCATCGTGTGCTACGGGTGATACCCAATCGTCACCATGCGACTGTATGCAAGTTATCATGGCACGGAAGGGAGTCAGCGCACGAAGCGATACTTGCCGTTGGAAATGGCAAGATATGGAGAAGCATCATCACCCAACTCAGTCGGCAAGGTACTTGATGATGATAGACACACTGGGATTCTTATTGTCCCTCGTGCAGGTGTGTGGGTCAATGAGCAGGCTGATAGATTAGCTGCTGCTCATTCTCTTGAAGAAGAACTCGACATCTTCAAGTGCGATGCCAGCTGGCGTAGGCGTTCATGTCTCTCCACAGATCTCGGTATTTTGTGTTCTGGATCAACTCTGCTGATGATATTCCTTCACGCCACCGTCTCAATCAATCCAGCATCATTTCTCTTGGTTCTCCCCCGATGTGTCTCCACCTTGACGTGGTGGGGGAGCTTGCGTGTCCCATCGACCCCATTTGCTTGCCGATGGATGAAAAACTACATATCGGACAGCTTATGGGATAGGGACCAGACTAAGAGAGACACAACCTGCTGCTCTGCAGGTATAGACTGAGGATAACAGTCAAAAGTTTAAAAGGTGCACGAAGGCAGACGTTTTTGGTCCGGACAAAACTCTTAAGGCTCCCTGTCGAGGGCTGTGGCTGAACGCCTCTAAGCCACAAACCCTCGGATCTGAGAGCCAGGCCGATACCAGTCTCCGGAAACTCTTAAGGTTCACTGTCGAGGGCTGTGGCTGAACGCCTCTAAGCCACAAACCCTCGGATCTGAGAGCCAGGCCGATACCCGTCTACCGGAAAATAGAAACATGATACTGAGCAAGCTACATGCTCAGGTCTGATACATGTTCGAAGGCTCTCAGCTGGGGGATATGAGAGATTCCCGGATGAAGGGGCCTGGCCGTTTCCCGTTCACTGCTGCACGAAGGTAAGGTGCTGAGCCGGCAGCACATGTAGCCTACCTCGTGAGCGAGTACAAAAAAGTCAGACAAGTGCCCCAGTCGATGGGTTACGGAAACTGTCTGTATCTAACTCATAGAGAGTGTAGACAAAAGTGGAAGAATGTCTCATCAACGCGAAATGGAACGCACGGCGAGCGAACCTATTGCGTGGTCTGAATTCACAAGCAAAAGCTTACCGAGTGGATGTCACTCGCAGTCTGACCGCTCCTGGTGTGTGATTGAGCGATCAGTGGCAAGAGGGCTGCCCAACACATGGAAGTGAGGAACTAAAGCAGCCATGAGCAGGACGTGGATCTTGGGTGAGCCCAGTCTCAGAGCAATATGTGCCGGCTCTGCAATTATGGAAGCCTCCTTGGATAGCGAGATAATGCCCATGGTCTGCCCCTGCCTTCCTCGAGGGCAGACCACGATATCGTTGATCGTCCTATCTTGACCAGCTGAGATGTGGGTGACATTACAACAGTCTAACGTGTCTCGAAACCAGAGGAAGGCTAACCTCACTGAAAAATGCCCGCCGGAAGTCGGAAGTGTCGTCCTACGGGTGGCAAACTAAAAATTGACACTACGCATTTACGTCCGAGTGAAATGTCTCGTCCGAATGTCTCCCGTGCTAGGAACAGCTCTGACTACCTAGTTTCCGAATGCCGCTCTTGTTCGGAACAGCTCTGACTAGGTAGTTTTCCGAATGTCTGTCGTGCCTGGAACAGCTCTGACGGGCGCAACGACAAGCACATGTGCGAAAACTCGCTGAGTGAATACCTTCTGCAGACCTGTCTGGTTTGTGCGGGAACGGCCCGGGGCGAACGAAAAGCCCATATATTGAAGTGAGGAATTAAAGCAGCCATGAGCATGACGTGACCATTCCCTCGGTGAGCCCAGTATCAGGGCGCTATGTGTCGGCCCTGCAACTATGGAAGCAATCTAGGATGGCGGAAAATGCTATGGACTGTGCCTTCCTTCTCTTGAGGGATGACCGAAGTCCTCGACTGTTCGAACTTGACCAGCTGGGATGTGGACGGTACCACAAAAGTGAGAGTCTCCCAGGATTGCTAACCTGGTCAAAAATGCACGCGAAAGCCGGATGTGTGACCTAAGGGTTTTCAACCCAAGGGTGCCTAACGCACACCGCAATCACATCTGAAAAAACACTCCGGATGAACGAAAAGAAGAAGAAGAGAAGATTTCTCTTGGTTTGCCTCTGCCACTCTTCCCAGTGATCTTTCCGGTTGTCACGATGTTCTCCAATGCGTCTCTTTTCACATATTGCATGTATACAACAACTATCTTGTTTAATTTCTGTTGGTTAATTTGGGATATATACTAGTGTCCCGTCAGTGGTGGAGTTGGGTAACAATATTGGTTGTCAGGTGACTAACCTACTAATAGATTTAGTGCCAAACAAAACTTAGGTTTGAACCAAACAAAATTGATGGCGGAAAATGGGAAGTAGGGTGTGTCACCGTTATGACCTAAAAGTTGATAACTTTGTGGTAGCAGATACGTTGTATTATAACACAATGACAACATGCCGGCGATATATTAGACCATGGAAGATACAGGAAATCGTTTAAGACTATTAAACATCTCATGGCAATCAATAACACAAAAGATATTTAAACTTAAAAGCCATAAACATTACGTTGCACGATTTACTGCCTGTCATATTCGCTGCATCTCGCAATGCACACTGCAGGGTTATATATCATTTGAAGTGAATAAATGAGTAATACTTTAGCTGAAACAATTAAAACACATTGTCACAGGTATTGCTCAAATGTAAAGCATATGTTTATAGTATGTAGCCGAATAAGCCGAAATTAAACCGTTTTTAAACGTTAATATAAATTAAAACAGAAAAAAAGAGTTGTGCAGTGTCAGTCGTGTCATTACTCCCATCAACAGCAAGGGAGAATGCAACAAAGTCTTTGCCTTTTTCGACCAGCTGTGTCTTCACATCAGTGGCTATCTCACAAACCCGATCAATAACTGTATTTCTGCTAAGGCTTACCTTTGCAATCATCTGCTTTTTGTCTGAACACAAGACGTCACACTCTTTCATCGTGCAGCACTTCAGAAACTCTCCTTCTGTAAATGGTCGGCCTGATTTTGCGATCTCCTCCGCCACAATAAAACTTGCTTTCACAACAGCTTCAGTTTGTGATTTTGCTTTGGTGAAAAACATCTGCTGTGATGTTAGATGCCTCTTCAATTCTTCTACCTTCTGTAGCTTCTGTTGTGCATTCAGGCTGTTTAACTTGTCTTGATGTTTAGTCTCGTAGTGCCGTCTCAGATTATATTCTTTGATCGCAGCCACATTATCTCCACAAATTAGGCACACGGATTTACCGCCAATATCAGTAAACATAGATTCAGCCTCCCAGCGGCTTTGAAAGACTCTGTTTTCAGAATCAACATTTCTCTTGGTCATTTTAAAGGCTAGCTTTGATTTTAAAAAGATTGTGCTTCTACCGACAGACGCTTGAGTGATATCTGGTTAGCCGTAGCGGGAAAATGTGATGTAATATCCGGGCACTACACTACTTTCATTTCTTATGCGCCAATCCAACACGAGCATCTGAACGTTGCTAGGTCACTATAACGATGAACATCCACTCACTACACAACTTTTATTTTCGCTTATTCTGATCAAAGCGAGAATGCTCTGACTGGGATTGTGGTCAAGGCAAAAACACCAGAATCTCCCTTCACAATTCTCCCTCCGGCCCGAGAGTGAGATGACTACACTTTGATCTTAGCCAAAGTGCTATCACACCATATACCTGTAGCAGAAACCTTTTTCGAAACACTTACACAATTTTTTTAACGGATATTTATTTTTAATCTTAACTGATTCAGTGCCAAACAAAAAGTCGGTTTGGACCAAACAAGGGTCACAGTCAAATGAACAAGTAATGTAATGCAAATGCAGCTGATACAGTATTGATTGCAGGCAATGAGCAGGATCTGCAACATAGCAGATGCGGTTATTGCACACAGTGAAAAACAAGGGTTAGAATTAAATTGTAAGAAGACACAGATTATGGTTGTCACTAGGAAGAACGAAATACCACAATGTAATATACAGGGGAGCCGTCTCCCTGGCGAAGGTGTTATTGACTTTCTCCGTAATCCCGTATATCCACGCAGGGTAACGCAGCTGCGCGAGATTCGGTATCGGATCACGTCGCGTTGGTTACTTACGGGGTTATGTGAGCTGGTCGCTCAGAAAGCAATGGAAAACTACTGAGCGCAATATTGCCAAGACATCAACAACAGCGGTAATGTGCTGGTGTTGACAGCGATGTCATGTAAATAGGATACGCAATATATATGTGAAGAAGCAGTCACTAGGAAGAAGAATGCCAGACATGTATGGTTAAATGACATCAATAACATCCAAAAGGAAGAGCATTATAGAAATGAATGTAAAGAGGCTACAAAAATAGTCAGACAGCAGAAGCGAGAATATATGAGTAATATAATCAAAGATATGGAAACTAATCACCAGAAAAATGAATCCAGAAAATTTTTTAAAGTACTGAAGTCAATGAAACGAGGGCACCAACAAAACACATATGGTTTAAAAGACAAAATGGGAATATGATAAATACCAATGAGGAAATGTGCAACACATGGAAAGAATATTTTATTGAATTACTAAATTGTGAAGCTCCAAGTAACATTTTCCCACAGGAAGAGGTTCTAACATGCGAACCACAAATTGAAGAACCTACATTTGAAGAAATCCTATATGTAATCACACGACTTAAAAACAATAAGGCAACTGGAACTGATGGAATTGCTGCTGAATTTATAAAGGCAGGTGGCCATGCATTACATCTAAAGCTATACGAACTAATAATAAAAATCTGGAGGACAGAAGAATTACCCCATGACTGGAAGAGTCATTATTGATACCTATCTTTAAGAAAGGAGACAAGTTCCAATGTGGAAATTATAGAGGAATATCACTACTGTCCACAAGCTATAAGATACTATCCGCAGTATTACTAAATAGACTAAAACCATATTCAGAAGACATATTAGGTGACTACCAGGCGGGTTTTAGACAAAACAGATCAACAATAGATCAGATATTTATCTTACGACAAATAGCCGAGAAACATTGGGAATATAAAAGAGATCTCCATAACATTTTTGTGGATTTTAAAAAGGCTTATGATAGTGTCCATAGGAATAGTCTATGGAATGTTATGCAGGAATTTGGAATACCAAGGAAGTTAATTAACATGACCAAACTATGTATGGAAGATACTTATAATATAGTAACATATAAAGGCAGGAAATCAGACCCCTTCCAAATAACATCTGGCTTGAAACAGGGTGATGCACTATCGCCGCTACTCTTCAATCTGGCTCTAGAGAAAGTTGTAAGGAAGGTAAAGGAGGAATGTGATATTGGAGGAACATCCAAGCTGCTTGGTTATGCAGATGATATAGATATTATAGGGCAAAGTGAACAAAAGACATTAGAAATATTGACTCACTTAAAGGAAAAAGCCCAACAGATGGGGCTGGTTATCAACCAAGATAAGACAGAATATATGGTAATTTCAAGAGACGGAATGGCTAAAAACTCTGGCCACATACAAATAGATAATATGACCATTAAAAAAACGGAAACATACAAATACCTGGGTACAATCTTCAACTGCTCCAACATCATAAGGGAAGAAATACAAACTAGAATCAACTCTGGAAATAAGATATACTATGCACTACAACATCTACTAAAATCAAAGGCGCTATCTCGTAACACCAAAATCACAATATACAAAACACTGATCAGACCAGTTGTGCTGTATGGCTCTGAAACCTGGAGTACAACGAAAGGAGACGAAGCCTTGTTACAAACCTTTGAGAACAAAATTTTAAGACGCATCTTTGGACCCATTAGGGATACACAAAGTGGAGAGTGGAAAAGAAGAAGTAACAAAGACATTTATGATTTGTTTAAGTCCCCGCTAATCACTGGTATCATGAAGGCTAATAGACTACAATGGCTGGGGCATATAGAAAGAATGGAAGATAATAGGGAAACAAAACTCGCTTACACTCAGGAAATAAATGACCGTAGACCCCGAGGTAGACCAAGAAGGCGGTGGAGAGATAATATACATACAGACCTACAAGCACTTGGAATCAACGACTGGCAAGAGAAGGTCCACCAGAGAGACGAATGGAGACAGATTGTATTTGCAGCAAAGAACCTCAATGGCTCGGAATGCTGAAGAAGAAGATATATATATATATAATATATATATATATATATATTTTATATATATATATATATATATATATATATATATATATATATATATATATGAAATATATATATATATATATATATATATATATATATATATCCATCCATCCATCATGTGCCATGCCGGTAAGCGTGGGCGGTCATGTTCTGCCATCTCACTCGATCACCAGAGTCTTGGATCAGCTCCGTGTTCCTGTCTTAACCATGCCATGTGGCCAAGCCATCCAGGTATTTACTTCTCGGTCTTCCCCTTGGTCTCTTCCCTTCGATCTTGCCAGTTGTCACCAAGTTCTCCAATTCATTTCTTCTCATATCATGCCCAAAAATGTTGACTGTCTACGTCTAATGTCTTTAATCAGTTTACGATCGTCATTTGTTTCTTGAAGGACTTGTTCATTGGTTTTTTTTGTCTGTCCATGGTATTCTTTGCATTTTCCTCAGAAACCACATTTCCACAGCCATCAGCTGTTTTTCAGCTTGACTACTTATTGTCCAGACAGATGAAAAACATAGTGACCAATAAAATTATGTCAATTGCTACGAGAAAAAGAGTGTTGAGTTAGTTAGTTAGTTAGTCGACAGATCATCCTCGTTGCACATCGGACCATTCAGTCCATAAGTGCTCGGATCCCCTCCTCAGCAAATCCCGCAGCGTGTAGCGGCTAACGACGCCAGTTCTGTGTTGGTTTATCAATCTTCTTTGGCTTCCTGCGTAGTGTTCTTGTTTGGCCACCCCTCTTTTAATTTGCTGCTCTCGCAGTCTGGCCATTGTTGTAGATTCACAGTCATCACTTGGTTCTTGCAAAAGTCTCACTTCTCGTAGAGCATTCAGAATGTCAGCCTGGTCCATGGCGCGTCCGCCCTCCACAGTAGCCTCACCTGCGAGCTTGTCAGCCCGCTCATTTCCTTGTACTCCCGCATGACCTGGCACGAAGATGAAACTAATCTTTGCCAGCCGAGACCGCTCAGAGGCAGCAACCATTCTCTTCGGATCGACCCCTCCTCTATCCTCTTGATCATGTTCATTGAGTCGCTAAGGAAACAAGCCCTAGTGAATGTCTGTGTCTCGAGCCATGTTATTGCTTTACTTACTGCCATGACTTCCATGGTCAGGCTACTTGTGGTTTCAGTGAAAGCACCAGAGTCCTCCTTCACAATTCTCCCTCCGGCCCGAGCTGTAAAGGCCCATGAGCTTCTCACATGTCGGACGACCGACCCATCTGTGTAGATGACCGCGTCACTGTCTAGCGAATTCTCGAAAATCAACGCTTGTACTTCAGCCTCCACAGCAGCCGGATTTTCTTGTCTGCATTTTCTATCTAGTTGGATGCAAACTGAAAAGGATGTGCAGAAGTCTGTTGGCACTTGCACCCACTCCTCGCCAGGTTCTAAGTCCTCAAGTGAACACACCTGTTGAAGAATGTCTTCGGCTTGACCCATCCACGACCGTCCTCTTTTTAACCTGCTGCCCTTCACCTTCCTAATTTCACTATGCAGTGGATGCTTGTGTGTTTGCGTTAATTCTGAGGTAGGCGCGTGCCCTGCAAACTTGTCATTCTCTCTTCAATGGTTGGAAAATCAAGAAGGTAGCGCATCGCCCTGCATGCTGTATCTCTTGTACATCCAAGAATAATGCGCATAGCTTCATTCTGTATCCTTTCCATCCTTTCTATCTGCTTATGGCTGAGAGTCAGGATTGCCATTGCATACTCCAAAACAGACATGACCAGCCCCTCGTACAGAAGACATAGATGGCGCTGCTCACAGTTTGCTGCCGCCATCACCCGCATCGCTGCCAAACCCCGCTTGGCCTTTGTTATCACCTGGTCTATGTGCACATTATAAGCAAGGCTTCGATCAAACCGTATCCCCAGGTAATTCATTGCCTGCGTTCTTTCCACCGTCTCTGAACACAGCATTACAGTTGGTGTTGGATTGTTGACAATATGATTATTCAACGAGAACCAAGTCACTGTTGCCTTTGTTGGGTTGACCATTGCCCCAGCTTCATCACACCAAGTACTTATGCGATTGAGTTCGGTTTGTAGTTCCACAGCAACCTCCTCTCTATCCTTACCCTGACGATACACTAAAACATCATCGGCATATGACAATGTCCTGCCAGGTCCAGTGATCTGCTCACTGGTGATTCTCACTGTGTAGGCGTTGAACAGTACCGGAGATAATGGTGATCCCTGTGGTAGGCCAGGATATATTGTTGTTGGTTCCGAAGTCCAACTGCCACATCTAAAAACTACTTTCCGTTGGAAGAGGGCTGCAGCGATCCAACTAAGGAGGAATGGACTTACGTTTAGTTCAAGAAGCTGAAACATTTAAAAAATCCAGTGGTACTCTGTTGTATGCGTCCTCAAGATCAATCGCTGCAGCAACGGTTTCAGTGCCTGAGTGGAAACCTTCATAGACATCATGGGCAAAGACTGCTGCATTGGTCCAGGTTTCTCTTTTTGGACGGTACCCCACCAGGGTAGGTGGGAAAACACCTTGCCTCTCTAGTTGGCTTGATATTTTCCTGGCAATTACCTTCTCCAGCAGCTTGCCTATTGTATTCTGCATGGTTATAATTCCCAATCCCTGAATTTTTTGTGGTCTTTGTCAGAAGAGTGTTGAGGGCTACATAGAATCTGTACTTTTGTATGATTGTGAAAACGTGGATAATGAGCAGTCAAGCTAAAAAAAAAACATTTTGATGGCTGTGGAAATATGGTTTCTGAGAATGCAAAGTGTACCATGGACATACAGAAAAACCAACGACCAAGTTTCCCCATCATCATCATCATCAAGTGCCGTGCCCGGGTGGGGTAGGTGTTATGGCTCTCCAAAGATCTCGGTTTTGGTGTTTTGGATCAACTCTGCTGATGATATTCCTCCATGCCACCGTCTCAATCCGTCCAGCATCATTTCTCTGGTCTGCCTCTGCCTCTCTTCCCTCGATCTTTCCAGTTGTCACGATGTTCTCCAATGCCTCTCTTCTCATCACATGACCAAAGAAAGCTGTTTTTCTCTTTCTTATTTTTGTATATAGTGTTCTACTTCATTAGCATCTTTCGGGCAATCGTTTTTAGTTACTCTGGCAGTCCAAGGAATTCGCAACATTCGTCCTACAAGAAACAAATAGACGTAGACAGTCAACAGTTTTTGGACACTTTATGAAAGGAAATAAATTAGAAACTTTGGACAACTGGCAAGATCGATGAGAAGAGAACAATGGGAAGACAAAGAACTAAATATTGAATGGCTTGACCACGTGGCATGGTTGAGATAAGAACACTGAGCTGATCCACGACTCAGGTGTTCGAGTGAAATGGTAAAAACATGACCGCCCACGCTTACCGACATGGCGCATGATGGATGGATTGATTGTTTGGGATTTAGGAACCGACATCACAGCATTCGGGGCTTTCCCATAACGCTCCGTCCCCATCCTCAGCAGCCAGCGAAGAGTTCCAACACCAATAGTACCAGTAGCAATCTGATTATATGTCCGTCTCGCCTTTCCTCTGAGCGTCGAGCGTTGGCCAGATCCCCTCGTCACTCCTCGCTGTCTCATTCTTGCCAGACCATGGTAATCCATTTGCACCTCCGAGGTGTACACGTGCTCCCACAAGGCAGCAACCACGTCTGCCTTGTCATGTATAAAATACTCCACCAAGTTCTGCAGAGCCAGCCAGCTGTCCGCCTGTTCATTTCCCAGCAAAACCGGCATGCCCTGGAGAAAAGATCCAGGCGATGCTTGTCACCCGTGACCTCCGAAGCAAAGAAGACACTCCGCACGAAGCCTGCCCGTCCTCACCCTCGTCATCATGCTTTCTGAGTCAGTTACAATCACGATGTGTGTGTGTGTGTGTGTGTGTGTGTGTGTTGTGTGTCGTATTCTCCATCCAGCGGAGAGCGCAGTGACTGCCTCCATTTCCCAATTCTTAAGCTGGTGTTGTGGTATCATATGCCAGGTTTCTCCTGCACCAAACGTCGACCATTAGTTTTTGGCTATAAAACCCCCACCCACTTCTCTCACTTTTGACACCGAACCATCTGTGTAGATAAACACACCACCCGGGCGAGCATTATCCTGAATTAATTGCTGGATTTCCACTTCCGTGGCCCCTGCTGCACTCCACTGCTCAAGTGTGGATTATAACTGCACAAGCCTGACTGCTCTCCGCTGGCACTCTGACCCACTCTTCTCGCGCTAATGTATCTCCAAGATGCACACCTGTCTGATCGTATCCTCCGCCTGAGATTCCATCATTTCCCTCTTATCAGTCCGCTGGACCCTTAACTGCGTCTAGCGCCTCATGCAACGAGTGATCTGTGTCAGCAGCTACTCTGAGGTATGCCTTCGCCTGCATCACCTTGAGCCTACCAGCAACAGTCGGCAAACCAAGGATGTAACGCATACACACCACTGGGATGTCCTGGTACATCCCATAATGACCTGCATAGCTTCGTTCTGTATGCGCTCCAATCTCACCAGTTGACTCTTTGAGACAGTGAGCAGTCCTAGTCCATAATCAATCACTGAGAGGATCAAGTGCAGGTATAGTGTGAAAAACATTCTCTGCTCTATGTCCATTGCAGCCATGGTTTTAAGTGCATTGAGTCCCTTTTGAGATCTTGTCACAACCGTCTCCACATGGTCCTTGAAGGACAGGCTCCTGTCAAATGTGATTCCCAGAAACTTTAAATGGATGGGTGAAATGTAATTTAAATTTCCGTTAACTGAGCATTGAATTTGCGGAAAATATCACGAAAGAAAACAAATAACAGAATGTCTTTAGTATGGTGATATACCGTCCTTCTGTCCAAGTGGGAGGTTACATTTGACGATATATTATCCTTCGTCACTGAATCAATTAATCAAATTCCGAAAATTCATTGAGTGACGCCCCTTGTTGTGAAACAACTTTGACCCTAATATTATTCATCACTTTCTCCCAGGTAATATACACATATTATCGCCATATTATTCATGATTGTTATAAAACTTCATCTTAAAAGCGAGAAGAAGTTAAACAGTTTGAACAACCCCCATTAGATGAAGTGTGTGGGGGATTGCGAGGCGATACTGCAACTACCTACTCTGCAATCACGTGGCGATACGATACATCACATTCCATATTAGCAATAGATATTAACAGTATCGATTTCAAAGTCCCATACATATCTCCCCCAGGTGAAACATTTGTATAAAGAGGTAAAACAAACTAACTAACCAAAGAGCTGTACATAAATATTGTTGTTATATTTCTTCTCCTGGTTGTCTACAGGCATTCGCACATTAAAAGAACTAGTTCCTTAGCGCCAAGTTCATACGCGTCCTTGCGACCTAGTTTAGTGACGTCACTAACGGCTTACTCACAGACGCCATATTGATCGACGAAGACTTTACTTCTTCAAGGCAATTTTCCACCGTTTTCACCCTCTTATGTGAGTTAAAAGTACTGATTTGTCTTTTTTCTTGAAAATATTAAGTATTTTGATGATTTTAGATAAAGAAAACGGAGAGGTAATCGAAATATAGGCCTAGTATCGTGCTTGAAGATGCACATGAGCAATCAAGGTATCGATCAGCCATGTTGGGTGGACACGGGCGCCCTTGATTGTCGCCGTGGATTCGATACAAATACTTCTGTTGAGCCTTGCAGACTATAGAACACCGCTCACGGACAAGTCCTCCACAAGTCGCTGGCAGCTTATTGTCCGACAATAGCGTAAAATTACGTGAAATTTGTAGGTTTAGTCAGAAAGGGGAGTGTTTGTGGAGGCTAGCTGCTTTAGAGCTGAGAAAACTATGGATGTGTTGGAAGGTGTGATGAAAAAGTTTGTCAGATGCCGGTCTATTGAGCAGGCGCTGGCGCCCATTGCGTCGCAAGTAAGAATACAATATAAATATTTAGTTTGTTGTCGCAAACTGCTACAAGTTTAGCACTGCTTTCACTATTTTGAATCACTCCTGGTTTTATTTTGGTTATAGTTGTAATATAATCCCTTGCTACATAGAAGTGACGATAGAGTTTATATATCGTTGTACTGCCACAATTTTATTTTGATTTGGTGTACAGTTTTAGTAAACATCAACTTCAACAGCACTTAATTTTATTTACATTTTTAAAGGGAGTCACTTGCCAAGGACATGTTCACAAGTAAACAAGCATTAAGACGTGCACTATTGGGTAGAACTAAACACAAACTAAACACACCCACTGCCACTGAACATTATCTCTATAATAGTATAAGGGAAGTCCAGTTATTATAATCAGGCATATTTTTTTTTTTACGTGAATTAAGAATTCTATAACTAAAGGGAAGTCCAGTTATTACTTATAGAGAAGAAAACAACAAAAGACAGTTTAATGCTGTTGTGATTTTTATTCTTAAAATAGCCAGAGTTAGTTGCAATCAAATCAAAAAGTCTAGTTTAAGGAGTGTGAAGGACCACTTTTCATACTATGGGACACATCAGGTTGACAGGAGGTCAGCTGAGCTGAATGGATATGAGTGGCACTCTTAAACTTCCAATGTGCTGATGCTGACGTAGCGGGTCCAACTGTCAGTTGGACTAAAATGTTGACTTCTCGTCCTTGACTTGGGGACGTAAGTTACAATTGCCTCAGAAGTCGGAGTGAGTTTGCCTGATGGTGAGGGACACTGGTAATAGGGAAAGCTAATCTATACACACACAAATCAGTCCAGTGCACTAGAAGTAGTAGCATGTATGTGGACTGCGTTTGAGTTCAAATTGAGCGAACGGCAAAAAAACATTGGGTTTATATCCTTGTCCAACACCGCAAGTTACAACAGGCACTTGACGGATAATGTATTCAATGTTACACCAGCTATCTTTACTTCCCAGGGGGTTTCTAGGTATACATTTTACACTGGGTCGCGCAAAAACAAAATCCTTGCCTAGAAGGGGGTTTCGAACACATAGCCACTTTGTCATTCTTGTCTAAGAGGTTTTATTTGATTCACTACTTTTGGGCTAGCATGGGAAGTATAAGATCCTTTGGTTTCTTATTTATACCGGTACAAACCTTGGGCCTTGTCCACATCAGATTGGAAGCACTAGACTCAAGTTTCGCTCTCGTTTACGCTCGTCAGTAATGCATATCCCCAACTGGACGCAGAGTTGAACTCCGGATCACTGGTGTGTGAGGTGGGTGTGTAACCACTTGACCACACGGCTCAGGCTAGATTGGACCAAATTATCATACTAGAATATCACAACGCCACCCATTATAGGCTATAGCTCAAAGTTTGCCCGATTGCCGCGACTGACATCCGTCAATCGATGTGGCCCCGAATGATTAACTTGAGCAGAAGTCGAGTCTAGTTCTTCCAGTCTGACGTGGACAAGGCCCAAGGTTCATACCGAAATACGATCAGCGTTGCCAGTAGTGGGTTGTGTCAAATCCCAAAACAACCAAATAAATCAATTCTTATTTATAAACATCTTTTGCTGGTGTGGTCAGACCTGACATGTCTTGATACCAGAATTTTAATCCACACGGCCTCCAAGTATGTAAAATATATATTCTACACATATTCTAGCAGCTTCAACCATGACAACATATATATATATATATTTGTGCATTTTTTTGTAGAAAGTTAGTTGTATAACCTTTACAGGATGCTGCAGTCACCGCAAATTTTTTTGGCTGTTTGTGATTTCTTGGCAAGTTTACGTTCAGTAGTTATCTCTTTCTTTCTGCATTAATGATACTCATACCATTGTATGAAAACGAACGCAAGGTGTTTCTGCTTCCAAATCGCCCAAAGTTGTATTTTGAATGCAGGATTACAAATTGTGTACGTAACCCCATCGCCACAGTGTCAGTGTGACTGTAAATGATCACTTTAATTGCACACAGATATCTTCATAAGTGCTCCAGTCTCCTGCTATAGATATCATACAAGAATCTCAGCACAGTACACAAACTCTGTAGCATTGATGATTAAACAATATCAAATAAAAAAGTAATGCAGCTTCACAGAACATAATTATGAAAAATACAGGACGTTGCGGCGACTAGCCTTCATCAGCAAACAAATACATACACAAAACACAACATATAGCCACGGAGGAGACACCCCCCCCCCCCCCCCCCCCACCCCCCAGTGACTACATTAGGCATATCAAAGAAGTCTTAAAAAACAGATAAAAACACATAATGATTAACAGGCGATTAACGGGAGGAGATAGTACACTTAGTTGCAGTTGTAAACATAGTTAAAATATGAATGAAATTTGTGGACCTATGGTAAAGCTGGGGAAATGTAGACAATATTAATTAACTGAATGTAAGAAAGAGAGTGCTGAAATGCTATGGAGGACCAGTTTTGCTGTATGGCAGCGAATCCTGGAATGTAAATGAACAAATTAAGAAGAAATTAGAAGCAACAGAGATGTGGTTCCTGAGACGAATGTTTGACTGCCAGAGTAACTAACAATGACTGCCTGAGACAGGCTAATGAAACTAGAACATTATATACAACAATAAGAAGGATACAAACAGCTTTCTTCGGTCATGTGATGAGAAGAGAGGCATTGGATAACAACCGTGACAACTAGAAAGATCGAGGGGAAGAGAACGAATGAACGAACGAACTTTATTTTAAAAGGTTAACAAATTGGGCACGTAGGCCGGTCTTACATTTGGCTCTTTCAATCACTCACTCATCTTTCATTCATCAAATGCGCATGTTACATTTACATAGGGGAAAAAAAACATTGTCAAATGGATTTTGTAAGCATAAACAATGCATATTACGCATGATACATTCACATGGGGAAAAAAGAACATTGTCAAATGAAAGTTGTAAACATAAACAGTGCATATTGCAATGTTGTGAGACACATCCCTCATCCACCCTCACATCCCGCAGCCACCCACACATCCCCCACCAACCACACCTCCCCAACCCACCCACACATACCTCCACGCACTCACACAGACCCAGGCAAACATACATACTGCCACCCACACACATTTCCCCACCCACAAACACATCCCCCACCCACAAACACATCCCCCACCCATCCCATAACCAACACGCACACACCCACCCATTCTCCACCACCCACCCACCCGCAACCACCCAGCAATACACACATCACAAAACCATACACACATATCCCCGCTAACCCACACACACATCAGCCAACTTACACCCACTCACCCACCCAATATCCGCCACCTCTCAATTACACATCCCCCACCTATACACACATCCCCACCCATAAACACATCTCCCCACCTGCCCACACATATCCCCCACCCATAAATACCCAAAAGCATACACCTCCCACCTAGACACACCCCACCATCCACATATATCCCACCCACACACATCCAACGCTCACACGCATCTTCCCACAAATACACACATCCCCCACCCGTACACTCATCTCTCACATACATCCACCCACTCACGTACTCATCCATCAACCACTCACACCCACACATCACCCATCCACCCATCAACACATTCATCTTTCATCTACCCTCCCACCCACACACACCCCAACCACCCAGCCAAATACACATCCCCCATCCTTCATCCACCTGCACATCCCACACCTCCCACACCTGCCTCAGAGAGGCAGAGGCAGACCAAGAGAAATGATGCTGGATGGATTGAGACCATGGCATGGAGGAATACCATCAGCAGAGTTGATCCAGAATACCGAAGACCGAGATCTGTGGAGAGCCATGAACGCCTACACCAGCTGGCAGGGCACTTGACGATGATGATGATAAAATAACACAAAGTAATGCAGTTTTACTGAACAGAATTACGAACAATACTGATGGTGAGTCAAATGTATGTTTAGCAGAATCACACACAATAGAAATATTGTCTAGGTAGCTTTTCTCATTTTGGAGAGTTTGCCTAGGTAAAAGCCAATGCGACCTGCTCTTCTCGGTTTTAAACTGTCGAGGAGTTCTAAATATGGCGTCAGTGGGAAATGACACAAATGTATTTATTAATCAGGGTATGAATGCGCAGTAGGAGGAAGACACTTGGAGCATTTATCTAGGTGGGTCCACCCCCAGAGAGTGTAAGAAAGATAAAGGGCCACAACATTCCAGGAATATAAGATAAATATAAGATATAAATGACATTTCTTACTCCTATAACCATAACTACTATGGAATGAGTCTAACATGAAGACGTCAAAAAGCTCATCTCGGCTACTTGAGTTATTGAAATTGTTTTAGATCATTTGTGGGAGTTTGCCCAGGCTGCTCTTGATTGCTCATCGGCATCAAATTATATGGATTTTGTTTTCTCCCTTCGAAAGATAATTACTAACTGTGATTCAGTAAGTTTATTTTGTGTATTGAGTTCTTTAATTTTTTTGTATTTACTTGCCGCCAGTATTACTATTAGCTTTTGGCTGTGGTTAGTTATTATAGCTTTTTCTGGGCATTTTATTTTGATATATTCTTTATTTTTCTTTTGTAATTACCAGAAATTTCAGTTATTATTGACCCCTAGACTATCTACTTTGTGGTGCTGGCATGTGAGACCGTTGACTTAAGTTAATTTGGTTACGTCAGCTTCAAACTGCATACGACGAGAAACCGCACTCGGCAGGTGCCAGCCATGGCAGACCCTGTCTCCGTCCTGACCCCACACAAAAGCAACAAGGGACCTAAGCGTCCCCGCAGTGTGGTTTGGTACTACTTTGATAAGTTAGAGTCACAGAGAGCCAAGTGCCGGATGTGCCAGGCGACATGCCACCATGCGAACAACACATCCAATTTGTTCAAGCATCTTCGAGTCAAGCATCCATCAACTTACAAAGAAGCCGAAAGCCAAAGAGAAGCGGAAATGGAGCTGTACCTGGAGCTCAAGGCAAAATCTGGAAGGCCCATGCCTAGAGCAGGGATCAGAGGCCGACGGCCGAAAGCCATGATTCCAACGCCGACTGCTCCAGTTGTTAAAGCAGAAGACACAACAATACTACTCACAACTAACAACAACAACAACAGCACATCGCCAGTCATTAGAAAGACATATACTACTGAAAAAGTTAAACAGACTATGGTAAGATCCTTACTGAAAATGATAACCGTCGATCTTCTACCTCCAACCGTTGTCAACGGAAAAGGCTTCCGAGAGTTTGTCCGCACACTTGATCCCCGTTTTGAGCTTCCTTCTAAGAAACTGATAACCAGAAGTCTTCTGCCGGAGTTGGCGGAGGAGACCAAGCATAAAATCAAGCTGGATGTGGTGATTGCCTCCTACTTTGCACTGACAGTCGAGTGTTGGGATTACCAAGAGGCTCAAACCTTTATGACCGTGTCCGCCCATTTCATCAAGGACTCCTGGGAGATGTGCAGCATCGTTCTGGAGACTTTAGACTGTACAGAGGAGAAGACAGGTGAGATGAGCTGTTTGTTGATACCTCATTGTGATTGTTTAATTTGATTGATAGATTTAGAATCAGTATTATAACACTTGGCTTGGCCACATGGCATGGACGAGACAGGAACACTGAGCTGATCCACAACACTGGTGATCGAGTGAAATGGCGAGTCATGACCGCCCACGCTTTTCGGCATGGCACATGATTGATTGATTGATTGATTATAACACACAGCCATGGTAGTGTAGTGGCTAGACACTTGTCTGTGTCTGGTGGTCTTGAGTGTGATTGACTTCGGGGTGGATACTCTCTGTGTGCTGATTGATGTATATAAATATGGGGATAGCACCATCATATGCCTAACACACCTTAAGGGATGTAAAAGGTTTCTTTGCTTTAGCGACTTTCTCCGTAATCTCGTATATCCATGTGAGGAACGTAACTTGCGAGAATCTGTAGCGGTTCTCGCTACATTGGTGACTTACGTGGTATGTGAGCTGGCCGCTCAGAAAGCAGTGGCAAACTATTGAGCGTAATATTTCCAAGAAAGCAGTAATACCTGAAAGATACTGATGTTGACAGCGATGTCCTGTAAAGGAATATGAACCCCCCAAAAAATGCAGCTTTACAGAACACAATTACAGAAAATACAGGACGTTTCAGCGACTAGCCTTCATCAAACAAATACATACACAAAACACAACATATAATCACTGAGAAGACCATCCAGTGACTACATTAAACATAATGGGATGGGGACAATGAAAAGATTAAAAAAATTAGAACGATGAAGAGAAAATAAATTTTGGAAAAAAATGTGCTACTTATCTCAGAATCTCAGGCTGTGATATTAACATGAATCTTCATCTTGATACTCTTATATAGACAGCCGTGGGAGTCTGTGGTGTCATGGGGATCAGGGTAGGGGATGGTAACTGTTCATTGAAGAAGATCCCAGGTAAATGAGTGCAAGTGGCACATGAAAAAGGGGAGGAAGATAAGGCAGGAAACTGGAAGCAATGGAGATGTGATGGTGATTCGAGAGTGAAAACTAAGAAGGGTGCCCCAGTGGATGTCTGTACAATGTGTGAGTGGTGCCAGTAGAGGGTCTCTCAGTCCTCACAAAAACTTCCAGCAGACACTTTGTGTAAGATTTGACATGCTTGTATTGTGTAAGGTTTGATTGAGGTTAGACACGCTTGTTTGAATGTTGTGTAAGGTTGGACATGTTTTGTATTGTGTAAGGTTTGACATGCTTGTGTGAGGCATGAGGTAGACACGCTTGTTTGTGAGTTTAAGGTTTGACATGCTTATAAAAGTGTGTTGTGTGAGGTTTGGCCAGTCTTATCTTGTTATTATTTTTGATGTTCTATTTTTGTGTACGTTCTATATGCATGTATGTTGTATATGATATGACATGCTTGTGTTGTGTACGGTTTCATAGTGACTGTTTGTTGTGTATGGTTTGAATGCTTGTGTGTTGTGTAAGGTTTTACATGCTTGTATTTTTTTTAAACACTTGCTCATATTTTGAACTCTAAGTGTAGTCCATACACGCTACTTCTAGAAGTACTGGACTGAATTTTGTGTGTGGATTAACTTTCCCTATTACCAGTGTCCCCCTCCATCAGGTGAACCCACTTTGACCCCTGAGGTACTTGTAATTTACATCCCCAAGTCAAGGATGAGAGGTCAACATTTAAATCCAACTAACCAGTCTAGGAGTTGAACCCCATCCCTCAGCATGAGCACACTGGATGTTTAAGAATGAGCGTGTTTGACATACTTGTTTGTTATATAGGGTTTGACATGCTTGTGTTGTGTAAGGTTTGACATGCTTGTGTTGTGTAAGGTTTGACATGCTTGTGTTGTGTAAGGTTTGACATGCTTGTGTTGTGTAAGGTTTGACATGCTTGTGTTGTGTAAGGTTTGACATGCTTGTGTTGTGTAAGGTTTGACATGCTTGTGTTGTGTAAGGTTTGACATGCTTGTGTTGTGTAAGGTTTGACATGCTTGTGTTGTGTAAAGTTTGACATGCTTGTGTTGTGTAAAGTTTGACATGCTTGTGTTGTGTAAGGTTTGACATGCTTGTGTTGTGTAAGGTTTGACATGCTTGTGTTGTGTAAGGTTTGACATGTTTGTGTTGTGTAAGGTTTGACATGCTTGTGTTGTGTAAAGTTTGACATGCTTGTGTTGTGTAAGGTTTCACATGCTTGTGTTGTGTAAAGTTTGACATGCTTGTGTTGTGTAAGGTTTCACATGCTTGTGTTGTGTAAGGTTTGACATGCTTGTGTTGTGTAAGCCTATGTAAATGTATAATGCTCTTGATGAACGAAAGACGAGTGATTGGAAGGGCCAAATGTAAGACGGGCCTGCGTGCCCAATTTGTTACCCTTTTAAAATAAAGTTGATTTGATTTGATAAGGTTTGACATGCTTGTGTTGTGTAAGGTTTGACATGCTCATGTTGTGTAAGGTTTGACATGCTTGTGTTGTGTAAGGTTTGATATGCTTGTATGTTGTGTATGGTTTGGGAATAGGCTGGCTTAGAGATACATCCACATCTTACAGAAAAACCGTCAAATCTGATGAATTTTTCAAAATGTCAGTTATGCTCATCTTGATCTCAGATACTAATCCCTTATCCTAGACACTCATCCGTGATCCTAGATACTCATCCATGATCCTCCCAGGCACTCACCTGTGATCCCAGACACTTACCTGCAATTCCAGAAACATTCCTCTGATCCAGGAAACACATCCCAGTTCATATACTCCAAATCCCAGAAACTCTGATCATATACTCACTCCTGATCCCAGAACTCACCCTGATCCCAGAAACTCACACCTGATCCCAGAAACTCACCTCTATTCATAAACTCATTCCTGATCCTGGAAACTCACCCCTGATCCCAGAAACTCACCCCTGTTCATAAACTCATTACTGATCCTGGAAACTTACCCCTGTTCATATACTCACACCTGATTCCAGACACTCACCCCTGATCTCAGAAAGTTCATATACTCACATTTGATTCTGAAAACTCACACCTGATCCCAGAAACTCACCCCTGTTCATATACTCACATTTGATTCTGGAAACTCACACCTGATCCCAGAAACTCACCCCTGTTCATATACTCACATTTGATTCCGGAAACTCACACCTGATCCCAGAAACTCACCCCTGTTCATATACTCACATTTGATTCCGGAAACTCACACTTGTTTCCAGAAACTCACCCCTGTTCATATACTCACATTTGATTCCAGAAACTCACACCTGATCCCAGAAACTCACCCCTGTTCATATATTCACATTTGATTCCGGAAACCCCCGGGAAGGTTAACCCGGTCAACAAATGCCCGCAGAAGTCGGATGTGTCGGCCTAACGGCGCAAGAACGCAGCTCTGCTGTAAACAGGCACAACGCAATCACGTCCGGAAAAAAAACTTCGGATGAACGAAAAAGAAGAAGATTCCGGAAACTCACACCTGATCCCAGAAACTCACACCTGTTTCCAGAAACTCACCCCTGTTCATATACTCACATTTGATTCCGGAAACTCACACCTGATCCCAGAAACTCACCCCTGTTCATAAACTCATTACTGATCCTGGAAACTTACCCCTGTTCATATACTCACACCTGATTCCAGAAACTCACCCCTGTTCATATACTCACATTTGATTCCGGAAACTCACACCTGATCCCAGAAACTCACACCTGATCCCAGAAACTCACCCCTGTTCATATACTCACATTTGATTCCAGAAACTCACACCTGATTCCAGAAACTCACCCCTGTTCATATACTCACATTTGATTCCGGACACTCACACCTGATCCCAGAAACTCACCCCTGTTCATATACTCACATTTGATTCCGGAAACTCACACCTGATCCCAGAAACTCACCCCTGTTCATATACTCACATTTGATTCGGACACTCACACCTGATTCCAGAAACTCACCCCTGTTCATATACTCACATTTGATTCGGACACTCACACCTGATTCCAGAAACTCACCTCTGTTCATATACTCACATTTGATTACAGAAACTCACACCTGATCCCAGAAACTCACCCCTGTTCATATACTCACACCTGATCCCAGAAACTCACCCCTGTTCATATACTCACATTTGATTCCGGAAACTCACACCTGATTCCAGAAACTCACCCCTGTTCATATACTCACATTTGATTCCGGAAACTCACACCTGATCCCAGAAACTCACCCCTGTTCATATACTCACATTTGATTCCGGAAACTCACACCTGATCCCAGAAACTCACCCCTGTTCATAAACTCATTACTGATCCTGGAAACTTACCCCTGTTCATATACTCACACCTGATTCCAGAAACTCACCCCTGATCTCAGAAAGTCACCCCTGTTCATATACTCACACCTGATCCCAGAAACTCACCCCTGTTCATATACTCACACCTGATGCCAGAAACTCACACCTGATCCCAGAAACTCACCCCTGTTCATATACTCACATTTGATTCCGGACACTCACACCTGATCCCAGAAACTCACCCCTGTTCATATACTCACATTGATTCGGACACTCACACCTGATTCCAGAAACTCACCTCTGTTCATATACTCACATTTGATTCCGGAAACTCACACCTGATCCCAGAAACTCACCCCTGTTCATATACTCACACCTGATCCCAGAAACTCACCCCTGTTCATATACTCACATTTGATTCCGGAAACTCACACCTGATCCCAGAAACTCACCCCTGTTCATATACTCACATTTGATTCCGGAAACTCACACCTGATCCCAGAAACTCACCCCTGTTCATAAACTCATTACTGATCCTGGAAACTTACCCTGTTCATATACTCACAACCTGATTCCAGAAACTCACCCCTGATCTCAGAAAGTCACCCCTGTTCATATACTCACACCTGATGCCAGAAACTCACCCCTGATCTCAGAAAGTCACCCCTGTTCATATACTCAACCTGATGCCAGAAACTCATCCCTGATCTCAGAAAGTCACCCCTGTTTATATACTCACACCTGATTCCAGAAACTCACCCCTGATCTCAGAAAGTCACCCCTGTTCATATACTCACACCTGATGCCAGAAACTCACCCCTGATCTCAGAAAGTCACCCCTGTTTATATACTCACACCTGATTCCAGAAACTCACCCCTGATCTCAAAAAGTCACCCCTATTCATATACTCACACCTGATGCCAGAAACTCACCCTGATCTCAGAAAGTCACCCCTGTTTATATACTCATACCCGATGCCAGAAACTCACCCCTGATGTCAGAAAGTCACCCCTGTTCATATACTCACTCCTGATCCCAGACACTCACACCTGATTCCAGAAACTCACCCCTGATCTCAGAAAGTCACCCCTGTTCATATACTCACACCTGATGCCAGAAACTCACCCCTGATCTCAGAAAGTCACCCCTGTTTATATACTCACACCTGATGCCAGAAACTCACCCCTGATCTCAGAAAGTCACCCCTGTTTATATACTCACACCTGATTCCAGAAACTCGCCCCTGATCTCAGAAAGTCACCCCTATTCATATACTCACACCTGATGCCAGAAACTCACCCCTGATCTCAGAAAGTCACCCCTGTTTATATACTCACACCCAATGCCAGAAACTCACCCCTGATCTCAGAAAGTCACCCCTGTTTATATACTCACACCCGATGCCAGAAACTCACCCCTGATCTCAGAAAGTCACCCCTGTTCATATACTCACACCTGATGCCAGAAACTCACCCCTGATCCCAGAGACTCTTGAATCAGAATGTAGAACATGTCCGTGGTGCACATTGTGCACGTTAAACATTCCTGACAAGTTGGACATTGCCAAGAACAGACTGTCAGTGGCCACTGTGCTGACAGACTTGCAAACCCAACCCGCAGTAGAATATTTACAGCAGGTTCATATGGATATGCCTACAATATGGGGTTAGCACCATATGTTCAACGTGCCTCAAGGCATATGAAATGGGTGACTGTACTTCTACCTATCGATGTGAAAGACAAGGGGAAACCTCCACATGAATTCTTCTAGGCATATGAAATGGGTAACTTTACTTCTACCTATGAGTATGAGAGAGAATAGGAAACCTCCACATGAATTCCTCAAGGCATATGAAATGGGTAACTGTACTTCTGCCTATGAAAATGAAAGATAAGAAGCCTCCACATGAAGCTTATGGATAGTCATAAAGCTAGATTTATGGAGTAGGACATGTCAGAGAGGCATCATGCTAGTCTTGGGACTGAACAACCCATTATGACTTGTCATGTTTGACATTCATGTTGTGTTTATCATGGAAGGCAATTTCTTCATGTGCTTTCTTGCCATTCTTGCCTATTATTTCACCATGCACTAAACCAGTTATTGTGAGTTTTAACATTTTATTCACGTGTCGTTGCTGATGTTCTCGCATTTCACTCCTGCGGAAGTCTGATAATAGTGTAACTTTAAAGTCATTCTACTGGAACCCATACGGCCATGTGTAGAAAAATCTAGGTGCCCTTTCGTTAGATTTCTACCTGGCGCCTGAATTTTCAATCATTTTCTTAGTCCATATTTAAAAAAAAAATTAATATACTGGGGGGCCTGAGAAAATGGGGCAGACTTCTGGCTTATGTTTAGTTTTTTGTTTTTTTCTACCTCTGCATATGGCCAAAGAAACAGAGGGAGGTCAAAAAGCACATGACAAAGAGACAGATGAATAATAAAGGGAGGGCATGGAGGGAACCACAGGAGGTAGCACAAGATAGGACGGCTTAGTGTGTGTTTGTTGAGGATCTAGGCACCATAATGGGCAACAGTAGAAGAAAACTATCTCTACATAATATATTTATGTATGTGGAATATACCTCAGTTATTCTGCCTTTTCTAATGTTAATGAAGTTCTGTTTTATTTGCTTTGAATTTAGAAACAAATGTTGCTACAAGCTTCAAGCGAATCACAGATGAATGGGCCATTTCTGAGCGCGTAATTGCCTTGATAGCAAACACAATAGACGATGTCATCCCTAGCGCGACCTTGATCAACGGATGGGAGGAGCTAGCTTGCTTTGGGAACACCATCAACCAGGTGGTGATGAACGCCTTGATGTCCGTGGCTGAGCTCATGAGGATACAGAAGAAGACCAGCGATGCAGTGACCTACTTTGAGAAGAGCACCAAGGCCTCGGACACTCTGGCAGCAGTCCAGCAACAACACAACTTGCCAGTTCACAAACTGAAGCAGGAGAACCCTCGCTACTGGATCTCTACGTACGCCATGTTTGAACGGATGGTAGAACAGTACGAAGCTGTGAACACTGTTCTGTGCTTCCTGGGCAGAGATAACATGTGTCTGTGTGATGATGAGGTTGAGCTTATACGGTGTATCATTGAGGTTCTTCGACCGTTTGAAGCTGCCACAAAAGAGCTCTGTACAGAGCAGTACACTTGCATGTCTAAGGTCATTCCTATTGCCACTCTGCTGCAGCAGGTCACGTCTGCAGGCATTGCAACCCTTCCAGGACCCCAGTCTGCTTTGAAGAATGCTTTAATTACACATATGCAAACGCAGTTCGCCAACGTGGAAAACAACTACAAACTTGCTGTGTCAACTCTTTTAGATCCTCGATTCAAGCGCCACGCTTTCACAGATGCCACAGCTCTGGAACTTTCTCAGCAGCGTCTTCTCAGTGAAATCGCTGCAGTGGTTCAGAATTCTGATACTCAAAGCTTGGGCGGTGATAGTTCTGCATTTGCAGCAGATAGTTCTGTGTCATCATTCTGGAATATGTTTGACCGAAAAGTTTCGGAGGCAGGCGCCATGAAGACGTCAACATCCGAAGCAGAGAACGAGTGTAGAAGGTACTTCAAAGAGGCCAACATCCCTAGAAATGCTAACCCGTTAAACTGGTGGAAACTAAACGAAGTTCAGTTCCCTCATTTAAAAGTACTGGCCCAGAAGTACCTCTGCATCCCAGCTACAGCTACTGCATCCAATCGTTTGTTCTCGAAAGAAGGCGACTTGATTGTCTTGAGACGGGAGCAGATTCCATCAACCCACATCAACACAATTGATCTTCCTGAACAAAAATCTGGCATAGATTATGTTTAAACAGAAAGTTGCCTTTATCTGTGTTCATTTTGTAGCCCAATCATTCATAAAGCTCTTCCCATCTTTGAAAATGCATAAGAATATATTTTGACTGGAAATACAAAATATGCAGATGTTTTATTGTGTATAGCATGCAAATCGACAGTTTGTCTTCAAGATGTTTATTACAATTTGATGACCAGATATTTTTCTTACCATTTCCACATAGTCTTCTTCTTATAGTGCCTGGCGTGTGGTGTTAGGGATCAGGCACTCTTCCGAATAATGGTCCCAAATTATTTATTGTAAAAAGTATCCCTTACAAGGCCTCATTAGGTGATTATGCTTGTTCTGGGGCAATATGCTGATTCAGGTGGTCATGTGTTGACGATCTGGTTGAGTGTGTGGTGGACTGCTAGACCAAACGATGGATGCAATAAATGTTTCTGGGCCCGGAGGGCCCTCACTGTCGTCGGAGTGTATATCAATATCTTATGCTATCGACAACAGTGAGGGCCCTCTGGGACCAGAAACATTTATTGCATTAATCGATTGGTCCAGCAGTCCACCACACACTCAACCGGAAGTGATCAACAACACATTACATTTTATTACTCTTTATTTCAATAAATACATTACATAATAGCACTTGCTTGCCTTCTACTTGCGAAAGCAATTAATATTATATGTCTATAATAAATGCAGTGGCCCCACAACATATCCCAGTTAGCATTCCTCGACTGCACATGATTGCACAGGTCATCTCCTAACGAGGCCCTGTAAGGGATGCTTTTTACAATAAATAATTTGGGACCGTTATTCGGAAAAGTGCCTGGGGATCATGTCTGTCCACAGTATTCTGTTTTGTGTACTGCCAGTTATACTGATGTACCTCCATGCCATGACGTCACTGCCCATCATCTTCTCTCTTGGTCTCCCCCTGCATCTCCTCCCCTTCAGCTTTCCTGTTTGTGGCGACATACTCAGCTTTCCCCTTCTTATAAGATGGCCCAAAGAAAGTGGACTGTCTTCTTCTGATGCTAGTAACCAATTCTATTTGTGGGTTAACTTCTTTCAAGATATTGCTCTTTCTATCCATCCACGGTGTTCTCATCATTCTCCTATAAAACCACATCTCCACAACTTCCACATTCCCCATTTGTCTGCTAATTGTCCACAATTCGCTTACGTATATCAGGATTGGCTCAATATCACCATCATCATCAAGTGCCCTGCCATCTGGCGTAGGGGTTCATGTCTCTCCATAGATTTCGGTCTTTGGAGTTCTGGATCAACTCTGCTGAATATATTCCTCCATGCTGCCATCTCAATCCATCCAGCATCATTTCTCATGGTCTGCCACTGCCTCTCCTCTTATTAAGCTTTCCACTGCCTCTCCTCTTATTAAGCTTTCCAGTTATCACGACGTTCTCCAATATAGCTCTTAAAAACTGTTTTCCTCACTTTTGGCAGAGATAAATTGCAAAGGATATCTTCATCTTGTGACATGCTGCCTTTCTACAGATTTCCGCCCAGAGTAAGAGGGGAGTGGCTGAACACAAACTATGAGATGTGGACAGTAGCGGGATGTGGTGGCCTGTAAGAGATAGGGTTGGTCAAGCTCCCACACAGCAACAAAGAATACACATTATACTGATAGACTAGAGCCATGGTGGCATAGTGGTTAGTGCACTCACTTGCCTGCCCAGACAATGGCCCAGGTTCAGTCCACATAGATACAGGACTGTGTTTTCCTGACCAGTGCCACACTGCTTGTGCCATAGTGGTTAGCGCACTTGCCTGCCCAGACAGTGGTCTGTATTCAAGCCCCAGCAGAGGCAGGATATTATTCCCAAATAGTATGACTCTGAGGTTGAGCCAGACTGATTGAAAAGGGTAACAGACAATTGTCTGTGTAAGAAAGTGACGAGGAGGAAACTCAGAGGCACAGTACCTTCTCCACTGGGACATACTTGCAGAGAGTGTGTCCCTCCCCCCATCCAAAAAGTCAGTGGAGTGTGCTCACTGGCCCTGGAACTGTATGTCTGTTGTGAGACATATTAGAATATCAGAGAAGAGTGGTTTAGCAGAAACCTGTTGTAGGTATGTGAAGTCTTAGGACTATTACATGTTGCAGGCCTGAGTGCATGAAGACACGTGGCCAGTCTTTCAATCTCTCTAGCCAATGTTGAAAGCTGACATTGTAGCCTCATCTGGCTCGGCTCATGCTATTGTCAACATAACATCTTAACCATTACACCCAGGTCATGATTCAGCACAGCACATATGGACTAGCTAGGAGTAGTTTGGTCCACAGGTTTTAGTTATTAGGGGAAACCCAGCTATACAGGTAGCAAGTTTCTAAATTTTGTAGAAAGAAGAGAACTGGACAACAAACTTCACAATGCTGTGAGCTAGAGAATGTCAACAACCAACATCACAGCACTCGGGACTTTCCCATGCATTCTCCGTCCTCATCTGCAACAGCCAGAGAAGAGTCACAAAATTAATGGTACCTGTAGCAGTCTGAGTTATGTGTCCGTCTGGTCTTTCCTCTGAGTCCTGAGTGTCGGCCAGAACCTCTGCAGTACCATTCTCCCCCAGCCCATGATGATCTAATCTGTTTTTCTGCACTATACACATAATCACTAAGGGCCCCGCCCACATCCTGCACCTATGCTCCACTGAGAGGTGCAGACCCAGCCAATCTGTCTGGCCTGCTCATTTCCCACCACACTATCATGCCCTGGGGAGGGGGGGGGGGGGGGGGGAGATCAAGAGATATTCTCTATTTTTCATTGTGGAATGAAGGCTGCCACTCTGCCCGAAGCATGCCTGTCTCCACCTTTCTCATTGTACTTTGTGAGTGACCTAGAAAATGTGAAGCAATAATACTTCACATCCCAGCAGCAGTTTCTGCCCTGGAACAGCCTCTACCATGGAACACCAGACCTCACAAAGGAAAACCTCAAGTCCTGGGTGGTGGTCACTTATCATCATCAACTTAGCCACGGGAAACTGGGTGTCAGAACTTTAGAAGTGTCAGTTGCTGGGGAACCAAAACCATAGAAGTGGCATGAAAAATACATTCACAGGCATTGATGATCATTCGTAGAAGTAGAAGAAAGAAATAGCCTTTTTTTAATCATGGTCATTCTACCATCACGCACCATCTGACGTCTGACATGCTCAGTGTCTGAACTTTCCTGCAATCATTTTCTCCTTTGTCTTCATTCCGTTCCTGATCATTGCCCTCCATGCAACACTATCAGCGGCGACTTGCTCCCAAGGTGAAATATTAAGGCCTGAATCAATCATGTCCAGCTTACGCACATGAGATGAGTGTAATGCACATATACATGACATATAACTATGTATGATACACACAGCCATAGATAAGTGTGATTTGTGTGATATATACCTATATATGATACACACATACAATAATTTATGATGCACGCAAGCAACTGGTAGCCTATGGGGTAGCTAGCTTACTTACATTCGGAATGTTGTTACCAAATAAAGAAACAAGGCATGTTATACCCCATTCATACTCTTGGGTAGTGGAATAGATACTTAGCTTTCTCTGATAAGGATGAAAAATTAGGAGGACCCACAAGCACATTAAAAACTGGGTGTTCAACTTGCACACAGAGCCTCCTGTTTTTCATCCTTATCCAAGAAGGCTGGGTAAATGATATCACTACTGAAGCCATCAGGTGGGCGGGTGATATCATTAGGTACCAATGGTTCTTGAACAAATGCTCAGCCCAATGCTGAGGTTGAACCTGATACCTTCTGAGGCAATGTCCATAACCTCTCAGCCATGACTACCCCCAGTTCCTGGCTAACCTCTATGTGGAGTCCACTCCACTGTTTGTCACCCGGTGGATGCACCTAATTGTAGAACAGACTCACATCCCTTTTGGGAAGTCTAGGGCAATTGCACATCCCCCTTCTTACACTTCTGCTGCCAAGCCTCGTGGGGAGGAATAATTAATGTTCCAGCGCCGATGAGCGACACAGGATGGTGTCCTTCTGTGTGAATGTACGATGTCTTTGATACCACTCCATTTTATTTCTCAGGCTCAGGCAACATCTTCCTCTCGTAGCAGATTCTTCTTCGATGTAGCGTTAGTGCTGGTAACTGATGGTATTGCGTTCTAATGAGATGGTTGAACCATCTGATCTCCTGCCTTTTGATGTGTGGCGCAAGGTGTTGATGATATTATCTGTCTGATAACATTTCTTACTTGGTCTTGGATAGTTAAGTTGGCAGCTCTCTGAACTCATCTCACAGATATTGATTTCACATAAGTTTCATTTGATAATGTCCAGATTTGACATTGGTAGCATAGAGTTGGTGTGAATATGCTGTTTATTATCTGCCATTTTGGGGACATATGTTTGTTTGGATGTTTCAATATGGGTGATAAATTGATATGTAAGCACGGAACATGCACTGATTGTCTGCAGATCCCACTGATTGCTAGAAATAAATAACTACACAAGTAAACTGCCCTGCATCTGAAATACAAGTCACATCTTCATTATTATTGGAGGTCAGCATGGCTGAATGGTTGCGAGCATTTGTTCTTAAACATCCGGTGTGCTGATGCCGAGGTAGCGGGTTCAACCCTTCCACTGGTCAGCTGGACTAAAATGTTGACTTGAGGATGTAAATTATAAGTACCTCTGAAGTAGGGAGTGGATTCGCCTGATGGTGAGGGACACTGGTAATAAGGAAAGCTAAGCCACATGCGAAAGTCAGTCCAGTGCACTAGAAGTTGTAGCAAGTGTATGGACTACACTTGAGCCCAAGATGAGCAAACACAAAAAAGAAAATCATCATCACCATCAGGTGCCTGGCACAGTGGAAGATAAACTCTATGGACCACTGAGTGAACTAAAAAAGACTGTTAGATTCATACAAGAGACAACATTGCAGTTATAAACATATTTCAGCGAACGAAAGAAGAAGAAGAAGATGCCTGGCCTGGAACAGACATAGACAAATGTGAAGGTCCAATTCTTTCTGTCACCTGCCAGTTTAATGAAGTTGTTGCATATACTATGCTATTTCCAGCTGTGTAAACTTGTGGCTGGGGTGGGGGGAGGGGATGGATTAGAAGCAATGGAGTGCATCTCTGGCTCAAATAGACCAGGTTAGTCTCACAGTGCTGACTGACTGGATTTTCACAGCAGTAAGAAAAAAGATAGTTAGCATTCCTTGATTCTGGAGTAGTGGATTTGATGTCTAGCTTACTCAGATAATGGTGGATAACTCTGGAGACACTTATTGCACACATTAAAAATGCCTTAAAGTTACTTGTCCAAGTAGATTAGAGGTTGTGGAGTCTGTGATTGAAACAGATCAGATTAGTCCCGCCGTGTGGATTGTTTGGATTTTCACAAAAATAATAAACAGGATGGTTACTCATTCCTGATTCTGGGGTAGTGGATCGGACAAGGGTGAAACACTTGGGAGAGCCGTGTGCACATTGCACACACCTACAAGTCCCGTAACAGATTCAGTGCCAAACAAAAAGTAGGTTACTACCAAACAAAAATTGATGGCAGAAAATGGGAAGTAGGGATGTCTCATAGTGAAGACTTACAACATTGTTAATGTGGTAGCAGACATGTTGTATTATATATCAAGTTAAAGGGGGTTTGTATGGGGAGAACTACTGCATTGGTACTTTAACTATAGTTTGATTGATAAGCCCGTGGCAGTTACGGGAAGTTTGAATAAGATTTATCATCCATGTACTTACCAGTTAAAATTACTTGCAATTACTCCAGCCCCTATTGGCTGTTGTGACTTACTGGACTGTTTTACGTTCAGTAGTTTGCCATTACTGTCTGAAAATGAGAAGTCTGTGTGTGTCCAGCTGACCGGTGTGGGTCCCGTGGCAGTTGGACATTGATGTGTTCTTAAACATCCGGTGTACTGATGCCCCCTACTCCATACAGTTAGACTAAAATGTTGACCTCTTGTCTTTGATTTGGGGACGTAAATTACAAGTACCTCTGAAGTCAGAGTGGGTTTGCCTGATGGCAAGGGACACTGTTAATGGGGAAAGCTAATCCACACGTAGAATTAGATCCAGCACTACTAGAAGTAGTGTATATGGACTACGCTTGAGTTCTAAGCAATCGAGTGCAAAAAAAAAATACATATAGACATTTAAATCCTTAGGATTAAGCGTCACCACTTACAGAAACTCCGGTGCAGTGAGATTGATCCTTTACAAACCAAGCTTGGGGACCGTTGACCTGGGATTTTGTTAACACCTTGTTGTCCCCTCTGTCCACAGCTTTGTACAGTCACTATACAAGCCAGTTATAACCCAGAAGGGTTTGAGCAGATTATGTTTTGCTTGATTGATCATAAATGTATGCATGTTATTTACATCCTGTTACGGTGCAGATTTTATTATGTATTAAAAGAAATATGTTTGCTTATGTGGGTTGTTGTTTTGTATGAATTGTTATTTGTTAATTTAAAGGTGAAAGGTTCAGGAATAAGAGAAAGTATGAATAAAATTAGTGGAACTGTGGTAAAGCTGTTGAAATGTGAACAACATATGTGAACACAAAGTAATGCAGCTTTACAGAATACAATTATGGAAAACGCAGGATGTTGCGGCGACTAGCCTACATCAGCAAACAAATACATAACACAAAATGCAATATATAATCACGGAGAAGACCTTCCAGTGACTACATTAAGGCATAAGAACGGGATGAAAAGAATGAACATGAAAAAATTAGAGCAATGAAGAAAAAATAAATTGAACAAAATGTACTACTTATCTTAGAATCCCAGGCTGATACTATTTTTAATCTGTTTGCACTTGTGAACCATTTGTGATAAATTTTTTTCCGTTATTATGTTCTGTATAGGAATAAGATAGGAATACCGAATAACGGGTTGATATATCAGCAATGATTGAAAGTGCATGAGGCAGGAGAGGTGGAAAGAGATCGAGAGGCTTTTCTGACAGGCTACTATGACTGCAAAGGACCTGGTATATGATGATCTTTCCATCTATTAAGAGTTATAGGTTCTGTGGCAAAGGGGTTCGTAATCCCAGATACTGTGTTCAAATCACAGCTGCGTGCGATTTGGCAGCAGACCGCCTTGCATTGGTTTTTATAAAATGGTATGAGTGCCGGTCTTTCATAAAGCAATGGCAAACTACTGAACGTAAACTTGCCAAGAAATCACAACCAAAAAAATGCTTGGATTGACTGCGACATATCCTGTAAAGCAGGAGTGTCAAACTCAATCGCTCAGCAGGCCAAACTCAAATCACACGTAAGGTTGCGGGCCGGACAGGGTAAACATTCAATAAGCCGAATATTAAACTTTTTTAAACATTAATATAAATTAAAACAGAAAAAAAAGTTTAAATAATAAAACATCATTGGTGTATACATTTTCACTCTTATTTCAGGGAGTCTCCGTGGCGAAGTGGTCAAACCGTTTGACTCAGGCCCCGAAGGTTGTGGGTTCGATTCCGGGTCGCGTCCTTCGGTTCACGAGTTAAATTTTTCGGAGACTCCTGTGGGTCGTCCCTAGAGTTACGGAGTTTCGTGCTTTGTGCCACGCTTTCCGCGCTGTGGAAAGAGACCGAGCCATATGGGAGAAAACCCGGTGCAATGACGTCGACCCTAAGCGACTTGACTTCACTCTTATGCCAGTTTGTCAGAGCACTATGTTTGGCATCTTGTCTTGGCTACAAGTTGGTTTATGTTGGGAGTAATGTTTTGTGTCATTGAGATTCTCATGATGGACTGCAAGTGTTCATCCGTGAGACGACTCCTGTGTGATGTTTTGTTAATCTTCATCACAGAAAACAGCTGCTCACACAGATATGTGCTACCATACATGCTCAAGGTTTGAGCTGCATGTAACGAAGCCGAGGCATCTCTTCAGGAATAAGTGCAGCTTCACTTGAAATGCCTTCACTGCATCATGCATATCAGTGATAATGTGATCCCGTCCCTGGAGCTGCAGGTTCAAGTCGATGAGATGAGTGGTTATATCAGACAGAAATGCCAATTCACATTTCCACTTTTTATCACGAAAAAACTGGAACCTGTTCCTTTACTGTCTATGAATTGACAGATTTCCTTGATCAGCTGGAAAATATACTGAGAACTTTTCCCCTACTTAGCCACCGCACCTCTGTATGAAAAGGCATGTCGCCGAACGGCGACTCTATTTCCTGCAAAAAAGACAAATTGGCGGTGAATTAAACCTTTGGCTCTGATAAAGTTTACGGGAAAAGGTGATGTAATATCTGAGCATTACACTATTTTCATTTTTTATGCGCCAATCCAAAACGAGCATCTGAATGTTGCTAGGAAACTGTAACGACAAACACTAACTCACTACACAACTTTTATTTTCGCTTATTCTGATCGAAGCGAGAACGCTCTCGAGTAGCCTATCATTCAGAAGGCTGCTATTTAGGGAATTTGATTTTCACTTTATATCGTGACCATAAAAAATATTTTTTCCTAAAATTCTCTTGAGCCGAATATATTTGTAAGTCAATTGGGACCTCTTGGGCCTGATATGATTGTATGGCGGGCGGAATGTGGCCCGCTGGCCTTGAGTTTGACACATGTGCTGTAAAGAATATGCAACTGACTAACCTAAATTTCTGTTTTTTCTTGTGTGTCCATGATACAGTTTGTCTTGTATTTAAAGTTTTTGGTAATTACTTTTACTTCTTTGAATACTTTGTAATCTCATTCATCCCTCTGGTGTTCTTTCATGGCTTGTAGACATTGTATCGTGTCTCTGCTTACCTTCTGTCTTGTATCTCTTTTTAAGGTCCCCAACATTGATGATAGGCATTTTAACGGTTAAGGCCTCTGAAGTATTTGCGTTTGTTGCTACGGTTTGCATATGCATTTTCTTCATGTTTGACTTGTAGTGCATGGTTCTGTCGTCCTGCTACTAAGTTGAGTGCGTAGAGCGACACTGTGAGCTGCGAATTTTGTGTGGAACGCTTTTACATCTGTCTGTGGTTGTTTGTAACGTGAACAGCTTGTTCGGAATGATGGCAGCTAGCCTGCCACTGAACTAACTGGGTTGCCTTATGCAGTAATGTGTGGCTGCTGGTTTTCTAGTGACTGCCGCTTCCATTGACAATGAACTATATTTTTGTGGAGGATTTTTGTGTTGGCATTCTGTCGGTGGCATTATGCATAGTGTACCTCTGCAGGCTGTTGGTTTGTCGAGACTCCTGTATTTTCCACTTTTCACATGGGGCAGTGAGAAGCATTTAGTATGTTATTCACTGGCACAGGAAGGGAGCATAATGGGAACGACACGTTGCTGTAAAGTTGGAACTAATGACTAATTGTATCTCTTGTTAGGCTTTTATACGCTATCTTCTGATGTGTAGAGCGGAGGACTTTGATGCCATTGAGTGAACTTCATTGTCCAGAATGAGCGACTTGGGAGTAAGAATTGGCACAGCCAGACACGAGAAGAAGCATCTGGAGAATGAGGGGTCTCGCCAGCCAACACAGAACTGGAAGTATCAGCCGCCGGACACTGATGCATATGTTGGTGGGGGGGGGGGGGGGGGGGATCTGAGCACCTATGGACATGCCCAGAGTATAAGGATGATACCCCAACACTTTATTAAGTAATTCATTGGCTATTGAGGTTAGGTAGCTGATTCCCTTCCTCCCCAGACAATTTCCTTAAAATTTTCTAGTAACCCATGAGGCTCAGTTGATCCTAGGATCATACTGGTTACAAAATAATCCTGCGACTGCTGAGGACCGAACTCGAGTCAGTGTTGGCAGGCAAGCTTACTAACCACTGAGCTGAGTTATTTGAGTAAAGAACCAGCATCTCTATACTTAGACCAATCCCATATTGCTCTCCATCCTCATCTTGAACAGTCAGTGGAAAGTCCCAATACTAATGGTACCAGTAGCAGTCTGATTATGTGTCTGCGTAGCCTTTCCTTGGAGTCGTGAGTGTCAGTCAGATCCTCTGGTCACTCCCTGCAGCACCATTCTCTCCAGGCTGTCACTATCTATCTGTTCTTTCACACCATACACATGATCCCAAAGGGCTTTGACCACTTCTGTCTTATCATGCACCAATACTCCTCCGAGCGGTACAGATCCAACTAATCTGTCTGCCTGCTAGTTTCCCACCATACCAGCATGTCCTGCAGGAACAAATCTTACTGATGCTCTCTATTTGTTGTTGAGTTGAAGACTGCCACCTTGCCTGCAGCATGCTTGTCATCACCACTATAAGCTAACTACAATGCAATTACAACTTTACTGTTTGAGGGAAATAAGCGAGCTGATAAACTGGCTGGCTCTGCATACCCCGTAGCTGGCCTTCCATGGTTTGTGCCGATGTTATTAAGCCCTTACAGAGATGTTGAGAGCAGAGGACTTTGACGCCGGTTCTTGACTCAACTCAGCGGTTAGTAAGCTTGCCTGCCAACACCGTAGAATATTTTTATAAATCAGTATGACTCTAAGATCAACTCAGCTTTATAGAATTGAATTGAACTTTATTTTAAAAGGGTTACAAATTGGGCACGTAGGCCCGTCTTACATTCGGCCCTTCAAATCACTCATCTTTCGGTCATCAACAGTGTATGATACATTCACATAGGAAAAAAAACACATTGTCAAATGAATGTTGTAAGCATAAACAATGCATATTATCATGTTATGTGGCATATCCCCCCTCCAACACAGACATCCCGCACCAACCCACACACACACATCCCTCACCCACTCACACATAACCCACCCACACCCCCTACCAACCACACATCCCCCACCCACCACACATCCCTCCACCCACTCACACATCCCCTCACCAACCTAGACATCTTGCACCCACACAAACATCCCTCACACACATCCCACCCATACACAACTCCCGACTCACACAAACTCGCCCACATACAGATTTTCCTACACATTTCATATCAACCCACACACCCCACCAACCACACATACATCCCCACCAACCACACATACATCCTCACCCACACACACATCCCCCACCCACATACATCTCCCATGCATACACACATCCTCTACACACACTTCAACACACCCACCCACACTCACATCCCCCACCTACCAATACCCACACATCCCCCACTCACTAACACCCACACATACCACTACCCACCAACACCCACACAAACACACCAACCCAAACACACATCTCCCTTCCCACACATCCCTCACCCACCCACATATTCCCCACCCACACATGACCCATCCATACACAATCCCTCCACCCACCCATACATCTCCCCACTCACACTCCCCCCCCCCCCCCCACCCACCCACACACACATATTCCCACCCACACATCCTCCACTCACACATTTCTCCCATACTCCCATACACATTTCCCACACACACACACACACACATCTCCCACCCACACACACATCTCCCACCCCATACACACCTCCCCCATTCTGCCCAACCACTCTACCCAAATCATGCCTGTCTTGACCACTATGCACTAACCACTCTGCTCAAAGCATGCCTGTCTTAACCACTATGCACTAACCACTCTATCCGAAGCATGCTTTTCTTAGCCACTATGCACTAACCATCTGCCCGAATCATACCTGTCTTGACCACTGCACTAATCACTCTGCCCAAAGCATGCCTGTCTTGACCACTCTGCCCAAAGCATGCCTGTCTTGACCAATCTGCCCAAAGCATGCCTGTCTTGACCACTCTGCCCAAAGCATGCCTGTCTTGACCACTCTGCCCAAAGCATGCCTGTCTTGACCACTCTGCCCAAAGCATGCCTGTCTTGACCACTCTGCCCAAAGCATGCCTGTCTTGGCCACTCTGCCCAAAGCATGCCTGTCTTGGCCACTCTGCCCAAAGCATGCCTGTCTTGACTGCTCTGCCTGAATCATGCCTGTCTTGACCACCATGCACTAACCACTCTGCCCAAAGCATGCCTGTCTTGACCACTCTGTCCAAAGCATGCCTGTCTTGACCACTCTGTCCAAAGCATGCTGTCTTGACTGCTCTGCTTGAAGCATGCCTGTCTTGACCACTTTGCCCAAATGCCTATCTTGACCACTAATCACTCTGCCCAAATCATGCCTATCTTGACCATTATGCACTACCCACTCTGCTCAAATCATGCCTGTCTTGACCACTATGCACTAACGACTCTGCTCAAAGCATGCCTGTCTTAACCACTATGCACTAACCACTCTATCTGAAGCATGCTTGTCTTAACCACTATGCACTAACCACTTGTCCGAATCATGTCTGTCTTGACCACTATGCACTAACCACTGCCCAAAGCATGCCTGACTTGATCATTCTGCTCAAAGCCTGCCTGTCTTGACTGCTCTGCTCAAAGCATGCCTGTTTTGACTGCTCTGCTTGAAGCATGCCTGTCTTGACTGCTCTGCTTGAAGCATGCCTAACTGCTCTGCCCAAAGCATACCTGTCTTAACTGCTCTGCCCAAAGCATGTCTTCTTAACTGCTCTGCCCAAAGCATGCCTGTCTTGACTACTCTGCCTAAAGCATGCCTGGCTTGACCACTCTGCCCGAATCATGCCAGCCTTGACCACTATACACTAACCACAATTTTCCTCTCCCATTGAGTTTCATCCATACTCACTCCCTTCTGAATTGGTCTCTCCAGATATACGAGGAGGCATCAAATTAAAACCTTAAATGGTTGTTTTTGGTGAATATATTCTGACAAAGAAAAGAAGAAATGAATCATTTTTCGATGTATTTACCACTGCATTCAATGCAAGTCCTCTATCACCAATAAAGTGCTTGGATTTCTGTAGAAAAAAATTCTTCTGGTCGTGTGTGTAACCACTCATGTACCACCTGCTGTACCTCTTCATCGGACCAAAAAGTCTTTCCTCCCTATAACTCTTTGAGTTTTCCAAACGGGTGGAAATAACTTGGGACTAGCTCTGGCAAGTACGGTAGTACACACTGAAAGTGGAGGTCTTCGATGGTTTCAACCCTAACCTTGGCATCAGCACAACGAATGTATAAGAACACGCATTCTTACCCATTTGACCATGCTGACATGATACCTAGGTAGCAGGTTCAACCCCTACACTGGTCAACTGGATTAAAATGTCCTTGATTTGGGGATGTAAATTACAAGTACCTCTGATGTCGGAGTGGGTTAGCCTGTTGGCGAGGTACACGGTTAATAGGAAAAGCTAATCCACACGCAAACAACAGTACAGTTAGTTAGTTAGTTAGTTAGTCGGTCGAAAGATCATCCTCATTGCACATCGAACCATTCAGTCCATACGTGCTTGGATCCCCTCCTCAGTAAATCCCGTAGTGTGTAGCGGCTCATGACACCAGTTCTGTGTTGGTTTATTACTCCTCTTTGGCTTCCTGTGTAGTATTCTTGTTTGGCCACACCTCTTTTAACTTGCTGTTCTCGCAGCCTGACCATGGTTGTAGATTCCCAGTCATCGCTTTGTTCTCGTAAACGACTTACTTCTCATAGAGCATTCAGAATGTCTGCCTGGTCCATGGCTCGTCTGCCTTTCACAGTAGCCCTTCCTGCAAGCCTGTCAGCCTGCTCATTCCCTTGTACACTCGCATGCCCTGACACGAAGATGAAACTAATCTGCCAGCCGAGACTGCCATGCTATTGGTCCCGCATTAACAACTGATAACTCAACGTCCAACAGCGTGTCAAGTTCTTTGGCTCCATATAACTTGTAAAACAATAGCAACATCGAAGCTGGAACTCTAACGTGAGTGACGAAGTCAATTCCCGGATTTACGATTGACCATAAAGTTATTTAATTATAACAGCTCATAGGTACGTTTGTAATCAATCAAATATTTCTGTCACTTAGGGCCTGTGCCACCAGGCGGGACCTAAGTTCTATTGACACGAATATATTGATAATACCAAAACTAACCTGGCTTTCAAATAAATATGCATCCATTTGACCTTGGCTGACCTTCGGTCACTCCACCCGTATGTTTGTCTTCGTGCTCCGTAAAATACATGTCTAGTTATGATCGTTGGTTCTGTGGTGACACCGTGTAGCAGTCAATTAATATCCTCTTCTTCTGCTAATTCAATGACAGCCACTGTTTCTTGTGCCAACACCAGTCCGTAGCCAACATCCAACTTTGCACTGCCTCCTCCTTCCATTTCCCGTCCGTCTGTTTCTGTTGTTATCCTAATTGCTAACTGACGTTTTGCCCTGTTTCTAAGTCGTCCCTTAGATTTCCCGTCTATTTTCCGTCGAGGATTTCTCTTTTCTTTTTATGACATCATTTCACCTGTACGCACTATATGGCAGAGACTGCTCCAGAGACAGCAGCCACTCTCTTCGGACCCACCCCATTTCTAACATCCTGAGCATACTCATTAAGTCACTAAGGAAACATGCCCGATTGAATGTCTGTGTCTCGAGCCATGTTATTGCTTTACTTACTGCCATGACTTCCATAGTCAGGCTGCTTGTGGTCAAAGCAAAAGCGCCAGACTCTTCCTTCACAATTTTCCCTCCGGCCTGAGCCGTAAAGGTCCATGAACTTCTCACTCCTCGGACGACCGACCCATCCGTGTAAATGACAGCATCATCCTCTAAAGAATTCTCGAAGATCAGAGCCTGTACTTCCGCCTCCACAGCAGCTGGATTTTCTTGTCTGCATTTCCTGTCTAGTTGGATGCACACTGAAAAGGATGTACAGAACTCTGTTGGCACTTGTACCCACTCCTCGCCAGGTTCTAAGTCCTCAAGTGAACACACCTGCTGAAGAATGTCTTCGGCTTGACCCATCCACGACTTTCCTCTTTTTAACCTGCTGCCCTTTACCTTCTTAATCTCGCTATGCAGTGGATGTTGTGTGTTTGCGTTGACTCTGAGATAGGCACGTGCTTGGCAAAATTGTATTCTGTCCCTCATGGTTGGAAAATCAAGAAGGTAGCGCATCGCCCTGCATGCTGTATCTCTTGTACATCCAAGAATAATGCGCATAGCTTCGTTCTGTATCCTTTCCATCCTTTCTATCTGCTTATGGCTGAGAGTCAGGATCGCCATCGCATACTCCAAAACAGAAAGGACCAGACCCTCGTAAAGAAGACATAGATGGCGCTGCTCACAGTTTGCCGCCGCCATCACCCGCATCGCAGCCAAACCCCGCTTGGCCTTTGTTATCACCTGGTCTACATGCTCAGTATAAGCTAGGCTTCGATCAAATCGTATCCCCAGGTAATTCATTGCCTGCGTTCTTTCCACCGTCTCTGAACCCAGATTTACAGTTGGCGTTGGGGTGTTGACAATATGGTTATTCAAAGAGAACCATGTCACTGTTGCCTTTGTTGGGTTGACCATTGCCCCAGCTTCAACACACCAAGTGCTTATGCGATTGAGTTCGGTTTGTAGTTCCACAGCAACCTGATCTCTATCCTTACCCTGACGATACACTAAAACATCGTCTGCATACGACAATGTCCTCCCCGGTCCTATGATTTGCTCGCTGGTGATTCTCACAGTGTAGGCGTTGAACAGCACCGGAGATAATGGTGATCCCTGTGGTAGGCCAGGATATATTGTTGTTGGTTCCTGAAGTCCAACTGCCACATCTAAAGACTACTTTCCGTTGGAAGAGGGCTGCAGCGATCCAACTAAGGAGGAAAGGACTTATCTTGAGTTCAAGAAGCTGAAGCATTAAAAAATCCAATGGTACTCTGTTGTACGCGTCCTCAAGATCAATCGCTGCAGCAAATGTTTCAATGCCTGAGTGGAAACCTTCATAGACATCATGGGCAAAAACTGCTGCATTGGTCCAGGTTTCTCTTTTTGGACGGTACCCTCCCAGGGTAGGTGGGAAAACACCTTGCCTCTCTAGCTGGCTTGATATTTTTCTGGCAATTAACTTCTCCAGCAGCTTGCCTATTGTATTCTGCATGGTTATTACTCGATATCCCTGAATTTTTGTGTGGTCTTTGCCAGGCTTCGGCAAGGGAATCAGATAGCAGTGTAACCACTCCTCCTTGATGCTAGCACTTCCTGTTGTTTTACATGTCTGCTAATTTCTCTAGCTCGTTGTCGGTACACATATTGATGTCGTCATATCTTATGCCATCTGGCCCTGGAGCGCTGTTTTTTGAATCGTCGAAGCACAGCCTTGATTTCTTTCACTGTCACTGTGTCTTCATCCGAAATGTTCTGGGCATTGCACCTATCTGAGGTGACCTCCTTGGCAAGATTTCGGCCTCTCATGTCTGTCTGGTTGCTCTGCTCTAGATAGCGTTCGAAGAGGGCTTTGCCCTTGTTCTCGTCAGTCCTCTGCCAGATGAGGTCAGCACCTTGGAAGTCAGGAATACTCTTATTCTTGACTACCCCACTCATGCTTTTATGTAGTCGCCAGAACAATTTCAGTGACTTGTCTGTGCTTACTCTTTGACATACCTCTGCCCATTTTTCACTTTTAACCACCTTAACCAGTTTTTTTAAGTAGCTTACTTTTGTGTGCATCTCTCTTTCTAAGTGCATGCAGGGACTAGGATGGGCAACTCTGTTCTTTTGGCAGTTTTGCCATTTCCTTACAGCACTACGCTTATCCACCCAGGCCTTTTCCACCTCAAAATTCCACCAAGGTGGCTGCTCCCAGCTTTTTTTCCTGCCCTGAAGCTTTCTGCGCTTGTCGCGCCTTATTTTACTCACCACATCTTGCCCTGTACTGTCATACTGGAAAGTCTTGACCGTTGACTTGTGCTGCCTGGTTCTGCCTTTCTCCACCAATATGCTGCAAGGGTGGTGGTCGCTGCCGTGGTACCCTAGGACACCCCATCTACATACTGTAGTGAGTGAAGGAGAAACCAGCGCCAGATCAATAACACTGTCCTCATCACCTGGACGACTTGCTGTCCTGGTGACACAGCCACTGTTGATACAAACCAGGTCAATGGTTTCAAGTGCAGTCTCGAGCTCCTCCCCCTGTGTGTTGGAGGAAATGTTTCCCCATGATCTGCCTTTAGCGTTGAAATCGCCACAGAAAATAACATTTCTCTCGTGACCTAATATGTCACTTAAGCACTGCCACTTCTGGGAATCCACACTCGCGTTACGGGCATAAACATTAACCAACACGAATGGTAGACCGGATTGAACTCTAACCGCCTGTATTTGTATGTCGTCACTGTCCCAACTGGACATGTCTAGCTCTGAAGCCACCATACTGTCGCGGATGAGAATCACCATTCCCAGGTGTCGCCTGTTGTAGAAACATTTGAAACCGGCAATTTGGAGTAACTGATCACCCAGTCTCGTCTCCTGAAGTGCTACAATGTCGTTCCTGTATACTAGGTTTTCCAGAATAGGGCCTCGTTGTTTTACACTGGCACAGTTCCAATATAGAATACGAGTATTCCTGAGGCCCAGGCGGTCACACTTGAGTCTAAAACGCCTTGCCCCACCATGTCTGCCATGCCTCTTACGGCCTTCCCGACGGGTCCGTCGCCTTGTTAGGTTGACTGCCCTCCGCATGGAGCACAAACGTTGTTCTGCCATTTTGAAAAAAAAACGAACACAACAGAACACGCTGCGAAAATTCACTCAAGGATTGCTTTGCTCAGTGCACGAACTCCATAGCATCGGCAAAGATCTTGAGAAAGAAACTCCTGGTTTTACATCCTGGCGCACAAATTACATGCAAGAGATGAAAATATCCATCTCCTACGCGAAAAAAGGAATGGTCACAAAACAACACGACCGTCCATCATCATCTTGACCTAAGTCTCTAGCAAGTAGTTAAAACTCAGTCATTCAAAGGGTTCAGAACCATACCCACATTGTACTCTTAGGACATGCAACTAACTGGTGTTTCTAACTTACTATAATCAGATAGCGGTAGGAAGGATTAGTAGTATGACTTCACCGGCTGTTGAACGAGGGGACAGAGCACGTATGGGAATGTCCTGAGTGCAGTGATGTCAGTTCTTAGCTTACCTCAACTCAACTCAACTCTCATCTCATCTAATCTCACCTTGTTCCTCTTGTACTTTGCAGTGTCGAGATCATGCATAAACAACAGGAGAGTGCCAGTTTATGGGCTTCATGTATCGAGATTCCCATGGAGTCTGTTATTCCCTCTGTCCATCATTTATTCAACTCTAACTTACTATATTGATGCATTATTTCTGATGTTTTCAGGTGTCTCTATTGACAATCATCTTGGAACAAGCAGAGAAAGACCATGATGCAGTGGCACAGACCAGCTCAGATGTGGACGCTGGTCACGGCGAGTCAATCCTCAGCATCTCAGGGTGCACACAGAAGCTGGTGGAGGCAGTCGGTGGACTGATCAGTGCCGGAGAGAGGCAGAGCCAAGCATTGAAAGATGAGGTATGGGATGGCATGTTTGGATATGAGTGATGCCAGGAGTGTGTGGTCACTGGGTTAGGGTCCTGCTTCACATATCCCTGGATAAGGTCAGTATGCTTGAATCGATAAGAGTGCTCGCTCTTAAACTTCCAGTGTGCTAATGCCGAGGTAGCGGGTTCAACTTCTGCACTTATCAGTTGGACTAAATTGACTTCTCGTCCCTGACTTTGGGGTGTAAATTACAACTATCTCAGAAGTCCGAGTAGGTTCGCCTTGTGGCAAGAGACACTGATAATAGGGAAATCTAATCCGCAAGCAAACATCAGTCCAGTGTGTTAGAAATAGTACATATGTATGGACTACCCTTGAGTTCAAAGCTAGCGAATGCAAAAACAAAATATATTTCTTGAGACTTTGATTTTTATACTCTGTAAGGCTGGGGGGGGGGGGGGGGTGTTTTTGTGTCCCTGTGCTGAAGTGGTTATGTGTAAGGCTGGGGGGGAGAGAGGGGTGTTTTTGTGTCCCTGTGCTGAAGTGGTTATGTGTAAGGCTGGGGGGAGAGAGAGGTGTTTGTGTGTCCCCATGCTGAAGTGGTTATGTGTAAGGCTGGGGGGAGAGGGGTGTTTTTGTGTCCCTCTGCTGAAGTGATTATGTGTAAGGTTGGGGGGGAGAGAGGTCTTTTTGTGTCCCCATGCTAAAGTGGTTATGTGTTAGGCTGGGGGGAGAGGGGTGGTTTTGTGTCCCCATGCTGAAGTGGTTATGTCATCTGCCATATCATGAGGTCATTGTTAGTTCATGTTTTTGGACTCTGTTATTTGGTATACGAGTATAATTTTGTCCAAGACCCTCCTGGGGGAAGTGACTGGAGCTACAGAGTTCATGCACTGTATGTTTTCAGCGGGTGGCTAGGTGCACTGACCGAGATCGGGCTCAATCACATAACACTTGATGCAATAATGTCATTAATCTTGTTTTTTAGCCCTTTTTCTGCTTGTACTAGTGGCTGAGCAGATGAAATAGTACAACTATCTTGGAACAGTTACACATCTTTTAGAAGGTGCCTTGAGATTAGAACAAGAATTAGTACAACTATCAATGAACAGTCTGATGGAAGATACCTTTTAGAAATTAGAACAAGTATCAGTAAATCTGATATAACCAATGAGCAATATGATGCCCTAAATATCAGTGGTCATTAAATACTAGAGATTCAATATGCTGATGATACAGTATTACTATCCACATCACAGAATGGTATAGAAAAACTAATAACTGCAACCCAAAAGAATAGTAAAAATCATAGCTTATATCTTAACATAGCAAAAAAACAAAGATAATGCATACAGATAAAACTAATATAGCCCAGTGAAGGTTAGCATTGTCAACAAATGCCTGCAGAAGTCGGATGTGTTGGCCTAATGGTGCATGAATGCAGCTCTGCTGTAAACAGGCACAACGCAATCACATCTGAAAAAACTCTCCTGATGAACGCAGCAGAAAAGAAGAAGAAACTAATATGGAGAAAGACATATATATGTTAATGGGGAAAAATTGGAGGTGGTGGAAAATTTTGAATATCTTGGGTCATTGATTACCAACAATGGTGACACAATGAAAGAAATTAAAAGATGAATATCTATTGCTCTTTAAAAACTAAAACAAGTGAATAAATTGTGGAGTGGGACAGACAGACCTTCAAACATTAGAATTTTAAGAGCATGTATCTTTCCCATTGCAACATACGCCTGTGAGACCTGGACACTTACTTAACAAGCTGAACAGCGCATAAATGCTTTTGAATATAAATGTTATAGATGGGTTCTAAGAATATCTTGGATACAGAAAAGAACATATGCATAAATACGACAGGAGCTAAATATTGAAGAAGATTGGCTACTAAAGACGATAAGACAAAGAAAATTTAAATATGTTGGTGACTTGAAACACCATGAAAGTTTGGAGAGAACAACCATGGAGGGGTAAATGCCAGGGAAGAGAGGAAGAGGAAGGCCAAAGAAAAGATGGACACAGGATGTGGTAGATGATCTCCAGATGGGTGTATCGGACGCGGGACTTTTTGCTTATGACCAAGAAGTTTTCCGTAAGGTTGTTATGGGAGTGAGGTTCTGCAAGGGACATGCTACTGAATGAATGAATCAGTAAATCAGCTGCAAAAGATATGGAAGCAGATTGCCTTGCGTTGATTTAGATGGTATGGGCGTCAATCATTTGGAAATGGCAAACTACTGAACATAAAAATTGCCTAGTAAATCACAAACAGGTACAAAATGCTGGGGTTGATTGCAAGGTCGTGTAAAGGACATGCAACCTACTTTACATTGATGATTCTGTCATACCATTTTAGTTACACTAATATTTGTAGAAACCAATTAGTGAATTATGTAGTGTATTAGTAAATCTTTTAGTCATTCTCCATGTTTATGATAAATACTATCACCTATTTCATGTTTTTAATAAATACTGTTACCTATTCCATGTTTATGGTAAATACTGTTACCTATTCCATGTTTTTAATAAATACTGTTACCTATTCCATGTTTATGATAAATACTGTTACCTATTCCGTGTTTATGATAGATACTGTTACCTATTCCGTGTTTATGATAGATACTGTTACCTATTCCATGTTTATGATAGATACTGTTACCTATTCAATGTTTTTAATAAATACTGTTACCTATTCCATGTTTATGATAGATACTGTTATCTATTCCATGTTTATGATAAATACTGTTACCTATTCCATGTTTATGATAAATACTGTTACCTATTCCATGTTTATGATAAATACTGTTACCTATTCCATGTTTATGATAGATACTGTTACCTATTCAATGTTTTTAATAAATACTGTTACCTATTCCATGTTTATGATAAATACTGTTACCTATTCCATGTTTATGATAGATACTGTTACCTATTCTATGTTTATGGTAGATACTGTTACCTATTCCATGTTTTTAATAAATACTGTTACCTATTCCATGTTTATGATAGATACCGTTACCTATTCCATGTTTATGATAGATACTGTTACCTATTACATGTTTATGATAAATACTGTTACCTATTCCATGTTTATGATAGATACTGTTACCTATTCCATGTTTATCATAGATACTGTTACCTATTCCGTGTTTTTGATAGATACTGTTACCTATTCCATGTTTATGATAGATACTGTTACCTATTCCGTGTTTATGATAGATACTGTTACCTATTCCGTGTTTATGATAGATACTGTTACCTATTCCATGTTTATCATAGATACTGTTACCTATTCCGTGTTTTTGATAGATACTGTTACCTATTCCATGTTTATGATAGATACTGTTACCTATTCCGTGTTTATGATAGATACTGTTACCTATTCCGTGTTATGATAGATACTGTTACCTATTCTATGTGTATGATAATACTGTTACCTATTCCATGTTTATGATAGAACTTTCCATT
>JACEFZ010020536.1:0-164443 GCA_014155875.1 Cepaea nemoralis
ATTTTAAACTGTAAAAGGTGCCCTTACTGCATTTTCCCTCGGAGAGGTAAGAACATCCTGTTTATATTCCATGACATTATTCCCCCCCCCCCCCCTTCCTTGTTACCATACATTGCTGGCTACGTGGCGAAGGGAATACGGACGCAGTTCGTAATCCCGCATACCACGTTCGAAACATAGCTGCGGGCGATTAGGCAGTAGGCCGCCTTGCTTTGTTTATAAAAAAAATAAAATGGTATGGATGCTGGTCGTTCAGTAAGCCATGACAAACTACTGAATGTAAACTTGCCAAGAGATCACAAACAGCCGAAAAATGCTGGAGTTAACTACGACGTCCTGTAAAAGACATGCAATTAACTTAAAACACATTAAAGCATATTGAGGCATATGGTGCTAGCACCATCTTTGTATAAACCAATCGACACACGAGGGGTGATGTAGTCAATACACCAGCGGGGGTCTATACCCATCGTAGGCTAGACCGACCTGGGAGGCCAGCTCAATTTACAGGAACAACACAAATTTCCTCATTCGAGTGGGATTCGAACACATAGCATCCTGGTCGGCAGGCAAGCGCTCTAACCGCTGGACCATATCTCACCCCAATACCCTATTGTGTTTGCTTTAGCTCGCTTTGAACTCCATCATAGTCCATATACATGCTACCAGTTCTAGTGCACTGAACTGATTTGTGTGTGTGGGTTAGCTTTCCATATTTACCAGTGTCCAACACCATCCAGTGAGCCCACTCAGACTTCTGAGGTACTTGTAATTTACGTGCCCAAGTCAAGGACGAGAAGTCAACACCATTCTGAAAACAGTTTACTAACTTTCAGAAAATAGTTAAATCTGTGATTGCCATAAATGTAGAGAGAACCAGTAAATGTAGAGTGAACCAGTAAATGTAGAGAGAACCAGTAAATGTAGAGTGAACCAGTAAATGTAGAGTGAACCAGTAAATGTAGAGTGAACCAGTAAATGTACAGTGAACCAGTAAATGTAGAGTGAACCAGTAAATGTAGAGTGGACCAGTAAATGTAGAGTGAACCAGTAAATGTACAGTGAACCAGTAAATGTAGAGTGAACCAGTAATTGTAGAGAGGGCCAGTAAATGTAGAGTGGACCAGTAAATGTACAGTGAACCAGTAAATGTAGAGTGAACCAGTAAATGTACAGTGAACCAGTAAATGTAGAGTGAACCAGTAAATGTAGAGAGAACCAGTAAATGTAGAGTGGACCAGTAAATGTACAGTGAACCAGTAAATGTACAGTGAACCAGTAAATGTAGAGAGAACCAGTAAATGTAGAGTGGACCAGTAAATGTACAGTGAACCAGTAAATGTACAGTGAACCAGTAAATGTACAGTGAACCAGTAAATGTAGAGAGAACCAGTAAATGTAGAGTGAACCAGTAAATGTACAGTGAACCAGTAAATGTACAGTGAACCAGTAAATGTAGAGAGAACCAGTAAATGTAGAGTGGACCAGTAAATGTACAGTGAACCAGTAAATGTACAGTGAACCAGTAAATGTAGAGTGAACCAGTAAATGTACAGTGAACCAGTAAATGTAGAGAGAACCAGTAAATGTAGAGTGAACCAGTAAATGTACAGTGAACCAGTAAATGTAGAGTGAACCAGTAATTGTAGAGAGGCCAGTAAATGTAGAGTGGACCAGTAAATGTACAGTGAACCAGTAAATGTAGAGTGAACCAGTAAATGTACAGTGAACCAGTAATTGTAGAGAGGGCCAGTAAGTGTAGAGAGGGCCAGTAATTGTTTACAATAACATACTCGAAAGAGCAACAATATTAAGAAAGCGATTGGAGGAATTGATCAAAACAATTGGGGATTGACAACTAAACAGGTTTAGAAATGATTATGTGCGTCGAAACTGTTGAAGGGAGGAATGTAATTGTTTCTAAACCTCATTCTAAATCAAACAGAGTGGAAGACGATCGGGTCTTAATACTGATACCCACCTTCTGATTTGCATTGGGTGATTAGAACATGTGATACTTAGAAATATTAATTGTTGCGTAACCCATAAAGCCAAAATGACAACACATGGATAAAATGCACACGGAAGTATTGATGGACACTCACAGAAGATGATTCAATGGTCACAGGCTCCTTAGAGGAAGATCACGGATGGCTAAGAAAGAAGATACCATCAGGGAGGTGTGCCCACTTGAGAAGATTGGCAGAGGCAAGGAGTGGTCAGATTGCCAAATAGAAATTCAGACTTGTGTGGGGTTATAATCACATTGGGACGTGAGTGTAGGAAGTGGCCAGCAGGCGCTACGGAATCTCAAATTCAGTAATTAATTCATGACTACTTGTCCTGGCATTGTGATTATCTATTCTGATGGCTCTGTGTTAAGAGGTAAAAAAAGTGCCCGGGGATTCACAGCAAAAGAAAATGGCCGATGTCTAGCAAAGAAGAGTTTGGCATATGATACCACAAGCTCAAGTCTGAGAATGGATGTGAAGGCGGTTACTGCAGCTTTCCACTGGTTGGAAAACAAATTGTATACGCATGTCGTGATTTCGACTGATTCACAAAACACGCTAGCAAAGGTGGAGACTGGCATGCTTCGTGCTGAATGGCATACATCGATTCGGGTTGTGGGCATTGGCTGGCTCGTTTCTCAAGGACACTTTGTTTTATTTGATGCATGATAAGGCATATGTGGTGAAGGATCTAGTTTGCCTTGCTCGTATGGCCAGAGTTATTGAAACATAGTCTGTAAGATAAAGGAGTGAAGAGTGCGGTGTTGTGTCTTCGCATAATAGTGAATAGGAGACTTTAGTACTGGCGATATTGTGTGGGCTGTGGAGATGACCATGTGTCGAATATGAATAAAACTTGGTGGAACTGCAGTAAAGCTGTGGAAATGTAAACAATATAAAATAACACAAAGTAATGCAGCTGGTTGGAGAACACATTGTATACGCATGTATTGATTGCGACTGAATAACTTTGTGTTACTGTATTTTGTTTACCATATGTCAAAGTACATTTTGTCCCTGCAGCGCGATGCTGTGGTCATTTGGAGGTGACAGGTTCGAATCCCAATATGGTAACTATAGCTTCATTTTATATGTTTCTATCGTCCTCAATTCTCTACTGCACTCGGGGAAATTCCTATAAGCGCTTAGTCCTCATCATCAACCAGCCAGCGAAGACTTCCAATACTAATGATGCCCGTTGCAATCTGATTATAATCCATCTTGCTTTACCTCTGAGTCATCTGTTCCTCTGGCCACCCCTTGCTGCTGTATTCTCTCTAGAGTCTACACCATGATAGTCTATCTGTTCTTCTGCATTAATCACATTCTCCCCCCCCCCCCCCCCCCCTTTTACCATATTTGCCGTATCGTGCATCAAATTCCTCCCAAATGATGCGGCACCAGCCAGTCTGCCTACCTGTTCATTTCAAACCACCACACAGTGTCCTGGAGAAGAAGACTCGGCGAAAGCTCACAGCCCGCGATCTCTGCATATTTGCATACCCTTCTGCACGAATAATGCCAGTCTCCACCTTTGCCAGCATGCTTTGTGAATAAGTTACAATCACAACATGCATATACAGTTTGTTCTTCAACCAGAGGAAAGCTGCAGTAACCGCCTCCACCTCGATTCTCAGGTTGGGGTGTCATACGCCAAGCTCTTATTAACTAAACATTGGCCATTTTATTTTCCTATAAAACGTTTTTTCCTCTTAACTCAGAGCCACCAGTGTAGATATTACCATCGCCAGGAGGAGAGTAGTTATGAATTAAATGCTGAATGTCAGCTTCCGTAGAGCCTGCTGGGAACTCCCTACACTCAAGTCCCATTTTATTATGACCTCACACACGTCTGAATTTCTATTCGGAACTCAGACCCACTCCTTGCCTTTGCCAATCTTCTCAAGTGTGCACACTTCTCTAATGATATCTTCTGTCTGAGCCTTCCATGATCTTCCTCTAAGCAGTCTATTACCTTTGATTGCATTCGGGGAATCATGCAGGAGGTATTCCTTGTCCGTAGCTACCTTAAGGTTTGACCGTGCATGCAACACCTTGAGTCTGTCCGCAATGGTCAGCAACGCTAGTATGTATCGCATAAACACTATTGGCTTGTCCCTTGTACATCCCTAGAATCACCCTCATGATTGATTTATTTGAGCGCTCTAATTTCACTAGCTAACGCTTTGTTACAATGAGCATTCACATTCCATACTCTACCACTAAAATGACCAAGTGCTGAGCAAGTGTGAATATTATTTTCTGCTCAATGTCCCTTGCTGCCGTACTCTTTGGCGCATTGAGTCCCTTCTGACAGTTTGTAACGACCACTTCAACATGATCCCTAAAGGACAAGCTACTATCAACAGTGATTTACTGGTGCTTCAGTCTGCTTTCTCTATTCTATCATTTATAGTGTGGTCTGGGAGGTCATCTTTAACAATCCTACTGTCCAGAGAGCACCACAAGACAGACAGCCCTTTCTGGGTTAATGACAGCATTCATCTCAGTATACCAGTTCATCACTTTGATCAATGTCGTCTGCAGCCCCTGAGCTATTTGATTTCTGTCCCTCCCCTGCCTCTGTGCCAGAACATCATATGAAAATGTTATCTTTCTTGAGCCTGGTGCTTCGAGGCTTGCAATCTTGCTCGTATACACATTGAAGAGAACATGTCACATTGCTGACCCATGTCGTAGTCTTGGGGCTATGTTACATGGCTCAGAGGTTCATGTATCCATCCAGAGAACCACTCTACGAGAATACAAAACAGCCGCAATCCAGTTCACCAACCAAGGACAGACTCTCGTCTCCATAAGAGAGTACATCAAAATATGATATCTGATTCTGATGTGCGCGTCCTCGAGATCGAGTGATTGATCTTATCAAGACGAGGGATATCATTGCACACGAGTAGACTCTACTAAAAATCTTCTACCATAATTTATTCTAGGAAGAAATGACTTGAAGTTAACGAAAGTGGGCAGATAATGCTTTTTCCGCATCTCCATTTGATCTTGATGGTTGATATAGTAGTTCCAAATTGTCTACGATCTAGATCGGAATTGATCAATTTGGATGTTTCTTTATGAATACGTAAAGGCAATTTACAAGTCTACAAATTTAATATACCCAGAGAAACAAGAGATGAGACGATCCAATTCAATCGTGTAGTTGGAATAACCCAGAAATTAGCTCGCCATGAATAGTTTATTGAGGTTTTGAGGTTTCCCAACATGGCGGCTGGCAATGAACACACTTGCTAGCTTAGCTGTACCAAATCATGCCATGTTTTGTAGACAGAGAGAGCATTTCCGGTGAACCCACGTTTAGTATTGGTGTAATCGTATGACGGTGCAGTAGCATTATTTTTCGCGGTCTATTGCCCATTTCGATAGTTAATTTCTTTGCTATGTCATGCCTTGTCATGACATGTTATGTCATGACAAGTCAGATTATTTTATTTAAAGACATACATGATTTAACCTGCTATTCTTCACCTCAGGAGTCCCAGTAGCCGAGACACTCGACTGTCGGCTCACTGGTCATGGTTCGATCCGTGTCGGCGGTGGATTGGAATCTTTAAAAATTAACCTGGGTCCCCATGTACTAAAAATGTACTAGTGTATTAACACCAATAGTAAAATTGTACTAGTGTATTAACACTAGAGTACTAGAAACTACTTTGGGAAGTAAAAGTTATTGGCTTGACACTGATCACATCTCTCACCGAGTGCCGGTTGATTTATTAACATCTGGATCTGACACCACATGCATACTCTCCTTAAGCTTGTAAAAGTGTCCTTAACATACTTAATATTCAACCATACCAGATGTGTCACCTGCCTGTACACGCAGGGGAGATCCGATAGTTTGGTGGCTAGACACTGGTCTGTCGGCTCTGTGGATCAGATTGCGGGGAATTGGCAGGGGCTCTGGTAGAATCTCAAAACTGAGAGGGAAGACCACAACTTTCAATGAGATAGCGGTGGGAACGATTAGTAACGTGACTCTTCGCTGGCTGTTGAACGAAGGGACGGAGGGCATATGGGAATGTCCTGAGTGCAATGATGTTGGCTCTTAGTTCAACTCAACTCAGCTCACGGCACCAGGAAATGTCTTGGGGATAGGCGGATGGGAGTCGTCGGCGTGATATATTGACCACATGATCCCTGGAGTACTGACTGGTCTATACAAATATGGATCCAACACCATTTACCCAATACGCCTTGCGGCGGGTAAAAGTGGCCGCTAACTTGACTTTAGAAACATTGTTTCAACGGAATATATTGTGGTGGCTTCCCCCATGATTTCGACAGCGACCCGCGATACAAGGAGGTCATACATCACCATGTACATGTATTATCGTAACTAAGTGTCCTCTTACTTGACTTTACATACATTCATTCCACGGAATATAAAATTGTGGCTTCCCCCATGATTTCCACAGCGACCTGCGATACAAGGAGGTCATACATCACCATGTACATGTATTATCGTAACTAAGTGTCCTCTTACTTGACTTTACATACATTCATTCCACGGAATATAAAATTGTGGCTTCCCCCATGATTTCCACAGCGACCTGCGATACAAGGAGGTCAGTAATATGGTAACTAAAGAGTGTCCCATAGCAGAAACCTGAAGATGGTATGCGAAGTATTAAGACCGTTACCTTTGTGTCAGTCTGAATACACTGAGAAATAAGTGGCTGGGCTTTCTCTCTTGTAGCGAACGATAAGAGCTGCGGTCGAACCCTGGTCAATTACGTTGAAGGGCAGAATGTCAGACGGGCCTGCGTGCCCAATTATTAACCCTTTGAAAATAATGATTTTTGTTCGTTCGTTCGTTCGTTCGTTCGTTCGTTCATGCCACTGTCTGCGTCACTTGAATCGCCTATTTATTTAAACGTTGCCATCGAATCCAGGTGGATTGTATAGGGAATTAGACGTCCATTAGTTTGGCATTGCTTTCTTAACGAGAGGTCAACGGTTAAGTCAAATGCAGTTGTAGGGGTTCAACCGCCTACCTCACCATCAGCACACCGGAAGATTAAGACTGAGCGGTCTGATCCTGTCCACCACGTCGATGTCTTTCTTACATTATCTAGAGCGTGCTAAAATACAGACAGGAAGATCTATATGTCCATGAATACAACCACGAAAAGATGTATATTCTCCAAGAATACAACCACGAAGAGATGTGGATTGTGCAAGAATACAACCACAAAGAGATGTAGATTGTCCAAGGATACAACCACAAAGAGATGTAGATTGTCCAAGGATACAACCACAAAGAGATGTAGATTGTCCAAGTATACAACCACAAAGAGAAGTAGGTTGTCTACGAATACAACCACGAATATATGTAGATTGTCCAAGAATACGATCACGAAGGTATGTAGATTACCAAAACCACTGAACATACATCCTAACATCGACGGGTACCGGAGGTGAAGTATTTATCTATACATTACACATACATATTAATTGAGGCCACTAAGGCAGTTCACAAATATAGACACGTATTGTTTGGCGCTTATAGAAGTAGAGGGAAGAATTAAAGACTTGAGGACGCACTAGACAACATAACAATTGAAAGCTATAGTTACTGATTCGTTTAGTGATTAGTGTATCCTCTAGTCCAGTGGTTCTCAATCTTTTTTAGTCCGTGCCCCCCTTCACCATATTTTAAGAAGGTCATTCCCCCCCCCCCCCCCCACTTTCCTGTCAAAAATTTGGCTCGTGCACCCTTTCACCATATTTTCAGAACGCCACCCCCCCCCCCTTTCATATTTCCTACCTAAAAATTCCCCCACCCCTACACAGTATACGTAAAAATGGAAGGTAAATATGTTAAAACTGGTCTAGACATCCACATAAAACGTGATTTGTGGGTCTACTTACTTTATAAAATGAATTTTAGAAGGATGAGACGTGCATAACTGTAAAGTATGAAGGGAAAAGCAATATCAAGTAATCGGTTCTTGTATTAACGCGATCTTGAAATGATCTTCATTCCCCCCCCCCCCCCCCCCCCCCCCCCCCCCCCCCCCTGGAAACCCTAAAATTCCCCCCTGAGGGGAATTCCCCACCGGTTGAGAACCACTGCTCTAGTCTATAATTCTTTCCCCTACTTCTATGATGACCAAACAGTACGTGTGTATTTTTATGAACTATTTGTCTATGTAGTATTTCCAGAAAAGATGGAATATGTCATAAAAAAGAGAAACCAAATGGCAAACGACTAACGTAGCGACCTTTATATTGTCAACGTTACACAAGCATCGCTACAGCAGTACAGAAGTCAAGTGACAAGTGATAGACAACATATTTCTTTAACAATTCGCTGTCAGTGCCAAATATGTCTGCTATCAACATCACATGAAGAAACCCATGACAAGAGAAATGAAACACTTCACAAACTTTGACACTTCAGTTAATGAATCATAATTAGAAGCGACATTACACATTTTATTTCTCTTTGTTCACCTTCAGAAGATAATTCGTTAAGTTGAGTCAAAGACCGACATCACAGCACTAGGGACATTCCCATACATGCTCCATCCTCAGCTTCAACAGTCAGCGAGGAGTCCCAATACTATTGGTACTATATGTCCGTCTGGCCTTTCCTCAGAGCTTTGAGAGTCGCCAGAACCTCTGGTTACTTCCTGGAGCAGCATCATTCTCTCCAAGCTGTGATGACCTATCCATTCTTCAGCATTATTCATCACATCTCCCTTTTAATATATCAATATACCACCAGGTGGTCACACCCAACAAATCTGTCAGAAGTCAATATGAATTGTATGTATTCAGGAAAGCAGCAGTCAACAGAAGCTTGTTGACATAGAATTTCAAATGGAGCTGTTGTAGGTCAGTATACGCTTTGATCAGTAGTTTGTGCCTTAAACCTCAGCGCACCGACTCTATATGACGCAATCAACAAACGTGTAGCATCGCACTGATTTTTCAAGCCTGTATTTCTGGCAAGAGTTCCATTGGTACTTTTGCTTTCTTTCACCCCAAACAAACTTTGCCAGCTATATTTAGAGTCACCAGCTATATTTAGCGCCGACGGTGATCTCCTCTGTGTTCGGGTGGAGTGCGTGTCAGTGCGTTTCAATTGTCCCACACCACAGTGTTGTTTCTTTGGGCTGTGGCAACCGTTTCTGTCTCCCTTCGATCCTCATTTGCATCGGTCCTGCAATAACTTTACGGTTAGGGTTAGGGTTTGGGTTAGGGTTAGAGTTAGGGGGTAGGGTTAGGATTAGGGTTAGGGGTAGGGTACACACACTAACCCTAACCCTAATCCTAACCCTACCCCCTAACCCTAATCGGAAAGTGAAAGAATAGCGCACCACCGCCGCCGCATAGAATTGCGCACCGAGCTACGGCGCAACACACGGAAACTCCCTGAATGTTCGGCGCAACACAGGGAACCCCTGGATGTGACGTCATACCCTGGGATTCCCTTTTGTTTGGGGTGAAAGAAAGCAAAAGTACCGTTCCATTATCTTACTATTTGCACACCTTTGGCTCCACATTTTCTGTTCTGGCACCTTTCACAACCGAACGGAACTTCTGCGTCGCCTTCCTAACAACGAAGGATTTGTGTTGTAATATTATTACATTTTCTTATTTCAAGTTTTTCTTTAGATGTGCTTGTGTTGTTTCCTTCCTGATGAAGATTTGTATAATCGAAACCCTGTTCGTTGTGTCGTAGGATTCTTTAATTTTTATTTTATTATTCTTTTGGATCCCCCTCCCTTGCTATTTATATTTATATTGATATTTAATTCACAATTGTAAGGTGTTTGTTGCAAGGTGTGCACACTGTGTCCATGTTTAGCATATTTCACTTTTTCTCAGGAGTTAGACAAACCTGTGATTATTTCCTATTGATTCCTTAACCTTTACAAAGACATATCGCCGGTGCTACGGAGTTCGTGTACTGAGCTGAAATTCTCCGGTGCTCAGGCTTGAGTTAGGAGTAGAACGGCGCACTTATGGGTTACACCCGTATGCAGTGACGATTGAAGTTGGCAATCGTGTCTGTCCACGGCCTCCTGTCTCGTGCACTGCCAGTTATGTATGATCCTGATACGTTATAGAGAGACAATAAATACACTCGTCCAGACAATTTATTGTATGTAGCTCAGTCAACTACTACACTGTGTCAACAATCATAGAAGCTCTAGCTTCAATAATTGATTTAACATTCGACATCACAGTACACCGGACAAACTCATAGACTCATAGTCAAAGACTTGAACACATCCCCTCAGCCAGGAAGAGCAGGTAATCTTAAAGAGGCCATGAGGGGATACTGTGCCCGAGGCAAGGGCAGGGAAGATGAGGGAATAGGGTCAGGTTAACCATTCCCTCATGAGACACGCAGGCGTGGTTCAGAGAGTTAGCACTCTAACCACGATAAGCATCACGCCTCGTGGTAGCGGGAGAAGTTGAGTAGACACTCAACATGACACGTTTGCCATCAAGCGTGCCAGGTGAGGCAACACGCGTCAAGGTGAAGGTGACTCCGCGTGGTGTGTACCGGCTGGAGTAAAGATTGGCAGACGGGAGACAGGACGTGTCGAGTACACCTCGTTTAGAATAGAGCTAGGGTTTTGTTGTAACTACATAGATAGAAAGTAGCATAGTGGTTAGCTATTTGTGATAGAGGATTCTGTGGTAGAGTGTTATGTGTTTCATTAGCGACTGTTCACTGCTGTAGCGAGCCAATGGCAATAAACTGCACTATGTATTTTGCCTCCCACACGACTTGCAAGTATTCTTGTATTGGTGTGAGAGAAGTACCCGATGAGGCCTGTCAGTGAGTTGTTGACAGGCCAGGGTAATTGTGGTTGTCAGAAGTGAAGCTTGGACGCAAAGTTCAAGCTAATCCACTCGTCCACGAGCTCCAGACTAGGGTTTAATTTAATTTGTGTAGTGACGGTGATTTGTGCAGACGAGAAAAATGTTGCAAGCTAGAAATGTGCCTATCGTGACGTATTAAACTGTTTAATTATGTTTATGAAATATTTATTTAGTCAAAGTATGTATTCATCAAAGCTGTAAGTATTAATATTCTTGGTTTCTCGTATTTATTTATATATTTACCTTTTTGTTGAGAAATAAGTACCAAAAATGATTTACGGCGGAGCGTTACGAAGCCAGCAAACAATATCGATTTTTCATCGCGCTGTGCTGTGACGTCAGATGATTGACAAACAGTCGTCTGGGCTCATTAGCATACAGCAAGCGAGTGTTTACAAAGTTGCTATACAACGCTCGCCTGAATCGGTACGTTATATCAGCTATTATTTCTTTATTTGATTTACGAAAGTAATATATTTATTTATTTAAACATCATTAGGTTATTTATATTTATGAAAAGCAGTTATTAATATTTGTGGTCTATTTTCTCATGGTTTACCGTCACGATGGAACTACTTTCGGGCGAGCAGATGGCACTTGCTTGCACAACGCTTACATAAATTAACTAGAATAGTAACGTAAGGCAATACTGATAGAACGAAGACAGGACATCGACATTTAATTTACGTGGTACATATTCTAGTTGTTCGTGATTCTGTCATTGTCTAAGTCATTGTCCTTAGTTGTCAGGGTAATTATATCGTGCACCTCTGGGCGTAACACTGCCGCCCTACATATCGAAGAGTGAACAACAGCTGTGTACGGATGCCGGTGTGCCAACTATGGTGTCCCAATTACGTAACGTGTTTCCACCCTAAAGTATCAAGGTTACCTGTGTCGACGGAGTTCCGTTCCCCGATCCTCGGGAACGTTAAAGCTGAGTACACTTACATATTTTGGCATGCAATTTGATTAATAGTGCATCTCTTTTTCAGCTTTTGAGACACTATTGTAAATTTTGTGCTCTGTTTTTTTTTCAGCATTAAATTTTGCATAGCACAGGCAAAGAGTACAATTCTTTGTGCTCATTAGTGAATAAACATAACATATCAAAGATAAATAATTAATAAAAAGGGCATTGTATGTCACTGCTAGCCAATAACTAAACAACATGGCTACGCTAGCGGACTTCGTAAAAGCAGGCAAAGAAATGCAATACACAGGTAAAGAACTAGAAGAATATGCTGATAGGAAATTTAAAGAAGCAAAAGATGCTGAAAGAAACGAACGCGCACAAGAAAGACAACATCAAAAAGAGATTGCTCAACTAGCTGAGATAACAAAACAGAAACAGCTAGAAGATGATAAACTGATTAAGCAAAAAGAATTAGAGATTAAGCAACAACAGTTAGAACATGAGAAGGAGATAAAACAGAAAGAACTAGAATTAAAGCAAAAGCAATTAGACCAGGACAAAGAATTAAAGCAATCTGAAATAGCTGAGATGGCAAGAGTCAAAGAAAAACAGATACAAGTAGAATCAGAGACACAGTTAAAGATGAAAGAAAGGGACGTAGAGTCACACGCAGAAATCTCTGCCACTAAACTAAGAAGTCAACAAGAGGAAAATAAGTTCAACAAATACAAAATATTATCAAACCATACTGTAAAGATGATCCATATCAGCATGGATAGAGAACGTAGAGTACCAATTTAAATTTCACCAGGTTCCATTAGAAATGTGGGCTCCAATATTTATGAAGAATCTCAGTGGTGAGCCCTCAATGTAATAGAGTCCATACCAACAGACCTCAGATCTAACTATCAATACATCCATGATAGGATAATGCAACACTTTTTACTTGATGCCCCTGGATATCAAAATCAATTTTCAAATTTAAAGCCTAAACCCAATGAGACTTTCATTGATTACGTCTCAAATGTTCTAAGTGTACTAAATAGATGGCTTAAAGCGGCTAACATAGGAAGAGACTTTGATAGATTAAAAAACTTAATTGCTATGGATAAGGTTATATCCACCATACCTTCTCCTTTTGCTAAATTTTTACAGCAGTCAGACATAGAAAACATAGAACAGTTTGAAAAGAAAGGATCGGCATATTTTTCTTCTAACAGAGATGTCTTTAAAACTTCAAATGACTCTGAAATAGTTTCTTTTGTGAAAGACCAACCAAAATATCAGAGTAATAGAAAACCTTTTCAGAAATATGAGAAGAAAGACATGAAAGTGTCCAAATGCATACATTGTCAACTTGTACATGATTCTTATGCTATGTGTGACAAATCGCCAAATTATCCGGCGCATCTTGAAAAAGTGATCAAGAAACAACAGAGCAAGAGATCGGCATACAGGCGGGCCATTAAATGTTTTTTTTGTTCCAGCTATGGCCATTATAGTAATAAGTGCCTGGGCCGCCAACGTATGAAAGCTAGCAATGCTATTCTGATTGACACCTCTTCAGATAGTGGTAGTGAGAGTGAATGTGAGGTTGAGAATGAACTGCCATTTAATCAGTGTGAAGATGTTTGTAGTGCAAACGATATGTTAAACTTTGACAGCTGTGAACGATGTCACCAATTCCATGCAGATGGGAGACTAGAATGTGGGCATACAGTACCATTCTCCTCTGAGAACGTAAATGCAGCATTAGCCTCCAGAGGCAATCTTGTGTTCCACAATGCAATGGTCAATAATGTACCATGCCAATGTTTGCTGGACAGCGACAGCATACCATCCAGCCAGCAACGGAATTGTAGAGAAAATTAACGGTGATCTAAAGCATATGCTGGCTAAGGTGACAGCAGAAAACCCAGCTGATTGGGATACACTGTTACCAACAGTACTGTTCGCCTATCGGGAGATTCCCCATTCAAGCACGGGTTTCTCACCATTTGAATTAGTTTACGGGGCTAACCCACGTGGACCCCTAACTATTTACCACCAAATAGTAACTAACTCAATAGAAATTCCTACCCCAAAAACACCTTATGAAATGGTGACGGAAACACGAGACAAGATCATGAAATCGTGTGTTATAGCTAGGGCAGCTTTGGAGAGGAAGGGTCAAATCTACCGCCAATATGCCAACAAAGGGGCAAGAACAATTGAACTTGAACCAGATCAAGACATACTCTTGCTACTTCCAGACAAAAGAAATTTACTATTGACCTCATGGCAAGGGCCATTCAAGGTGGTACGCAGAATTTCAGATGTTGACTATGAAATATCGATAAACGGACACTTAAAGATATTCCATGTCAACATGTTGAAACCTTACTTTTCAAGACAAGAGACAGGAGTAGAGACAGACGAACATATTGCACCATCACCAAGTGATCAGACGACAGACATACATAACGCAACTACACTAGTTAGCGAGACTGGCAGTTCCGACAATGGCAATACATCTAGTGAGTTAACAGAATACACACTTAGCACCACCACCGTACTGAATCAGGGAGACGACGACGGAATGGAACTACCCGTTCCCATTGTGGACAAGACTGCAACATTGGACAGCATACATATAGATCAGGGACTAACGGACTTTCAACGGAGACAATTAGTTGAGGTAGTTACTGAATACAAAGACCTATTCTCTGACATCCCAGGTAGGACGGACAGAATAGAACACTCCATTCTTCTTTCGGACCTCAAGCCTATTAAATGCAGGCCGTACTCTATCCCACTTAGCTATAGGGAAAATCTAAATAAGGAAATTCTTAATTTAGAGGCTAGCGGGATTATCCAAAAGTCTACATCTGAGTACTCATTTCCAATCGTCCTAGTTAAGAAGAAGGATTCCACAATTCGTCTGTGTGTAGATTATCTAAAACTCAATAACATCACTAAGATCGACGCAGAACCGATTCCTTCCTGCGAAGATCTTATCTTGGACATGTCTACTTCAAAAATCTTTTCAAAACTAGATCTTACTAAAGGATACTGGCAGGTCCCTATGCAGGCTCAATCTATGCATCTTACTGCGTTTTCAACACCTTTAGGATTATACGAATGGCGATTTCTTCCTTTCGGACTTCGAAATGCTCCTGCCACTTTCGTACGCTTAACTAGAGATCTATTACATGGAGTGACGAATACTGTGACCTATATAGATGACATATGTGTCCATACTGAAGACTGGACTACACACTTACTGAAACTGAGACATGTCTTTGATAGGTTGCGACTCTTCGGTCTCACGGTCAAACCAAGCAAAGTTGAATTAGGCCTAAAAGAAATTGAATTTTTGGGTCATGTCATCTCTCAAGGTCAACTGAAGACTGACAATAGGATTATTACAAAAATTATGAATCTGACTATGCCTACCAGTAAAAAGCAGGTTAGGAGTCTTTTGGGATTAGTTAACTACTATAGTAAATTTATTCCAAATTTAGCAAACATTACAAGTGTATTTTCTAATCTGTTAAAAGCATCGGTGAAATTAGATGTGAAAGATGCATTATTAATTTCTGCATTGTCAAAATTGAAAATGCTTTTTAGTAATGTTCCCATCCTCCGCTTGCCTAATCCTGGGCTCGTTTATTATCTTAGGACAGATGCCAGCAGGATCTCCATCGCTGCAGTCCTAGGCCAATTTTATGAGGGCATCTTCCACCCGATTTGTTACGTGAGCCGTAAGATCACACCTGCCGAGTCCAGATATTCAATATCAGAACTAGAAGCCCTAAGCGTCATCTATGCGGTGAGAAAGCTCCATCGATTTCTGGCAGGTGTACACTTCATTGTCCAGACAGATAATTCTCCCATTACAGTCATCCAGTCCGGGGTGCACCGAAACGACCGGATATACAGGTGGTCTCTTATTTTGCAGAACTATACGTTTAGTATAGAACACATCAAGGGTAAAGACAACATTTTAGCTGATACCCTTAGTAGACCATCAGGGGTAGAAATACCCGAAAGTCCGCATATAGATAGAGAGTGATAGTCAGTACATAAATAGATTACAATAATGTATATAAAATGTGTTTCATATACATCTACTTTATGTGCTAAATAATGATCCAAGTACAATGAACTATCAGGTGTCCGCAGACATGAACTAAAGAACTGTGCTGCAGAACGTAGATACTACCGTGTGTAATAGGACAGCTCATTTTCAACTAAGCTCCATTCCGGTGTATCATGTATGTGAAATACAGAGAACAGTGTCAGAACAGTGCTTAATTATAGACACGAAAAAGACTGAGCTACGACACCAGCGAATCTCTACACGGGTACTACCGAGAAAACTCTAGTATGACTGTATAATGTATTTCAGATACCCAGGCAAATTGTGTAGATTTATTATGCCTATACAACCAATGTGCAAACATGAAGGCAACTACTATCCTGAAGGAACTGAATACAGTGTATATAAACTTAATGTGATATGTAATTAAATATTTTAAAATAATGATAAATTAGACATAGAATTAGGTAATATAATAATTCTCATTTAGTTAAATAGTTTAGGTAGTACAGTAATTAACCCGGTTACTTAACTTAAATTTAAATTACAATATTAGATTAGACATAAATATAGTTAATTACATCATAATAAATTAAATTAAAATAGTAATAGAAATAGCACCATTTAGATTGTGATATTTCATTTAACTGCAATATAGTTTAGCTTATTCCATCTTAGTGAAATCATACCATCGATCAAACATTACCATTTATTAGTAGTATCATTTTACATTATTATAGGTTAAAAACATTACATAAGTGAACATACATCATTTACACCATTTAGAGTAAGAACATCAATCATATAATTTCTTGTCAATTTAAAAATTAGGTAATATAGTGGTAGAAAAGTATATAATTTCTGTTCACATCATCCATTTAATTAAGGTACATAACTCACACCACATCAAGTACAGTGAAATAGTTAGAGTACATCCCTTAGATTAGATAAACATATCAGATAATTAGCATGACAAAAGTTAGATAACACATAAAATAATGAGGTATAGAAATAGGATTACTATGTTAGAATGTAGAGTCTTATATTAATGTAATATATTGTACGATGAGATCAAGGGGACAAATCATCAACACGGTCTCATCCATGTAAATATAGTGTAAATAGATGACTCGTGCAGCGACTTACGCACAGTCATTGGGCTCGACAGTCTCAAACTGCGCCGAATCTGTACAGTGTTACTCAAAGGTTTTTAAATAATCAGAAGAATGGGTATATAAGGATAAAAGATGTATGATAGAAATAGGAGTGAAAGGAGTATGACAGAAGTTTGAATGTGAAAACGAATGGAAGAGAGACAGGAGAGAGGGAGGTTAGTCAGCAAATTCTTCTGCTGCCTCGCTTAACTTTTAATATTTGTTTGTGTGATTGTTGTTTTTCGTTAGTGAACATGTGCTAATGTGAATGTGTAATATAGGTTAGAACTTAGATTACAGTATTTTGGGTTTCATAACCAGGGAATGTAGTCATGAATTAGTGTTATGCACCTGTTTGTGGGCACATTTAACCAAATTATGACCCGTAAAAAACTGATATACATACACATAAAAATTAGAAACATAGATTAGAAATTAGATTAATAGATTAATTACATCCTAAAACACAAACAACCAGGAAAACAAACATATAAATTACATACACTTTTTGTAAATCAAAGGGAGATAACTTTGGGTCAGGGGACATAATAGACAACGAAAAACTATCTTAACAGTGAAATGGAACTTTACACGCGGAAGCGATGTAGGTAAAGCCTATCGCACACACTCTTGTATAATGGTTGTTAGATATTATATGGGGGACATGAAGCAATTCATGTGTTGACCCTAAGAAAGTCAACTTTGGATGGGTAGTAAGTTAATTTACTATGTGAGGGCAGGTCTTATAAGACAACGGTCCGGTTCAGACATACCTCTAATAAGTATAATATAGCATGTGAGAAAGGGCTCACGCCAACCAGTCAAGTTTGTGGCGATTGCCAGTAGCCAAGTAAAGTTTCGCTACATTGTGGTAAAAGTCAGTAGGAGTCTATCAGAATGCCCAAAGCCAGGTTATCTAGAGTCTTTGACAAAAATTAGAGACACTAATTTTTTAGAAACCTCTTGCGTCACAACCAATGAGTGAACGTTGGTGACGCAACACAGGAGGGGCGGGTGTGTGTCAAAGACTTGAACACATCCCCTCAGCCAGGAAGAGCAGGTAATCTTAAAGAGGCCATGAGGGGATACTGTGCCCGAGGCAAGGGCAGGGAAGATGAGGGAATAGGGTCAGGTTAACCATTCCCTCATGAGACACGCAGGCGTGGTTCAGAGAGTTAGCACTCTAACCACGATAAGCATCACGCCTCGTGGTAGCGGGAGAAGTTGAGTAGACACTCAACATGACACGTTTGCCATCAAGCGTGCCAGGTGAGGCAACACGCGTCAAGGTGAAGGTGACTCCGCGTGGTGTGTACCGGCTGGAGTAAAGATTGGCAGACGGGAGACAGGACGTGTCGAGTACACCTCGTTTAGAATAGAGCTAGGGTTTTGTTGTAACTACATAGATAGAAAGTAGCATAGTGGTTAGCTATTTGTGATAGAGGATTCTGTGGTAGAGTGTTATGTGTTTCATTAGCGACTGTTCACTGCTGTAGCGAGCCAATGGCAATAAACTGCACTATGTATTTTGCCTCCCACACGACTTGCAAGTATTCTTGTATTGGTGTGAGAGAAGTACCCGATGAGGCCTGTCAGTGAGTTGTTGACAAGCTTCAATAATTGATTTAACATTCGACATCACAGTACACCGGACAAACTCATAGATGATTATTCTCCGCAGCAAATTCGTTATATTAAATGTTGTGAACATGTCCTTTTCATCCTTTCATAGTTCCTCATTACCAGACCCACGATGTAATCAAAATTAACGCTTCTTTAAATATGCTGTTTCATCTGTCGTTGTATCTCTAGCTAGCATTCGTTCGATAGAGCTGCCTTTAGAATGCTTGAATTATCCATCGTGAGCGCCCTATTAGCCCTTGTCGCTAACACATCTACTGGCTCGTTACCTGGCACTCCTGCATGATGCGGACGTATATCCATGTTTGTCCCTGCAATCCCGGACTGTATATCCATAATGTCCCTGTATGACCCGGACAGTATATCCATATAAGTCCCTGTATGACCCGGACAGTATATCCATATATGTCCCTGTATGACCCGGACAGTATATCCATATATCTCCCTGTATGACCCGGACAGTATATCCATATATGTCCCTGTATGACCCGGATAGTATATCCATATATCTCCCTGTATGACCCGGACAGTATATCCATATATCTCCCTGTATGACCCGGACAGTATATCCATATATGTCCCTGTATCACCCGGATAGTATATCCATATATGTCCCTGTATGACCCGGACAGTATATCTATATAAGTCCCTGTATGACCCGGACAGTATATCCATATATGTTCCTGTATGACCCGGACAGTATAATCATATATTTCCCTCCATGACCCGGACAATATACCCATATAGGTCCCTGCACGACCCGGACAATATACCCATATAGCCCCAGCATGACCCGGACAAAATACCCTTATAGTCCCTGTCTATCAGTTGTTTGTCCATCAAGAATGATGACCATTCATCTCATCCAGTCGGGTTGAAAGTATGGAGCCGTGAGTTCTAAGATGGCTGATGAGGCCTATTTTGGCTCGAAATGTCCTTTGACAATGTGGACAAAGAATGCTTGTCGTTTCTGGAGGAGGATTTCCTGCAGTGGTTTTTCTGTTCTGTCTTTTCTTCACAGCTCTTGCAGTCCTGGTTGCCTCATAAGTGACTGCACTCTTGCGTAATGATGCACGCCACGAATTTCGGTCTCTGGCTGCAGTCTCCCAGGTGTCATGATGAATTCCAAAAGCATTAAGTGAGATTTTCAGTGTCTTTACAGCGTTTCCTCTGGCCGCCTTGGGAGCTTTTACCAAAACGCAACTCGCAGTTAAAAATTCTTTTAGGGAGCCTGTGATCTGACATGTGAGTCAAGTGACCAGCCCAGCGAATCTGACTCTTCATTAGTAGAGTGTGGATACTGGGCATGGACGCTCTTTCTCGGACTTCAGTGTCTGGGATCTTGTCTTGCCATTTAATCATCAGTAACTTCCTAAGACAGACTGTGTGGAAGTGGTTTAATTTCCTAGCGTGTCGCTGATAAACAGTCCAGGTTTCACAAGCATATAGCAGTGTGGATAATACAACTGCTTTGTAGACTTTCAGCTTTGCTTGCAGGCTTATTCCAGTTATGTCCCATACATTTTTGTACAGTCTACCAAAGGCCGCGCTGGCCTTGGAGATTCTTGCATTCACTTCATCATCAATTATGGCAGATAGTCCCTGTATGACCCGGTCAATATACCCATATAGGTCCCTGCCTGAACCGGACAATATACCCATATTGTCCCTGCAAGACCCGGACAATATACCCATATGGGTCCCTGCATGACCCGGGCAATATACCCATATAGTCCCTGCCTTTTTTTTTTTTTTTGGCATATCCTTTACAGGACATCGCTGTCAACAGCAGCATCTTTCAGCTGTCTGTTGATTTCTTGGCAAGATTACGCTCAGTAGTTTGCCATTGCTTTCTGAGCGGCCAGCTCAGTATCCCGCAAGTCACCAGCGGGGGTCGAACCGCTCCCAGTTCTCTCCCGCTACGAGACTCTGCGTGATAAACGGGATTACGGAGAAAGTGTTGTAACCCCTCAGCCAGAGAGACCGGCAGTCCCTGCCTTACCCGGACAATATACCCATATAGGTCCCTGCATGACCCAGACAACATACCCATATAGTCCCTGCATGACCCGGACAGTGTCTCCATGCAAGTCCAATCACGACCCGGACAGTATATCCACATTCAAGTCCCTGACGGACCAAGACAGTATTTTCGCCGTAACGTAGCAGCGTCAATGTTTGGTATTCATTCAGGCCACAAAGTTGTCTTATTGTAACATGACGCAATACATCTTCACCGCGCTGCAGTTTTCACAATGTGAAGTAGACGGTGTTCACATCCGCGGGTTATAATCAATTACTGAATGTCCTTATGGTAGAACGGATAAGACCGCTCGTTCTTAAACATCCGGTGTGCTGATGCCGAGATAGAGGGTTCAACCCAAAAACCGGTCAGTTGGACTAAAATATTGACTTCTCGTCCTTGACTTGGAGATGTATATTACAAGTACACCAGAAGTCGGACTGGTTTCGCATGGGACAATGGTAAAAAGGAAAGCCAATTCACATGACAAAAAAAATCTGTTCAGTTCCATAAAAGCAATAGCAGGTGTAGGACTACGCTTGAGTTAAAAGCCAGCGAACGAAAAATAAACATCAGTTACAATGAGGACTAGATGGTGGAACAATAAGACACTCAGTCTCTGTTCCACGTGAGTCGCCAGCAGAGTTTCAGTTACAATGAGGACTAGATGGTGGAACAATAAGACACTCAGTCTCTGTTCCACGTGAGTCGCCAGCAGAGTTTCTGTTACAATAAGGACTAGATGGTGGAACAATAAGACACTCAGTCTCTGTTCAATGTGAGTCGCCAGCAGAGTTTCTGTTACAATGAGGACTAGATGGTGGAACAATAAGACACTCAGTCTCTGTTCCACGTGAGTCGACAGCAGAGTTTCTGTTACAATGAGGACTAGATGGTGGAACAATAAGACACTCAGTCTCTGTTCCACGTAAGTCGCCAGCAGAGTTTCTGTTACAATGAGGACTAGATGGTGGAACAATAAGATACTCAGTCTCTGTTCAATGTGAGTCGCCAGCAGAGTTTCTGTTACAATGAGGACTAGATGGTGGAACAATAAGACACTCAGTCTCTGTTCCATGTGAGTCGCCAGGAGAGTTTCTGTTACAATGAGGACTAGATGGTGGAACAATAAGACACTCAGTCTCTGTTCCATGTGAGTCGCCAGGAGAGTTTCTGTTACAATGAGGACTAGATGGTGGAACAATAAGACACTCAGTCTCTGTTCCATGTGAGTCGCCAGCAGAGTTTCTGTTACAATGAGGACTAGATGGTGGAACAATAAGACACTCAGTCTCTGTTCCATGTGAGTCGCCAGCAGAGTTTCTATTAAAATGAGGACTAGATGGTGGAACAATAAGACACTCAATTTCTGTTCCATGTGAGTCGCCAGCAGAGTTTCTGTTACAATGAGGACTAGATGGTGGAACAATAAGACACTCAGTCTCTGTTCCATATGAGTCGCCAGCAGAGTTTCTGTTACAATGAGGACTAGATGGTGGAACAATAAGACACTCAGTCTCTGTTCCATGTGAGTCGCCAGCAGAGTTTCTGTTACAATGAGGACTAGATGGTGGAACAATAAGACACTCAGTCTCTGTTCCATGTGAGTCGCCAGCAGAGTTTCTGTTACAATGAGGACTAGATGGTGGAACAATAAGACACTCAGTCTCTGTTCCACGTGAGTCGACAGCAGAGTTTCTGTTACAATGAGGACTAGATGGTGGAACAATAAGACACTCAGTCTCTGTTCCACGTGAGTCGACAGCAGAGTTTCTGTTACAATGAGGACTAGATGGTGGAACAATAAGACACTCAGTCTCTGTTCCACGTGAGTCGCCAGCAGAGTTTCTGTTACAATGAGGACTAGATGGTGGAACAATAAGATACTCAGTCTCTGTTCCATGTGAGTCGCCAGCAGAGTTTCTGTTACAATGAGGACTAGATGGCGGAACAATAAGACACTCAGTCTCTGTTCCACGTGAGTCGACAGCAGAGTTTCTGTGTTGTCAGACTACTTTTCAGGGTTGCCATTTGAGGCTATCAGGCCAAGACAGATTCAATCAAGGGCTAAACAAAGTTAGTTGCATATCCTTTACAGGACGTCGCAGTCATCCCTAGCATTTTTGGCCGTTTGTGAATCCTGGGCAAGTTTACGTTTAGAGTGTGCCATTGCTTTCTGGACGACCCGCAATCATACCATTGTATTGAAACCAACTCAAGTCGATCTGCTTCCAAATCTCCCGAAGCTGTGTTTCAAACACGATATGCGGGATTAGGAATTCTATCATGAATACCCTTCACAAGTACAAACTCAGCCTAGGTCAGGGGATACTTTTAGTTCAAGATTAAAAATCCCAACTGCCCTCGTTCTCCTTCTTGCTTAACGGAATAAGTGGGCCATAAACAATCGTCCATAACGGGATAGAAAATGGACTGTATCCTGCGATCAATGGTGCAAAATTACAGGCACTTATCTAATACAAATGCATCGTGTATTTAGTTCCAGTTTGATTGGCAAATATCAATAACACTTGTATGAACTGCACATTTCCCCCCAGCAAGTGGATCTATGCATCTGTGGTATCATGTGATATTTGCTGTCAAATGCATGGATGATGGAAGTTCATAAAGCGCACTCAATGTCGCAGTATCCGTACTGTACCTTAAACTTTCTCATTATCCTATTGTTTGCTTGGAATCCTCATTTAATCTAAAGTTTCAATAGATCCAATATTCGTTCATTCACCCCTTCATCATTCTCCATGTACGTTTCTTTTTCTCCCGCCAACCAGCAGTTCGATCTTCTTTTATCTGACCTGACTTTCTCCTGGCTGTTCGGCCTCTTTGTCTTTACCCATGTCTGCCCTTTCGTTTGCCTGCTCTCCGTCTACTTGAGTTCCTTCTAGCCTTTCATCCTTCTTCCCGTCCTAACTCTGTCCTTCGTCCTCGTCTTTTCCCTTCACAAGGTACTCATTTTATTTCATATCTTTTCCCTCTCACTTGCCCTCAGTTAACATAGTACCACAGTTTTGCCTCTCACCCCATTTGCCTGCTCCAATCACTACACTACATCTTCCCTCTCATCCCGTCTGCCCCCCCCCCCCCCCTCCATCACCACACTACGTCTTCCCTCTCATCCCGTCTGCCCCCTCCCATCACCGCACTACTCCTTCCCTCTGATCCCGTCTGCATCTCCCCGTCATTACACTATGTCTTACCTCTCATCCCGTCTGCCTCCTCCCATCACTACACTACTCCTTCCCTCTGATCCCGTCTGAATCTCCCCGTCATTGCACTATGTCTTACCTCTTATCCCGTCTGCCTTCCCCGTCACTACACTATATATTCCCTCTAATCCCGTCTACCTCCTCCCATCACTACACTACTCCTTCCCTCAGCTAGTATCTGACCTCTAACCTCACCTCTTTCCTATTGACATGACGTTTCAGTGGCGAAGCTGTTACTCTGCCTTCTTTGCGATCCGAAGGTTGTGAGTTAGATTCCTGACTACATCATACAGTTCACGAGTGTTGTCACTGGAGCTACACAGTTCGTGCTGTGTGCTACGCCTTCGGCTGGCTTCACTGAGGAAAGAGATCAAGCCTTATGATATAAAACCGGGGTCAATAAAGTGGATCTTCTCACTTTCTAAACCTATTAAACTCCTAACTCTTGTCAGTTCTACTCTTTTACATTATTACTTTTCAGCTTCCCTCAACTAAAATCTAATGTCTTTACTCCCATAAATTCTCTCTTTCCCCGCCGCTACATTAACTGTTTACTATACCCATGATCTTACTTCTAGCCTCTGATCACGTCTACCTGTCCCCGTATTTACAGTCCTTCCTTGGGAGCCTCGGCTGGCCTGGCGGTTAGCACGCTTATTTGCCGACCCAGTGGTAATGTGTTCGATATACCCCAAGGCGGATATTTGTACATTACGCTGCCCTTCCTGATCGACCGCGCCTAAAATTGTTCCAGGAAATTTCACGGCATGTGAAAGCGGCTTACATGATGTTAACAACATCAGTTATCAATGGCCGTTTGGTCTATAAAAACATGGAGTTAGCACCATATACCCAACACCCTCAATGGAAGGTCAAGGGTCATTTTTGCTTTTTACAGTCCTGTCTTTACCTTCCCTCTTTCTGTTCATCCCTTCTGAATTATCCAGTTATTACGTGTCCCCATCTCTCGCCCCTCGATTCTTGATTAGCCACAAGACAAACCTTATTGTCATCTGTAGTAACGCCACCAGCTAAATTGGATAAGACAGACAGAAGGCAGACATAGATCCAATTAGCAGGACTAGCAACCCAGCGGGAACGCCCGGGACTTTTCCACCAGCTTGTCTCGTTGAGAGGTATTGTAACTCCGTGAACAGCTGACCTCATTCTTGGATAGCTGTGTCACTTAATGCTGGGTTAGCTATAAACAGCTTCCCTGGTGGGGACTGCTCAAACCTGGGTTAACGTATCTGAGCTGTTGTTTGTTACATATGCCCAGAGTGTGTGTTTGTGTGTGTGAGTGTGCACACAGGCACACAGGCAGACAGGACAGGACAGAACAGGCAGGCAGGCAGGCAGGCAGGCAGGCAAGCAGGCAGACATACAGACATAGAAATTTATCACAAACATCAAAAGGAAGCAGTTGTCACTTTATGAAAAAAAATAAAAAAACGAAACTGTGACAACTGGAAAGATTCATGGAATGAGCGATAGAGGAAAGCAGTTATAGAAAATTCTTGACTGTTTCGTGTCATGGCAAGTAAAGGTATCAGCGCTCAAACTGACACATGAGCTTGAAGATGGCAAGATGACGAGAAGCATGATCGTCAACGCCAGTCGGCTAGACAACAGATAATGATGATATATGTAAACATGCACACACGAGAAAAAGTCATTGAGTAACAGGACTTTTATTATAAAGTGCATCGAAGAGTATGGACAGGAGAACATTTTATTTCAGAACACAAACTGGCTCCTACGCAATACCCTATGTACGGCTCGTGATCATCGAACGGTTTGCGCATGCGCAATAACGATTACAAAACGACTGCCTCATTATCGACTTGCACTGTGGAACGACAGCAATGCGAGATTGACTTTTGTGTGGTTAGAGTCACTGTTAGATATGTGACATTTTGAGAAATCTACAGAAGAATGATAGGGCATTATGGATAGGTAGAAAGATATCAAAATGGAAGTCAAAACGTCACAGATGAACCGCGTAGTCGGAGACCTGCAAGTGTGGCAGAACGACTAGTTAGTCCATTACAACAGGCGACTCACTATTGATGAAATCATTTATTCATTCAGTAGTGTGTCCTTTGCAGAACCTCGCTCCCATAACATCCTTCAGGAAAACCTCTCGATCAAAAGCAAGATGTCCCGCGTCCGATACACCCATCTGGAGATCATCCGCCACATCCTGCACTCACCTTCGCATTGGCCTTCCTCTTCCTCTCTTCCTAGGCACATACCCCTCCATTATTGTTCTCTCCAAACTTTCGTGACGTTACAACACAACAAAATATTTCAATTTTCTTTGTTTTATCGTCCTTAATAGCCAACCTTCTTCAATATTCAGCTTTTGAATTATGGATTCATTTGTTCTTTTCTGTATCCAAGATATTCTTATAAATCTATAACATTTATATTCAAAGACTTTTATGCGCGGTTCAACGTTTTTAGTAAGTGTCGAGGTCTCACAAGCGTATGTTGCAATGGGAAAGATGCAAGCTCATAAAAATCTATTTTTTGTAGTTCTATCTGTCCAACTTCACAATTTATTCAGTTGTTTTAGTCTTTGAAGAGCAATCGATATTCGTCTTTTAATTTCTTACATTTTGTCACCATTGTTGGTAAATCAATGACCCAAGATATTCGAAATTTTCCACCACCTTCAACTTGCATTACTTCGGTTTTGGCTGTGTTTCTACTCATATTGTATCTGCTGCAGGTTGAACTCAGATTATTAATATGATTTTGTAGTCTGCCCTCATCGCTGTAAAACAGGCACTGATCGTCTGCAAATAGAAGTTCATTTATTCCCTGTGGGTCAGTTATTTCATCTGGAGTAAAGAGTTCTGAATTTTCTGAATGTGTTAACCGCACATTAAAGGCCAAAATTCCGTGATTGGTTTCTCACTGAACACATCCCTTGCCTCCGAATCATTTTTCAGCTCCAGAAATTCATCTTGACAATCATCAGACACTTTTTCAACTGATAATTTGAAAGGGTTTCGCACCAAATCCAGCTCATCATCACTAAGTTCAGGAAAATATCGCTCAAATTCATTTTTTAGCGCTGTCAAATGCTGCACAATTTCATTGTTTGCAAATTGTGGAAGTACTTGGTCTTTACCATCAACAACGAGAACGGATGACAGCTTCTCAAACATTGCAACATTTGTCATATTGACCTTTCTTTTCCAGTTTTCCAGCTTGCTCATTAAAGCTCTCAAGGCATCCACAAACTGTATAATATTTGTATTCCTTCCTTGCATCTGAAGATTGAGTTTATTCAACTGCTCAAAAATATCAACTAAATAGGCAAGGGGCATGATCCATTCCTCATCTTCCAGCCAGGCGAAAAAGTCCATCTTACCCTGAACTTCAAAGAATAATTTGAGCTCGTCTCTCAGCTCATATACTCGAGCAGTTACATTTCCTCTTGACAGCCATCGAACATTTGTGTGGAAAAGAAGCAAATGGTGGCCTGCATCCATGTCAACGCATAACTGCTTAAAAAGCCGTGAGTTGAGAGCTCCTCCTTTGATAAAATTCACTATCTGAACGGTTTGATCCAAAACCTTCCCCAAAGGAGCTGGAAGTGTTTTGGAGGCCAGTGCTTGACGATGGATCATGCAATGAATGCCTTTCACTTTGGGGGCACGTTTTTTCACACTAACTTGAAATCCTGATTTGGTCCCCAACATAGCTGGTGCTCCATCTGTACCGCACCCACACATATTATCCCATAAAAGATTTTCTGATTCAAGGAAAGATGAAACCTTTTCCAAAATATCAGAGGCCATGGTAGTTGTTTCAAGAGGAGAACAAAAAAGAAGTTCTTCTTTAAATGATCCTAAATGCACATACCTTGCAAACACTATCAACTGTGAACACGATGCCAGATCAGTGGATTCATCAATTTGAATTGAATAGAGCCCAAATGCTGCAGAATTAATCTCTTTGCACAACTTGATCCTTGATGTCATTGGCCATATCGCTGATCCTCCTTTGAACAGTGTCGTTTGATAGTGAAACCGCTGCAAGTTTTTTCTCTGATTCATTTCCCAACACAATTTCCACCATCTTGAGACAACAAGGTTTGATCAAAGATTTTTCGATTGTATGTGGTTTTTTCTGCTTCACTATCTTTAGTGTTGCGATTATAGAAAGCTTCAGTAACCTTTTGGTTTGTTTCTTGGAATACCCCTGTTAAATCCAGTATCATCCGTTTGACAGCATTCCCACGACGTTCAAAGTAGGTTTTGTCCTTGTCCTCACAAGGATGAACATTCAACAAATGATTCCTCAACTGTGTCGGTTTCATAGAATCATTTGACAAACTTTTACTACAAATAACACACTGAGGTCGTTCTTCTCCGTTGATGACGATATTTGTGAATCCATAATTCAAATAAGACAGGTCATACTTTCGTTTCTTGACACTCATCATGGGCTTCAGATACTTTGAATATAACACGATAAAGTCAAGATCAACACACATAAACACCCACAGACGTGTATACACACCCACACGCACATATATACGTACACACACACACACACACACACACACACACAATTATATTGCATATCCTATTTACAGTACATCGCTGTCAACACCAGCATTTTACTGCTGTTGTTGATGTCTGGGCAAGTTTTACGTTCAGTAGTTTGTCATTGATTTCTGAAGGACCGGCTCCAATACCAACACGCTAAAACGCCAGCACGATGTGGTCTGCTGTTAAATCGGTCACCGCTGGCAAGCCTTTAGGCTACGGAGACGGTGGTATATATATATATATATATATATATATATATATATATATATATATATATATATATATATATATATATATATATATATATATATATATATATTCCAGTCTCCCTGATGAGGGAGTTAAGGACGCTGTTCGTAATCCCGTATATCCAGGTACGAAACACAGCTGCGCGAGATTCGCCAGCGGATCGCGTTGCATCAGTTTCTTATGGAAAAGTATGTGAGCCGGACATTCAGAAAGCAATAGCAAAACACTGAACATAAAACTTGCTAAGACATCAACAGCAGCTGTAAAATGCTGGTGTTGACCGCAATGCCCTGTAAATAGGATATGCAATCTGTAGATTGCAGACATGTAGTTTTATAGGATAATTTTGAGAACACTGTGGTCAGATAGAAAGAGTAATGTAGATATCTTGAAAAAAGTTAAGTCACAAAGAGAACTGGTTACTCGCATCAGAATAAGACAGTCCGCGTATCATGAGATGGAGAAAGATGTAGTATGTCGTCACAACGGGAAAGTCGAAGTCGAAGAGAGGCAGAGGGAGACAAAGAGAGAAGATCTTGGACGTTCTGAATCATAGCGTAGAATGACAATGTATCAGAAATGATTAGCAGCACACGAGACAGAGGGCTATGGACAGACACGATCACAAAAGCTAAATGGCATGGACTATAAGAAGAAGAATTACAAATAAGCGAGGGTTACTATTAGCTACCATCTTTTGAAAACAATCATTTTCAAATTAATATCCGAATTGCGGCTGACTCGGTCACGGGATTATTAATCGGAGGCAGATGGTGAACATTAATATAACTTCTCTTCTAAGGTTGAACAGGTTAGGCGTAATTGTAGCATAGAAATCGCTAAGCGAGGAGCGGCATGACAATTCCTGCAATGGTACCGTAAAAGGGAGCCCATGCTGGAGTCCGAATAAAACATTCTATATCGTACTTGTTTTTGTTCGTTTATGTTTTTGTTTTATTCTTCATTGATAAAGACTGCTGTCGGAACATTAGCCTGTATATGTTTGTTTATTCCGCTCGTGGAGCTTCCTATTTCCGTTGATAAAGACTTGGATCGAAACGCTAGCCTATATATGTTTGTTTATTTCGCTAATCGAACTTCCTATTTTCATTGATAAGTACTTCGTTCGGAACGGTAGCCTGTAAATGTATGTTTGTTCTGCGCGTCGCGCTTCCTATATCCTTATATAAAGACTTGGATCGACACGTTAGACTATATATGTTTGTATTTACAATAAGAAAGAGGTAAACAACCTTTTTGGTCACGTGATGAGAAGCGAGGCATTGAAGAACATCGTGATACTGGAAAGATCGACGGGAAGAGATGGAGAGGCAGACCAAGGGAAATGATGCTGGATTGATTTCGAAGGTGGCATCGAGGAATATTAAAAGCGGGGTTGATCCAGAAAACCAAAGACCGAGATCCAGAAAACCAAAGACCGAGATCTATGGGAAGTCGTAAACGCCTACGCCAGCCGGCATGGTATTTGATGATGATGAGCCATATTTCCGTTAATAGAGACTTGGATGGCCACGTTAACCTGTATACGTTTGTTTATTCCGCTCGTCTGGCTTCCTATTACATAGGTGAAACGACTTGTATCGAGTTGAGTTGAGCTGAGAACCGACGTCACTGCACTCAGGACATTCCCACACGCTCCCCGTCTCCTTGTTCAAAAACCAGCGAAGAGTCATACTACTAATTTTGGAAATTCCGTTGATAAATACTTGGATGGGACACGTTTGCCTATATATTTGTTTATTCTGCTCATCTGGCTTCCTATTTTCGTTGACAAAGACTTTGGTCGACGCATTAGTCTGGAAATGTTTGTGTGTGTCCTCTCGTCTAGTTTCCCAATCATATTTTGTACGCTCAAATGATTGCAGGAGATTGGAAGAAGCGAATATTTTAACCGTGAAAGCCTACACATCCTGGCACACTAACGATACTGTGTTAGGAAACTTAAAATGAAGTACAAATCGACAGTGGTCCCCGGCTAAACATAGATAAATTGAACATTTGGCGCCGAAATAATATGGTCAAGATTTATTATCCGAGAACATTATGGGGGGAATAATGAGGGAAATAATTGTTATATTCAATTGTTAAAGATGGAGAAATAATTGTTACGTTCTGTTTTTGACGACCTGAAATAATTATCAAGTTGAGTTAGATGGAAATCAGAGAGATAGTCGCAAGAAATGGAAGCGTGGTATACTGGAGTATTCTCATACACACAGTTCAGAAATACTTAGAGAAGTAGAAAATAAGAAAATGAGGGTAAAGGGTACAAGTGAATGAAAATTGAAGAAATGCAGGATATATAGATACACAAACATACAGTACCATAAGCGAATGACACAGACGTATAGACTGGAGCAATACTGACAGACAGATGGACAGGACAGACAAGACAGAGAGGACAGCCAGAACAGCCAAAAAGGACAGACATGACATCCTGACAGGACAAACAACTAGCCATGGGAAACAGAAAGACCAAAATACAGTCAGATAGTATAGGTGGATGGACAGACAGATTAGTTGGTAGGTAACGAGATAGCTAGAGAGCTATAAAGGCAAACCTACTGAACATATATACAGGCGAACGAACTGACAAGCATACAACCTAGCAACCAACAATGGTATTGATGTAGCTGCACTTGACCCAGCCCCATCTCTTGACACTTTGTCTTCCCAGACAGACTTACACTCAATGGGGTAGCATGGGAGCAAGACAACTAAAGATAACACGTTGAGCAAAACAGAGCTAGCTGGTTAACGAGAAAGATGCACAATCTCGAAATCAAATACTATCATAGGAGGCAATGAATGAATCACCCCCCCCCCCCCCCCCCCCCAAAAAAAAAAAAAAACAAAAAAAAAAAAAAAACAAACGAGAAGTAGATTGTGGTCTGTAAGGTGTGGAATGCGCCTGGCCCTGCAGCCAGCAGGGTTAGGATCGGCTAGCCTCTCCCAGGAGGGGTGAAGAGCGAAAATTAGTAGCCTGCCGATGACCCGCAGACTACACAAGTCAACCCCCACCTCCACGTGGTGCAGACCGGGCAACCATGACCGCGAGGTCATGGGCTAACGGGGCTATAGCTCGCTGTAGGGGATGGACTCCCTGTGGTCAGATTAGTGTCCTAAACCTGCGACTGGCCAAGCAAGCCGGCAGGGGATCTTCATACTGCTCGTAGAAAAACTAAGAAGTATAAACACTGGGAAGAGTATGGAGAAAGCCTAAATAAAAACTACAAGGAGGCAACTAGAAACTTCTACAAAAAGATAAGTGCAATGCGAACCAGAGGAGAACCCTTTGGCCCAACTGAAATAATTAACAGCGAAAATGGAGAACCAATAAGTGAACAAAAACAGATCCTAATAAGATGGAAGCAGTATTTCGAACAACTTCTCAACATCCCATCAGATGTCACAGGAATTCAAGAGACCTACACAGATGTCACCGAGGAACTAGAACCAGACATACTAAAAGAAGAAATTATAGAAGCCATCAGATTAGCCCCATTTAACAAATCACCAGGATAGGATGAAATACCAAATGAACTAATTAAAGCAGCAAGGGAAGTAGGAACAGCTTGGCTACATAGACTATTCAACCATGTTTGGGTAGAACAACAGACACCACGAGACTGGGGAAACGCCATAATTATCCCAATGTGGAAAAACAAAGGCAGCAAAAGAGATTGCACACAATACAGAGACATTTCACTGTTGAGTCATACTGGGAAAATATTTTGCAAAATTCTTGAAAAAAGATTACGAACTACTTTAGAACCCCAGCTAAGCGAAACGCAGTTTGGATTTAGGAAAAACAAAGGATGCACAGACGCCATTTTTGCTCTTAGACAACTTATAGAAAAATCAATTGAATTCAATGAAACACTCTACTTAGCCTTTGTCGACCAAGAAAAGGCATTTGATAGGGTAGATAGAAACAAGCTGTGGGAAATCCTTAAACAATATGGAGTGAGTACACATCTAACAAACCTATGTAGAAGTTTATATAACAACAGTGAATGCATAGTGAGAGCAACTGGAGGACACTCAGAACCCTTCACCATAAGATCTGGAGTACGACAAGGTTGTGTCCTGTCCCCTCTCTTGTTCATAACATATATAGACAACATATGTAAAGAAACCAGCCAAGCAGAGACAGCAAGAATACCGCATGACGAGAACACATAAGAAGAACCATCTGCAAATCTAACCATTAGAGAACTCCTGTTTGCGGACGACCAAGCACTAATAGCAAAATCAGAAGCTGAATTACAAGACCACATGAATAGTCTAAACGAAATGTGTAGGGAACATAACATGAAAATTAGCACAAGCAAAACAGAGGTAATGACTATAACTAAAGAAGAACAAACAGCAACAATTCACCTAAACGAACATCCCTTGAAACAAGTAAAGAGCTTCAAGTACCTAGGAAGTATAATATCATCAAATGGCAGATCAGAAGACGAGATCGAAAATAGGTGCAATAAGGCAAATCAACTCATTGGACAAATGGCACCAATACTAAAGAACAAACATGTATCAATAACTACTAAGAAAGCACTTTACAACACAATCTTCCTACCAACTCTGTGCTACCAATGCCAAACCTGGACAATGACAGAAAAAGAGAAAAGAAAAATCACAACAACAGAAATGAGATTCCTGAGAAGAATACTCAACGTATCAAGAAGAGATAAGATCAGAAATGAAGAAATCAGGACTAAAGTGGGGGTTAAAGCTGCTCTAGATTTTATTAGAAAGCAGCAAGTCAAATGGTTTGGCCATGCAAGTAGGCTACCAGCCAACAGCATGCCACAACAAGCAATGATGTACAGACCAGATGGAAATAGAGGAAGAGGCCGACCACGTAAACGTTGGACGGAGGGAATAACATAATCCATGGGAATGTCGATATACGAAGCCCATAACCGGGCACTCTCACGAAGTTTATACTTCACCTCGACACCGCAAGGTACAAGAGGAACACGATGAGATGAGAGATGAGAGTAGATTGTGAGCTTTACTAAAACACGACTACAAGAGACAAATTGGACGTTGCGGCCAAAGCCTTCGTCAGCACAGGACAAACAAATACAAACCAATACAAACCTACATGAAACACACTATGACAATATTAAACTATTAAACTAATTAAATGTACTCATCTGATTATGTGTCCTTGCTTGGAAAGACTGACACGCGTAGGGCTCAAATGGATTAATATAATATATATATCATAGGATATAATATCATAGGAGGGGGCTTGAAGAGAAAACCTTAAATGTGTTTTGTGTATGCGTGTGTGCGTGTGCGAGCGCGTGTGTGCGTGTATATGTGTGTGTGTGTGCGCGCGCGCGCGCGTGTGTGTTTGTGTTAAATATTAAGAAAAATTAAAGAACACATGTATCATGTTTCGATGTTGTCACCACTGCGTTCAATGCAAGTCCCCCAGCGCCGATAAAGTGCTCGGATTCATGTAGAAAAGAATTATCTGGGGTCACCACTCGGTGTGCCTGACCTGGTCGTAGACAGTCTGTCACAGAAGTCACACTGTTATGAAACTTCCTACTTCCCTCATACACATGCAGGACTGACAGGCATGCATCATCATACTGGACATTCATTCGCCGATGCATTTCTTTAGTTCTTATCCCTAGACTTATTTTTTTTTTTTAAACGGATTACAGAACTCTGTTCCTCTTTGGTCCATGTCAAAAGTGAGGCGGCTGTCTTTAAGTCCTTATGACGTTGTTCGTATGCACCTTGGTGTTAAGTGCTAAATACTCTTGACAAACTTAACAAAACTATTTACATGTTACAAGACAATGGCATAATTATTATAATTTCTATCACACTTTTAAGGTTTTCATTTGACGCACCTGCTTACCTTGGCGGAAAGAGACAGATCACCAGTCCTCGCCATAGGGGGTGGGGGTAATAACAGAGTAAAAAAACAACGCGCGCAGGCGTCATCTGTGTGTTTCACCAATACGTAAATAAACAGGTGATTATGATCAGCAGGACTGTCCTCTCTGCCCCTAGTTGTTACGGTTAAAACACAACACTCTAAGCTCTTTGAAGACACAGTGACCTCAACAAAACAAAAAACAAAAACAAAAAATAAAAGAAAGAAAACGGGCCAGTTAATCATGAAACTCTCCTAACGGTATGATCATCAAAGACAAGAAAGAGTAAGAGAAAGAAGAAGAAGAAGAAGAAGAAGAAGAAGAAGAAGAAGAAGAAGAAGAAGAAGAAGAAGAAGAAGAAGAAGAAGAAGAAGAAGAAGAAGAAGAAGAAGAAGAAGAAGAAGAAGAAGAAGATTTGCTTCATTCTTATATAATCCTTCTTGTGCCTTTCATAAGCGTGCATCTGTGTGAATATTTTTTGGAGATTTACAAGCAGAACTGGGAAATTCAGCCGACGTGCAACGCTTACAAAACAAATCTACAATTACAGTGACAAGCTTACTTGAACGCTTTTTGTCTCCTTGTGCAACTTTGTGCTTAGTTCAGAGTGCCACTGGATAACTCACTTAGAGACATTCCGTCTTGAGCAGAATTTGATTTGCGCAGAGTTTCACTAGACGCACTTTATGTAAATCTGGCAATATCTGGTTAAAGAAACTTTAGTCATTCACTCATTCATACATGTATTCATTCATTCACTGATTCATTTAGTCTTATTTTATTCTGCGTCAAGCGTGGTTAAGCTGTAGTGGTGCACTGTCACTCTCGACTGCATACAGTTCACACTATAGCTGTATAAGATTAAGTGCGTCGAGGCAATGTGGCGGTTCAGTACTTCTTGCTTCATTTAGGAATCGACATCACTGTACTCGGGACATTCCCACACACGCACCTTCACGTAATAAATAATAAAGCCAACAAATCGTTAAGCAGAACCCCGCCACGGGTCTGTACTCTCATATGGTCATCATATTGTACAGGTCTGAATGTCCCAAACTAGGTGAATATCGGTAGATAGTAGCAACTATGAAGGTACAATAGAATAGCACCGAATGGGGGAATCTCACCATACTGGAATTCACCATCATGATGTGCCGAGTCGATAAGCGGTGGGGGTTCACTTTTCGTTATCTCAAACTAACCACTTCAGTAACTTTTTCTAAATTGCTTTTTAAATATATAACCTGCATAGTTAGATAGGTCTTGAAACAACAAATCCAGCAGTACTTTATTCAAGTTCTGTAGGTCAATTCTAATGGGAGATATGCATCTTCGTGTGTCAGTTTATCATTTAATATAGACATATAGAATTAAAAAAAACAACAATTTTGACACTTACACTTTTTGTGACCTACCAACACTCTCACTGTTGGTTACACTGGCGCCATGGGATATTACTACTGCCGCAGTCCAACTCAAGAGCAGATAACTACTGCAAGTTTATATATATACACACACACATAGATATATACATCTTCATGTCATGCTGTGATGACGTCAGACCGCGCGCACAATAGGACTTGTTCTTTGGGTTTTTTTGTCTGTCCATGGTATTCTTTTCACTGCCATTAGATGTTCTTAAGCTTGTCTGCTCATCGTATAAGTTTCACATCCATACAAAAGTACAGATTCTATGCAGCACTTCAACATTAATTTTTTTTCCGTTGCAGTTAACATCATTTTGTTAGTCAGTATATTTTCTATTTTGCAAAAGGCTACCTTTGTCATAGCGATTCTTGTTCTAATCTCTTCAAGGCACCTCTCATCAGATAGTTTGTCTGTTCCGAGATAGTTGCATCGATTCACGTTTGAAAACATTCCCATTATTATGGTCTTTCTTTCCTCTTAGATACGCCCATATATTATCTCTTTCTTATTACAATTTAATTGTAAACCTAGATGTGCACTGTGTGCAACAACCGTATCTACTAAATGATGTACTAAATCTCCTCATGTTTCATCAATGACTTCCCTCCCGATGACATTATTCAGCATTCAGAATTCTACCCCAGTGAAAGATCCAAAAGGACCACCATTCCCTGTTGAAAACATATGAAAAGACATATAGCCATACTTACAGAAAATAAGGGGGTGGGGTGGTGATGAAAAATGAGAGAGAGAGAGAGAGAGAGAGAGAGAGAGAGAGATGAGGGAAGATAAAGGGATTATTACAGAAGGAGAGGCTAGTCAAACATTGCCCTGTTGGGTACCATCATTCCAACATTTGGATGTGACCCATCTTCTCACACCAACATCTGATATAGGCATTCACCTCTTTTAGTGACTAGAAATGTCTTATTCACTCTTGTGCTGGGCAGATAGGTCATCCTCGTGTTCTTGTCACGGAATTACTGGAGGTAGTCGACCAGAATGATGAAAGGGCTGCAACTTTTTGTTGTGGGGGGGGGGGGGGGTGTTTCATCGGATCAAACACAGCCAGGATTCTTTCAGATTTCCCCAGGATCAAAGAAGACTCGTCGGCATGTTGTTTTACTCGGATCTAAAGATGAGAGAGAAAACGCCGTCTTAACTTGGTTGCCGGCCAAGTCAGTGACGTCATTCAGACAACATTCTCGGCTGTCTGAAAAATAACTAAATTGGGAGCAGTGTGCATGATGGTTTGAAACAAAAAGGAGGGTGGAGTTGTTCCATTTTAAAATATGAAAAGAAATCGCGGTGTCTAATGTTGTGAACAGCGACGGACATTTTTTTCCTTAATGTGAAGATGTGATTTCGATTCTGACTTGGAAGAATTTACATAAGGTACCTACTTGATAGAGACTAGGAATCGAGCATAGTAAGGTTTCGTTGTGTGAACTTATTATAGGAGCGTCGGCAGTAGTAGGCTGATGCATAGCTTAAAATAGGTTAAGTAATATATTGTTTAACTCAGCGGGTTAAGACTAATGTAGTGGGATGATATTTAGGGAGATTGAAAGTGGTTGGGGGGATAAAGGGAAGGTCAATGGTGGGATTTTCCGGTAGGGTGTCTACTGGGGTGTCTTCGCTTCCCTTTGGTCATTCCTGTTCTTACCACGTCTCAGGTAATGTGATGAACTCCTCTGTCTTATACCAGAGTGGTTCTATGAGGATCTAGATATTAAAGTCTGAGTACGGCCTTCGGCCTACACTCACATATAATGGGTCTGAATCGGGTTGCTATCACCGGGTGTTCTCTCTTCGACAGGTTCCACTAGAACAGAGAATTTACCTACCACTCAGAGATGAGGAAAATGGCAGTACCCTGGTGCAGTGCTAACTGACCTCAACAATTGAACCCTGTTCCTCAAAGAAGGTCCAACACTTCCTGGTTTCATTTGAGTACAGATAGTGAATCGCGGGAAGAGAGACTGGTCAGTGGCTGTATTCCAAACAACAACGGAATTATTAACTGTGATAGTTACCAGAAGAAGTATAAGAGGGGGAAGACTATAACTAAATAACATTTTTTCCCTAATGACATGAAACATTTCGTAGATTGACTGACAGCAGTGTTTAGTAGAGATGTTATTGGACCAGTGGTTGTGTTCTTTCATCACTGGATTATATTAGATACATGTTCACCGTCTGTGTAACTAATCAAATCACCCATTGGTGACCAGACATCCAAACTATCCAAGATATACAGGAAGAAGTCAACAATCGGCCGGAAAGACACATCATCGGGTGAGCTTCTGATCTTGAATGTTGTGCAGTTGTATGGCCGGAGCACGATGATGAAAGTTGACTCTGATCCTGAACTACCTGATTATATCTCACATTCACGATAGACTACACCACATATCCCAACACACATACATTGCACACACACGTGACACTTTTCTGCATTAAATGTTTCATCATTTTGTTCGAAACCAGTGTTGGTGTGATATGTTCTGGAGGAATGTGAGAAAGGATATTGTCTTATGGTAGGAAGTGAGAGAGATAGTGATCCAGAGACTGAAAGGGGGTGTGTAGACAAAGGTCCGGCAGAAGCCCAAGCTGAGGAAAGGGAATTTAAAAAGTGTGCTTGTTGATTCCACTTCCCCCCCCAGGGACGACAGATGACAGTTCTCAATGCCCTGTTGCCGAGATTATCTGGGTGGCTATCAGCAAGAATGACACCCTTACACTGCCCTGGCATTGCCACTCTTCTTCAGGATAAATGACTAGTAACATCACATTATATTTATATATTTATAGATAAGACTCATTCGTAAGTATTTTCTACATCATTGCGGTTAATACTGGGGTGCACAAAAGGACACACCAATCATATGCATGAGCCATATCCTGGAGCTACCAACAATGACGGACAGGCATAGGGTCCGTCAGGCCAAATGGTACCTGAGAGTGGCCGCAGACAGGGCTCACCCGCTGCATGCAGCAATGGATATGGTCAAGGGTCATAGACTAAGACGAGGCAGGTCCTGGATGGCACAGGCAGAACTTTCTATACGTCAGGTGTGTGATCTAGAGACCATCAATCGTGAAAGAGAGTGGGTTGAAGTTCCGGAAGACATCACGGACTGGCACAATATCATAATAACACGGGGTCGTGAGTGCAGAGAATGGGCAGCGGGACGCACTGAGTTTGAAGTGCAACAGCTGATCCAGAGTAATACACATCAAGATGACATAGTCATCTACACCGATGGGTCAGTGGTGAGAGACAGACGTAGTGTCTGGGGCTTTATTGCAAAGGCGAATGGACGAGTCTTGAAAAAAGAGAGTCTGGCATATGAGATTACGACCTCCAGCATGAGAATGGAGGTGGAGGCAGTAATAGCGGCATTCCGGTGGCTAGAGGAGACCACTGCAACACACGCTGTATTCATTACGGATTCAAAGAGTATGCTTAGTAAGGTGGAGAAAGGAATGTTTCGTGTGGAATGGCTCTCGTCGCTTCAGGGATCACAGATTGTGAGAGTTGTATGGGTATTTTACTCTGGCCATGCGGGGGTACGTGGGATGGAACAGGCTGATAGGCTGGCAGGGAATGCACCTCTTGGTGGTAGTTTGCCTATGGACAAGAGGGAGGTGGTCATGCGCTTGTGGGACCAGGTGGAGAAGGCGGAGGAACAGATTGAGAACCCATATGTGGAAAGAATCAGATTGCGGGGGATCGGCAGGGGTTTGGAAGAATCTCAAAACTGAGAGGGAAGACCAGGAGAACTTTTAATCAGATAACGGTGGGAGCGATATGACTCTTCGCTGGCTGTTAAACGAGGGGACGGAGCACGTATGGGAATGTCCTGAGGGCAGTGATGTCGGTTCTCAACTCAACTCAACTCAACATGTATGAGAGGAAAAAGAAAAGAAGGGCAGAATGTCAGACGGGCCTACGTGCCCAATTCTAAACCCTTTGAAAATAAAGATTTTCTTTCGTTCGTTCGTTCGATATTCAGCTTTTGAAGTATGGATGCATTTGTTCTTTTCTTTACCAAGATATTCTTAGAACTCGTCTATAACATTTATATTCAAATGCATTTATGCGTTGTTCAGCTTGCTTAGTAAGTGTCCAGTACCCACAGGCGTATGTTGCAATAGAACATAGAACTCCACCACCCATTTTTCTTCATTAACATATATTTATTTCTCCATAGTAATTGTATCTGTATGCATTATCTTTGTTTTTGTTATGTTTAGATATAAGTTGTGATTTTCACTATTCAATTGGGTTGAGGCTATTAGATTTTCTATAACATTCTGTGTTGTGGATAGCAATACTGTATTATCAGCATACCGAATCTCTGGTATGTCATGACCACCGATATTTAGGGCATCATATAGCTCCCTGTTTATATCGTCTCTTACATTTCTCATTGTATATTCCTCGTACAGGTTAAACAAACAGGGGGACAGCACACATCCCTGACTGACTCCTTGCTTGATGTCAAACCAATCTGATGTCTCACCATCTATTCTAACCGCTGCTTGTTGGTCTAGATAGAGCATTCTTATGAGTTGTATTACATGTGATGGAAAGCCCATATTCCTCATGATTTCCCAAAGTTTCTGATGTTGTACACAGTCAAATGCCTTTGAATAATCCACAATACATGAGAATAGGTTTACATTAAATTCTCTGCACTTCTCTATTATTAAACGCATGTTGAGAATGTGATCTGTTATTCATCTTCCTTGTCTAAATCCAGCTTGAACCACGTTAATTTCTTCTTCCATTTTGTTACGAAGTCTTCCCATTATGATTTTTAGTAGAATTTTACTTGCATGAATGATCAGGGCAACAGTTCTATAGTTGTTACATAATTTCAGGTTGCCCTTTTTTGGTATTGGAATGAAAATAGTTCTCTTCCAATCTAGTTAAGTTTAGTCTCTTCTGTTTCTCTTCCAATCTGTTGGCCATATACCATATTTCCATATCTGTTTACATAATTTTTAAAATTTACGTATTAATAAAACCACGATATGAACATGTTCTGTGCTTTAATGTGTCTGCCTACATGTACAGCTTTTTTTGACGGAAACGTCATGCTCTCTTACGGCTGCTTTCAACTTATAGCCAGCCATTGTCTACAAATATCCAGAAGCCAAGTTTATATAGGCAGTCTTCCATATCGCAAGTATGTGTGTTCTGTCTCTATCGCGTCTCCAGGCCTTCTTTAAGATTTGTCTCATCGTTAAACATCTCATTGTTTTAAATCTTTGTAAGATTGTATTGTGTATTTGAAAGTTTCAATTTTTATGTGTAGCATTGAGTGGTTGAACGTTTCAATATTTTCGTGCAGTATTGTGTGGTTGACCATTTGAATGTTTTTGAGTAACATTGTGTGGTTAAACGTTTTAATGTTTGTGTGTAGTATTATGTGGTTGAATGTTTCAATGTTTGTATGTACTATTGTTACTTGGCCGCTTTAATTCTTTGGTGTAGTATTTTGTGTCTGAACGTTGCGATTTTTGTGTGTAGTCCTTTTACAATTACAATTTTCGAAAAAAAAAAAAAAATTCAAACTTCGGTCCCGTCTAACCTGCTTCCTCAGGGGTGTTTATTTTTGAGAGCTATGGTTTTTTTTTTTTTTTTTTGAGTTCATTCACCCTGATTCTTGTCTTGTGCGCTCTTACTTACAGACATATCTCGGACTGGTTATGTTTGTTTGTGTCTGTGACGTCAGCTGGGTGGTTGGTGGCGGCTGTCCCTTGTGCCGTTCTCCTGGTGGTTTCTTTTATTTAGTGGCAGTTTCTGGCTCGTTTCTACGCTCCATCTCTTGTTTGATGTTGTGCTGGATCTCTTTCATGTCGGCCAGCAGCGTCTCATTGTCGCTGGTTGGTGCTGGTGTCTGTAGTGCCTTGACTTGCTTCTTCAGCTCGTCTATTTGGTTCTGCAGTTGATCTCTTACAGCTTGTGATATACCCGTGGCCGTTGTGTGTAGTACTCTGTGGTTGAACTATTCAATGTTTTGCGCAGTAGTGTGTGGGTGAACGTTTCAATGTTTTTATATAGTATTGTGTGGTTGAACGATTCAATGTTTTTGTGTAGTATTATGTGGTTTAACATTTAAATATGGTTGTGTAGTATTATGTGGTTTAACATTTAAATATGGTTGTATAGTACTGTGTGGTTTAACATTTAAATATATATGTATAGTATTGTGTGGTTTAACATTTAAATATGATATGTTTGTGTAGTATTGTGTGGTTTAACAAACACAATAGACAACATGTTTCAGTTTGCTGTTGGTCTACCACAGTTTCTCCTACAGCTGATATTTTCATTCTTCAGATTGTTTCACGAAGCCTCTCTTCTCGTGATATAAGAAAAATCACTGTTTGTCTCTTTCTTATAGTTAAGTATACTGCGTGCTTTCGCGGCTAACTGAAACATGTTTCGTGTTTCTTCTTCTTCTTTGCGTTCATCCGGAGTGTTTTTTTAGATGTGATTTCGGTGTGTTTGATATGCACCCTCGGGTCGATAACCCTTTAGCGTGCATTTTTGATAGGCGCATTCCTGTGGGACTCTCACTTTTGTAGTGCCGTCCACATCCCAGCTTGTCAAGTTGGACCGGTCGAATGCTTCACGATCAGCACTCAAGGGAAGGCGGGGACAGTCCATGCATTTTCCGTCATCCAGGGCGGCTTCCATAGTTGCAGAGCCGACACATAGCGCCCTGGTGCTGGGCTCACCGAGGGAATCGTTACGTCCTGCTCATAGCTGCTTGAATTCCTTTCTTCGATATATTGGGCATATCCTTCACCACGAGCCTTTCCGGCACTGACCAGACCGGTCCGTTTCGTGTTTGATACAGAGAGGCAGGTAGGCAAGCAGGCCGACCGATCGGCCTGTCGACAGATCGACCGACCGACCGGCTTGCCTGCCGACCTACCCGCCGTCCGGCCGACCGCCCGCCCCAGGCAGTTCGGACTTACATTTGGCTTTTCCAATCACTCACCTTATCCAAGGCAATTATTTGTTCCGTGTCGTGCATATTAAATTCATGTTGCAGTACACTTAATAATATGAACATTCAGCATATATATTATGTGAACTAAACATTGTAGGAGTCATTTACGCAATCAGATATATAGAAATGCAAATCTACGCACGCAGCTTCCGATAGACAGAACCATGGACACACGTGGACACGAATACAAACAGGCAAGCACACATCTTCATGTACATGCATATTTGCTGGCGTGCTTTTGTGCGTGCAGACAGACAGACAGACAGACAGACAGACAGACAGACAGACAGACAGACAGACAGACAGACAGACAGACAGACAGACAGACAGACAGACAGACAGACAGACAGACAGACAGACAGACAGACAGACAGACAGACAGACAGACAGACAGACAGACAGACAGACAGACAGACAGACAGACAGACAGACAGACAGACAGACAGACAGACAGACAGACAGACAGACAGACAGACAGACAGACAGACAGACAGACAGACAGACAGACAGACAGACAGACAGACAGACAGACAGACAGACAGACAGACAGACAGACAGACAGACAGACAGACAGACAGACAGACAGACAGACAGACAGACAGACAGACAGACAGACAGACAGACAGACAGACAGACAGACAGACAGACAGACAGACAGACAGACAGACAGACAGACAGACAGACAGACAGACAGACAGACAGACAGACAGACAGACAGACAGACAGACAGACAGACAGACAGACAGACAGACAGACAGATAGATAGATAGATAGATAGATAGATAGATAGATAGATAGATAGATAGATAGATAGATAGATAGATAGATAGATAGATAGATAGATAGATAAACAAAATCAATATTCAATTGATGATTAATTTAAGTGATGGATACACGGATTACAACAGCCAAGAACCACTCGCTTGTGCAAATCCCACCCACAAGCCCTGCCGAAAAATCTGTCCCTTACATGGCGCAGACTGTCATAACAGACATAGAAGACAGATCCAAGTACAGCGTGTACATTTCAGTGTCACACACAGGATATTGGAGCCGCCGTGGCGCGGTGTCTGCTATCTGACCCTTTTGTAATGTGTTTGAATCCCCTTCGCGTCGAAATGTGGGAAAAAAATTGTTCTACGCTCCTTGATCAAATCAGCTTAAAATAAGTTGCAACAATTGTGCTAGAAAATCACGAAATGGGCCCGTATCTCTCAGTGAGTTCAGATTGGTCTGTTACTCTATACAATTGTTCGGCAGGCACCATTGACCCAACTCGCCCCAAGACCTATGCAAAGTCCCTTAACTTTATTTTAAATGCATGCATATATAACGATATAATTATATCTCTGTAGAACAGGTAAAAAAAACAAACTCATGGAAGCTTTGGAGATGTGGTTTTACAGAAGAATGCTGAAAATTAACTGGACAGCCAAAATGAGCAATCATGACTTTTTAAGGGGAAACTGAGTTACAAAGACAGTTATCGCAAACATCAGAAAGAGGCAGTCACTGTGTTTTGGCCTCGTTATGAGAAGACAAAATCTGGAACACATTGTGACAACCGGAAATAGTTGTGCAAAGAGAGATGGAGGAAGACAGCGGGAGAAGATTCTTAACATTCTTGTGTTAGGGAACGGAAGGCAATCAACACACGAATTGATCTAAGATGTCTGAGATCGTAATTTGTGGAGAGGCGTGATCGCCCACGCCACTTGGCAAGGCACTGAATGATGAGAACTGACAATGTCGATGAATTCATCCGATCAATGTATCAGTAGGTGTCGATTTTATTTTCTGTTCTCTCGATTTGAACTCAAGCATAGTTCATACACGTGCTATTGCTTCTAGTGCATTGGACTGCATTTTTCGTGTGCATTGCCAATGTTACTCGCCATCAGGCGAGCCCACTCCGACTTAAGAGGTACTTGTAATTTACGTCCCCATGTCTAGGGACGGGAATTCAACATCTTAGTTCAACTGACAGATATAGGTGTTGAACCCGCTATCTCAGCATCAGCAGTGTGGAAGTTGAGGAGCGCGCGTTCTTATCTATTCGGCCATACTGACACCCAGGTGCTGATTGTTACGGACAGAAAATCAACGTACAATTCATTGATACAATCGGCAACGGAAAGATGATAAAATATAGGTCCTGTGCGATATAGAATGCCGAATATACACAGCGTCAACGTGTTCCGATCGACCTCCTTCAGACACACTGCGAGACTGTCACAGCCCTAAATAGGGCGGTGAAAATTGACATGTGTGTGTAAGTGGCATGGAGTCATCCTTGCGGAAATGTGAGAATTCGTGTTGTTGCTTTAAGCTAACCACCCGTGCTAATGTTACTTGAGCAGTTGCCATAATGCCTATATTTGGTTTGGCCATATCACCGTTGAGTGCAGGTTGGTCTATGCAAATATGGCGCTAGCACCTTTTACTCAATGTGTCTAAGGCGTGTTAAGAGTGCCTTTGTTTAAACAATGCAGATCTGATAAGACGAACACACCCGGGGCCCTAGAAATAGTTCTTCTTATCAGAAATTTATCTTATAAGAGTTCAGGCACATATTAATGCATTTACAACGTACAATACAATACTGCTCTTCACAACAGAAATTCGCCACATCCGAGATCGCCTTAAGCGGGTGCACTATATAAGCTTAGGCGGTTATACTTCGCCAAAGAAAACTAATGGAAACATGCACAAAGGACAGCCGATCCCCCAGCTGGGGTGGGATAACGAAAAGTCCTTATAAGGACTGCAGCCAGACGAGCCAGGAGCCTACACCAACAAAGAAAGCCACTAACAACAGAAGAGCACAAAGGATAGCCGCCGATCACTGCTGACGTCACAGACACAAACGTTACATCACCAGTCCGAGATAGGACTCACAAGACAAGAATTAGGGCTAATAAACCCACAAAAACCACGATCGTCAACAATACCACAGCTGATGAAGCAGGTTAGACGAGGTCGAATTTGGAATTTTTGTTTTTGAAATGGAATCGGAATCGGAAAACTTCGCCATCTTATCCGATCACTAGAGTCGAGAATAAGCTCTATGTTTTTGTCTCGATTATGCCATGTGGCCATCTAGAAAATTTACTTCTCTGCCTTTCCCTTGTTCTTTCCCCCTCGATCTTGCCAGTCGTCACCAAGTTCTCTAGTTTATATAATCTCATAACGTTCCCAAAGAATCCTGACTGTCTAGTACAATTATTAGCGATTCAATCAGCATGATCATTAGGTCGATGTCGGTTCTGTACGCAGACAGTGGATTGAATCGCTGCGGACTGTTCGTAGAGTCACCTTCATTTTCGACCCGGGACATGCGAGTGTTGAGGTTAAAGAACTAGCTGATAAACCTGCTGACTCTGCATCCTTTTCATAAGACCAACCTATGGGTTATGCCAGTAATGTTAATGCCCTTATACAGACGTGGCGAGCATAAGAGTTTGACGCCAGTGCATCCAGATTGTTGTCTTGAATGAGAGACTGTGGTGTAAGAATTGATACGGCCTGTCACGAGAAACACATCGGGAGAATGAGGTCTCGTCAACTAACGTAGAACTGGCACTCCTAGCCGCAAGAAACTGATGCATATGTTGTGGGAGGATCTGAACATCCATGGCCATGAATGTCCAAGGATGATACGCCAACGGATAAATAGCTAACTGGACAGCTATCACGGCTCCTCTAACTTAGGGGACATATGACTGAAAAATAGGGAACAGATGAGAAACTGGACATGACTGCGAAACATAGGGAACAACGGAAAAACTGGAGGCATGACTGTGAAACATGTTAAACCAATGAAGCACTGGACATGACTGTGAAAAATAGGGAACAAATGAGAAATTGGACATGGCTGTGAAACATAGGGAACAAAGGAAAAACTGGAGATATGACTGTGAAACATGGTGAACAAATGAACAACTGGACATGACTGTGAAACATAGGCAACAAATGAAAACCTGGACATGACTATGAAACATGGTGATCAAATGAGAATCTTGACATGACTGTGAAACATAGGCAACAAATGAGAAACTGGACATAAATGTGAAACATAGGCAACAAATGAAAAACTAGACATGACTGTGAAACATGGTGAACAAATGAGAAACTGGACATGACTGTGAACCATAGGCAACAAATGGAAAACTGGACATGACTGTGAAACATCGTGAACAAATGAGAAACTGGACATTACTGTGAAAAATACGTCAACAAATGAGATACTAGACATGAATTTGAAACATTTGGAACAAAGGAGAAACTGGACATGACTGTGAAACACGGGAAACAAATGAGAAACTGGACATGACTGTGAAACATGGGGAACAAATGCGACATTGGACATGACTTTGAAACATAGGGAACAAATAAGAAACTGGACTTGACTTGTGAAATACGGGAAACAAATAAGAAACTGGACATCACTGTGAAACATAGGGAACAGATAAGACAGTGGATTTGACTGTGAAACATTGGAAACAAATGAAAAACTGCTCATGGCTATGAAATATTGGGAACAACGAAGAAATTGGATACGACTGAAAGAAGAGGATATCGAAGAAGGACACGCAGATGAAAAGACTGGGTGTGCTGTTCACACAGCCCTACTCTGAGACAACAATACATATTGTATTCACTTTAATGAGAAAACTTCAACTACCAGCTGCAAATGGGAATGAAAGATGAAGTGCATCGATCTGTTAGTTTGCTCCTTTCTATGAAAACATGCATCCAACAATTGAACAATTCCATTTCCTCAAAGTGATGTTGGACTGGTGAAGAACTGGCATTACCTCACTATTCTTGAAACCAATTTTGGGCCTATTTTGGGCACTCCCTAAGGGAGTGTTGTACTGTAATCCTTGCATTTTTTTTTTTTTTAAAAAGTAAATGCGGATTTTCACAGAACAAAAGTGAGACATTGATTAACACAAATGCCAGAATAACACAAGGAGGGGTATGAGAGGTCTAAAGTAAATTATGCACAACAGCAACGTAAACATTGTCTAATTAGGGCTGCAGAAATAGAAGACAATAGAGGATTCAGAATCCTGAATAGAGATATTCATCATTACAGTGATCTTATTCTTCAAATTATTGTTTTTAAGAATGAAAACGAACATAATATATCGATTAAAAATGAGAATTCAGCCAAATAGGATTTTGAAGAAAGAAATTACGTTTAAATGTTAATCCGAAGGGTTATGCCACAATTTCTATTGACAGGCAAACATATATAAAAACAAATGTGTGTGTGTGTGTGGGGGGGGGGGGGGGTATTCAGTGACAAATGTGAAGAGATGTGGGGGTATTCAGTGACAACGTTGAAGAGATATGGGGTATTCAGTGACAAATGTGGAGATAAATGGGATATTCAGTGACAAATGTTAAGAGATGTGGGGGGTATTCAGTGACAAATGGAAGAAATGCGGGGGTATTCAGTGACAAATGTGAAGAGATACAGGCTATTTAATGACAAATGTGAAGAGATATTCGAGTATTCAATGACAAATGTGAAGAGATATTCGAGTATTCAGTGACAAATGTGAAGAGATGTGGGGGTATTCAGTGACAAATGTGAAGAGATACAGGCTATTTAATGACAAATGTTAAGGGATATTCGAGTATTCAATGACAAATGTGAAGAGATATTCGAGTATTCAGTGACAAATGTGAAGAGATGTGGGGGTATTCAGTGACAAATGTGAAGAGATACAGGCTATTTAATGACAAATGTGAAGAGATATTCGAGTATTCAATGACAAATGTGAAGAGATATTCGAGTATTCAATGACAAATGTGAAGAGATATTCGAGAATTCAGTGAAAAATGTGAAGAGATGTGGAGGTATTCAGTGACAAATATAAAGATATGTGGAGGCTTTCAGTGACAAATCAAAGGCAAGCTTTTCAAAATATTGTCATTAGTCATTAATCGCAATTCCAACTGCACAGCAACGGGTCATCCCAATTATGCTTTGTTCCAGTGCCAGTGAATATCACACAAAATGCTCCACACTGCCCCATGTGAAAAGTGAAACAGACATGGGTTAATCGTCGATGGAAGCGGCAGTCACTCGAAAACCAGCAACTACACATTACTGCATAAGGCAACCCACTCTGTTCAGCGACACGCCTGTCGCCATCATTCCGAACATGCAAGTCAAGCTACAACCAACCTCGGACAGATTTAAAAGCATTCCACACGAAATTCACAGCTCAAAGTGTCGCTCCACGCACTCAACTAAGTAGCAGAGCGACGGAACCATGCACTACCAATCCAACATGAGGAAAATGCGTATGCAAACCGTAGCCACAAGCATAAACACTTCAGAGGTCTTAACCGCTCAAATGCTTATCCTGTATGTTGGGGCTTTAAAATATATATATTCAAATTATTGTGAAATAATTAATCCTTTAATGATGAATGTTGCGTCTGAAACGGTTTACAAAACTATAATGAATTAGCTTCTTCTGCCTCTTCTTCTTCGTTCTTCTTTCTAAAGGATTGCCTCACATCTAGTAATGCACCTCAAAGGTTAGTAGGTCAGTTAGCGGGACTTCGGCATGCATTTGTGTCTGGTTTACCTTCTCTGTCGCCTCTGTGGCAAAGAGGTTATAAATGCAATTCGTAATCCCGCATACCGCATTCGAAACACAGCTGCGGGCGATTTGGAAGTAGACCGCCTTGCGTTGGTTTTTTATATGACGGTATGAATGCCGGTCGTTCAGAAAGCAATGGCAAGCTACTGAATGTAAACTTGACAAGAAATCACAAATAGCCAACCAATACAAGGGTTGACTGCGACATATGTGGTATCTTACTCTACGATGATGGTTGGTTTACTTCCACTTCCAGTTCACAACCTTATGTGTGTGCATATATATATATATATATATAACTGTAATGTTGAAGAAAATCAACCATAATCGCAGAGTCAGATGCCTCATATACATACATACAGTTGTGAATGATAAAGCTTAAACATAGAAAATCGATCAAAGAAGCAGCTAGCAATTCAAGACAGCGTGAACAGATGGACGATCACCAGTCTCTGAAATGTACCACAAGCAACAGAGGTCACGGCGACTGGAGAGCAAGCGCAGTCAGCTGTACTTAAGGATACTGTGCTTCACTGGTTTATTGAAAGTAAACAAGAACATACATTTACTCAAAACATGACAAACGTTATGGTTTCTCGGAGTTTACTTAATTCAACTCCACTGAAGATTATTCGCGAAAGCAAGAATCTTAGTCCAGCCAGATAAACGTTGACAGACAAATTTATTGTTAGCAGGATAAACAGACAGACAGAAAGACTGACTGAAAAACAGACAGAGAGTCAGACAGAGAGTCAGACAGACACACAGATGTATTTACGCACAGGCAGAAAGACAAACATAAAGTTATACAGACAGAGAGATAGACAGACAAACAGAGAGATGGATAGACAGACACAAATTTATATAGACAGACAGACAGATAGGTAGACAGACAGACAGAAAGTTATATTGACAGACAAGTAGATAGATAATTAGAGAGACAGTTATATAGACAGAGAGTGAGATAGACAGACAGAAAGGCATATAGACAGACAGAGAGATAGACAGCCATAAAGTTATATAGAAAGACAGAAAGATAGACCAGACAGACATACATTTATATAGACAGACAGAGAAATAGAGAGACAGTGATATAGACAGAGATATAGATAGATAGATAGATAGATAGATAGATAGATAGATAGATAGATAGATAGATAGATAGATAGATAGATAGATAGATAGATAGATAGATAGATAGATAAGAATGATGAGAGTGACATAGATAGAGAATACAGGCAAAGGGAGACTATTGAGACACAGAAAGATTGAAAAGGGAAAGAAGACACGAAAAATGGCATAGAGAGAGAGAGAGAGAGAGAGAGAGAGAGAGAGAGAGAGAGAGAGAGAGAGAGAGAGAGAGAGAGAGAGAGAGAGAGAGAGAGAGAGAGAGAGAGAGAGACTTGGGAGCGAGAAAGCGAGAGAAGAAAGAGAGATATTTAGACGAACATATATGACGGAGATGTCGGTTAAAGTTTCAGCATAGAAAGAATAGCAATACGTGTTTAAGTGCGTGTGCGCGTGCGCGTGTAAGTGTGCGTGTGCCGTGTGTGTGTGGGTGTGTGTGTGTGTGTGTGTGTGTTGAAGCAATACCTAGGACAGCAGCAATTAATAGAAATGTCAGCTGCGATAAGAAGAGTTACTTCATGACATGAAGTGCCAGTTCATTTCCTGGTCTGTATATGTCAAACAACAAGGAAGATTGATTTATTGTGAAAACTGTTATGTGATGGAAACAACGTCCACGAAATTGCTTCGACACACCAAGTCGTTAAGTAGCAATCATACCTTGGGCGCTAGGTCATGAATTAATAAACTTAGCCCGGGTACAATAAGTCATGAAGTAATAAACTTAGCCTGGGTACAATAAGTCATGAAGTAATAAATGTTTTCAGGGTACAATAAGTCATGAAGTAATAAATGTTTTCAGGGTACAATAAGTCATGAAGTAATAAATGTTTTCAGGGTACAATAAGTCATGAAGTAATAAATGTTTTCAAGGTACAATAAGTCATGAAGTAATAAATGTTTTCAAGGTACAATAAGTCATGAAGTAATAAATGTTTTCAGGGTACAATAAGTCATGAAGTGATAAATGTTTTCAGGGTACAATAAGTCATGAAGTGATAAATGTAATAAACTTAGCATGGGTACAGTAAGTCATGACGTAATAAACCTAGACTGTGTACAGCACAATAAATCATAAAGTAATGAACTTATCCTGTTTACAATAAGTTATGAAGTAATAATCCTAGCCTGTGTACAATAAGTCATGAAGTAATAAATCTAGACTGGGTAGAATAAGTCATGAAGCAATAAGCATTTTTGGACACTAAGACATGAAGTACGAAACCTTGCTTGGTTATAATAAGTCAGCAAGTGCGAAACTTAGCTGACATGAGGCGTGGAGAGAAAAAAAAAAACTGGCTATCTTATTTCGTAATGTTTTACGGCATTTAATGTCTTTGTTGTTCAGACTGAGATTCTACTGTTAAATTTGCAATTGTTTACGTATACTGTTCTGTGTAGAGGGAGAGAGAGGGGTACAGAAAGACAGAGAGAGTAACACGGAGAGAGACATATATAGACGGAGATAGACTGAGGGAAAGAGACAGAGACACAAAGTGTGAAACAGAGAGAGACAGAGAGAGGCACAGAGAGACAGAGAGAGATAGAAAAAGAGACATATACACAGAGAGACACAGAGAAAGAGACACACATAGTAAGAAACAGAGTGAGACAGAGACACACACAGAGAAACACAGAGAGACACAGAGACACAGACAAAGACAGTGACACAGCGATAAAGACAGAGTGAGAGACAGAGATATAGGCTGAGAGACAGAGCAAGAGACATAGTGAGACAGAAGCAGAGACATACACGGAGAGACAGAGAGAAACACATACAGAGAGAGAGAAAGTGAGAGAGAAAGAGAGAGAGAGAGAGAGAGAGAGAGAGAGAGAGAGAGAGAGACAGACAGACAGACACTGAGAGAGAAAACATGATAATGCAGTAATTAGAGAAAAAGGCTATAGTTATATATTGATTATAGAAGTTTAGACTTTCAAGTGTATGTTGGTATGTTATGAGGAAACACACATGTTAATTATGTGACAGCTTGTAAAATTGCTGCCAGAAAAGGAACGGGAAGACACAGATACATACTTGGATGGTTTGGTCACATGATATAAAAAGGGGAAGCACAGGCCTAGAGATCCTAATCGAGACTCGGTAATTGCCTGAGATGAGAAACAACGGTCGCCCACGGTGATCGGCATGTTAATATTATTACTTATGTATAATACTGTACTTGTTTGTACAAACATAACACCCCCACCCACCCACCTACACACACACACCTACACCTACACACACACACCTACAAACAGACACAGACACACATGCACACACACACACGCACGCACACACACACACACACACACACACACACAATTGTTACATTAGCCACTTCGATAGAATGTACCAAGGTTGGGTTTAAACTGACCATGACCCGCTTTGACCTGCACGAGGTACACGCCTGACTGACACTAGCCTGGGTACAGAAAGGGAATAATGGGACCGCGGGCTCCACTGTAACAACGAATCCTTGTCGTGTAGTCAAACTTTGCAGGCTGACAAATTTGTAAGCGAATCACGGCAAATCTTAAAGACAATGGGCACCCACGACTTGCACTCCCAGCGTGAAGAATTCACAGCATGCACGGAATGAGTGTGTTGATTACCTATCTACATCCGGGCCTTCACGCGGTGTTAGAGTGAATTCGAATCAACGTGGTTCAGTAGCAGCAACAAAAACAGCAGCAACGATAACAACAACAGCAACAACAACAGCAGAAATAGCAGCAACAACAACAACAACAACAACAACAGCAGCAGCAACAACAACAACAGCAGAAATAGCAGCAACAGCAACAACAACAACAGCAGCAACAACAACAACAGCAGTAGCAACAGCAGCAACTACAACATCAGCAACAATAGAAACAGCACCAGCAACAGTAGCAACAACAACAACAGCAACGACAACACCAGCAACAGCAACAACAATAGCAGCAGCAGCAACAACAACAGCAACAACAACAACAGCAGCAGTAACAACAATAGCAACAACATTAACAACAACAAGGACAACAGTAACAGCAGCAACAACGGCAACAACAACATCAATAGCAACAACAACATCAGTAGCAACAACAACAACAGTAGCAACAACAAAAGCAGCAGCAGCAACAACAGCAACAACAACAACAACAAAACAACAAGAGCAACAACAACATCAATAGCAACAACAACATCAGTAGCAACAACAACAACAGTAGCAACAACAAAAGCAGCAGCAGCAACAACAGCAACAACAACAACAACAAAACAACAAGAGCAACAACAACAGCAACAACAACAGCAGCAACAGCAATAGCAGCAACAACAGCATCAACAACAGCAGCAGCAATAACAAACAGCAGCAACAACAATAGCGACAACATCAGCAACAACAACAACAACAGCAACAACAACAACAACAACAACAACAACAACAACAGCAGCAATAACAACTTGTGGTCACCGATATCTGTCACGTTTACTCATTGTCGTTGGCGCCGTGGCCAATGGGTTAATGAACGCTGTTTCACAATACCCCGTCATTTCCGGGTCCAGGGGTCGACTTCAGCCGTGGGCGATTTGGTAGCAGATCGATTTGGGTTGATTGTGACAGTTCGAGATGTCGACCGTTCAGAAAGTAATGATACACTGAAGACCTTAAAATTGCCTAGTAAGTCACAATCAGCCAATACATGCTGAGGTTGATTGCAGTGTCGTGTAAATGAAACTGCAACTAACTTGCATTCCCTGCCACTTGAGTAAGCTGATTCTATGACGTTGCTTCCTGTCAACGGCCTTGTCACTTGAGTTAATGACGTTGCATCCTAAACGACTGAATGCCTTGACATTAAAGTTTTCCGAAACGTCAAATGAATACCCCAGCCTTGTATCCGGTATTTCTCGGCAAAATCGGAATCCGGCATTGCCCCCGCAAACAACAAACACCCAGCCACGATTGCCTGCCCAGGGACCGGCGTCACGCGCGACAGATACAAACACTCCAGGAATGGCGTGATTGACAGATCTGGCATCTGCCGGCTAGCAGAACGGTTATGTCCCGTGGTGTGTGTACAGAGACAGAGTTACGTCCCATAATGTGTTTATAAGAGCGGCTGTATGTTGGAGGAACGCAAACAGGCATACGCGGACACGAATGGTGCGGTGAGGGAGGCGCGTATGAGCATATAATATGCGGATAATGGCATACACAATGAGAAGAAACAAGTCAACTATACCTTTTTATTTCAGCAGTCGTCCATTTGACTGGCGGAAGAGACTATGGCGATAAGAATACAAGATTTCGTAATAACATTATAGAAAAAAAAGTAAAAAAAAGTCGCTTAAAAGTCGACAGGGTCGACTTCATTACACCAGGTTTTTATCCCATATGGCTCTGTCTCTTTCCTCAGCGAACTGCTGGAAGCGTCACACAAAACACCAACTCTGTAGCTCCAGCGACGACCCACAGGCGTCTCAGAAAAAAATTAACTCCTGAGCCGAAGGATGCGGCCCGGAATAGAACCCACAACCTTTGGAGCCCTAGTCAAACGGCTTGACTACTTCGCCACGGAGACTCCCAGTAACATAACATTATAGAATACGCTCATAGTGTTAACATTGTTTATTGAAGTTTGATACATATGAACATTTACAGTTGATACACATAAACATCCACTGGTGACATACATACACATCCACTGGTGACATACATAAACATCCACTGGTGACATACATAAACACCCACTGGTGACATACATAAACATCCACTGGTGACATACATAAACATCCACTGGTGACATACATAAACATCCACTGGTGACATACATAAACATCCACTGGTGACATACATAAACATCCACTGGTGACATACATAAACATCCACTGGTGACATACATAAACATCCACTGGTGACATACATAAACATCCACTGGTGACATACATAAACATCCACTGGTGACATACATAAACATCCACTGGTGACATACATGAACATCCACTGGTGACATACATAAACATCCACTGGTGACATACATAAACATCCACTGGTGACATACATGAACATCCACTGGTGACATACATAAACATCCACTGATGACATACATAAACATCCACTGGTGACATACATAAACATCCACTGGTGACATACATAAACATCCACTGGTGACATACATAAACATCCACTGGTGACATACATAAACATCCACTGGTGACATACATAAACATCCACTAATGACATACATAAACATCCACTGGTGACATACATAAACATCCACTGGTGACACACATGAACTCGTACTGTTGATATACATGAACATATACTGTTGATACAAATAAACATCCACTGGTGACATACATAAACATCCAGTGGTGACATACATAAACATCCACTGGTGACGTACATAAACATCCACTGGTGACATACATAAACATCCACTGGTGACATACATAAACATCCACTGGTGACATACATAAACATCCACTGGTGACATACATAAACATCCACTGGTGACATACATAAACATTCACTGGTGACACACATGAACACGTACTGTTGATATACATGAACATGCTCTGTTTGATACACATGAATATACATTGATGATACACATAAACATCCACTGGTGACACACATAAACATCCACTGGTGATACACATGAACATGTACTGTTGATATACATGAACATGTACTGTTGATATACATGAACATGTACTGTTGATATACATGAACATGCACTGGTGATACACATGAACACGTACTGTTGATACATACGAATATGTTCTGTTTATATACATGAACATGTAATGTTGATTTACATGAACATACACTGGTGATACACATGAACATACACTGGTGATGCACACGAACTTACACTGTTGATACACGTTTATATTTACTGTTTATACGCATGAAACTGTACTGTTGACACATATGAAATTACTGTTGATACACATGCACATACATTGGAAACAAGAAATTGCCGTAACATGTATAATTAAGTAGATAATTACCAGCCAATCAAGAGTGATGTGTGTCAAAGATGTGTACTGTCTTCTGACGTTTGTCATCCCTTTGCTCTTTTTCCTGTATTGTTGCCAGATGTCACCGAGTTCTCTAGTTTACGTCCTCTCATAACGTGCCTAAATATGTTTACTGTCTGCGTATCATCATCATCATCATCATCGTCATCATAATCATCATCATCATCATCATCATCATCATCATCATCATCATCATCATCATCTTCCACTTCTGCCGTCAAGCGTCGTGGGCAGGAATAATTTGCGTTCCAGCGCCCGGTGGGCGGCACTGGATAGTGTCATTCCGTGTGGCTGTACAATGTCTTTGATGTCATCAATCCATTTTCTTCTTGCACGTATAATTTCTCTAATTAGTTTGCGGGTTTCATCTGTTTCTTGTAAAACTTACTCATTGATTTTTCTGTCTGACCATTGTATTCTTTGCATTTTCCTCAGAAACAACCACTCCACTGCCAGAAGATTTTTTTTTTGTCTAGGTTATCTAATCATTGTCTACGTATCACATCCATACACACTTACAAGTTTTCGTTTTATCGGTCGGTATACTTTTCATCTTGCAAAAGGCTACCGTTGCCATAGTGATTCTTGTTCGTCATAGTGATCCTTGTTCTAATCTCTTCAAGGAACCTCCCATCAGATGTTATGACTGTTCCAAGATAATTGTACCAATTCACTTGTTTAAGAATATTACCATTTACCTGTATATTACATGGTGGTTTTGTTTTTTACTTCTTAGTGACGACCATAATCTCTGTCTTCTTACAATTTAATTCTAACCCTAGTTGTTCGGTGTGTACAATAACCGTATCCACTGCATATCTGAGATCACGTTCATTGTTTGAAATCAATACTGTATTATCCGCATATCTAATGTTATTGATGTTATATCCTTCATTGGCGATTCCTCTCATATCTTCCTAATTACTGCATTGACAACGGATGACATAAGACAGTATTAGAATTGTAGATGATACTGTTAATCAGTCAGACAGTCAGTAAGTCAGTCAGTCAGTCAGTCAGTCATTCAGTCAGTCAGTCAGTCAATCAGTCAGTCAGTTAGGTATCTATTGAGGTAAAATCCTTGCACTCAGATTCTTCCCCAACATATGCATCAGTGTACTGCGGCTGATAGTGTTGGTTGACGATGCTCCTCAGTAGTAGTAGTAGTAGTAGTAGTAGTAGTAGTAGTAGTAGTAGGAGTAGTAGTAGTAGTAGTAGTAGTAGTAGTAGTAGTAGTAGTAGCAGCAGCAACAGCAACAGCAGCAGCAGTAGTAGTAGTATTAGTATTAGTAGTATTTAGTAGTAGTAGTAGTAGTAGTAGTAGTAGTAGTAGTAGTAGTAGTAGTAGTAGTAGTAGTAGTAGTAGTAGTAGTAGTTGCAACAGAAGATCTTTTGCAATGATTGTAACAGTAATAGCTTTAGTAATGCGGTGCTAATGTTGTAGGAGTACTGTTGTTTGTAACAGTACTGTTGGATGTAGCAGCAGTGTTATGATTATATCAGGACTGTTGTTTGTAGCGGTACTGTTGAACGTAGCAGTACTGTTTGTTGTAGCAACTACTACTGTTGCTGGAAAAAAAGGAGTAACAGCTGTTGCAGTAGTGTTCGCTGATGTCTTGATTAGATATGCAAATGTCCATGTATCAAGACAAATCTCAATGGCACACAGCAATACCACAACCGCCCCCAAAGGCTGTGAACTAAGAGGAAAACAAGACCATATCCTCGTACCAGATGTTTGCGGGATGTCACGAAAATTAAGTTAGACTGCTTGACAGGATTCCTGTGGCACTTGATGGTGCCCTGGAGAGAAACCAGGCACAGAAAACACGAACAACTGACAGAAATGTGGCATCAGTTATGGCTGCAATATGTCCACACTAAACGGGCAATCGATGAGACAAGGGAGACAACAATGCACCAAGACAGACAATTTAGGTATATATGATTATCATATAGGGCTTGGTGGGGTGACACGCTGGATAATTGTGGCAACAACTTCCCCGCCGAGCAAACACGACAGGAGGATTCTGGTCATCAGAAAATGTCCCCCTTCGTTGAATATTTCGGCACATTTGCCTTCTTGGCACTCTGAGAGGGCGATCCCGTACGGGTCATGACTCCCAGAAGTTTTTCTCCTGCCGTTATAGTGCATTTCCGATATCGTTAAGTGTGTCTGCCCTGGGGCCATCCCGCCCTCGGAGGGCTATCATTGTGCACCCTGTGCATCTACCAGCGTTAATGCTGCAGTTAAGAATGTAATACAGATTTCTGTGGACATATAATGTTTAGTGAGGCGTTTGTCTGTCAAACATTGAATTTATACCTACATCCATAATATGTCTTTACTGTAACGATCACAACATAATATATTTTCTTCAAAATCAATAACATCATCAACAATAAATAATACTGCTACGACAGCGACAACTATCACTGCTACTACAACTACTAATTTAATTATTACTACTACTACAACAACAACAACAACAACAACAACAACTACTACTACTACTACTACTACTACTACTACTACTACTACAACTACTACTACTACTACTACTACTACTACTACTACTACTACTACTACTACTACTACTACTACATCTACTACTACTACTACTACTACTACTCTTACTACTCTTACTACTACTACTACTACTACTACTACTACTACAACTACTACTACTACTACAACTGTAGTTGTTGTAATTGAGCGATAAAAGTGTCAATGATGGATTGAAATATGTTGTGTGATGTTGGTGGCTGTGATTGGGATAGGAGCAGTATTGGCGGTATTATTGATAGTCGTAACCGAGCTTGTCTGCTGCAGCAGTAACATCAGTAATAGTAGTAGTAATAGTTGTAGCTGCAGCAGCAGTAACATCAGTAATAGTAGTAGTAATAATTGTAGCTGCAGCAGCAGTAACATCAGTAATAGTAGTAGCAATAGTTGTAGTAGTAGTAGTAATAGTAGTAGCAGCAGCAGTAACAACAGTAATAGTAGTAGTAATAGTTGTAGTAGTAGTAGTAGTAGTAATAGTAGTAGCAGCAGCAGCAGTAACAACAGTAATAGTAGTAGTAATAGTTGTAATAATAGTAATAGTGCTGATTGTTATAGTGACCACAGATTACTCACAGGAACATTGAGGATAAAGTTGAAGAAAGTCAAGTATATAACAGGAAACACTAAATATGATTTGTGTACATTGAGTAATGACAAGGATATACAAAACAAATTCAACATAGAAGTACAGAACAGATTCGAAATTTTGTCTGATCTAGAGATCCTATTCCAGGATGTGGATGATCAATGGGAAACGTTGAAGAATTCAATCAATGTGGCCGCAGAAACAACTATTTCAAAATTAAAGAAGGTGGGTCGTAAGAAATGGATGACTGAAGAAATTTTACACCTCATGGAAACAAGAAGACTCAACAAAAATAATTCTGTCAAATATGAAGAAATTCACAGACAAGTCAGAACATTATGTAAGGAGGCAAAAGAAGCATGGCTTGAGGAAAAGTGCTTAGAAATTGAAAGCCAACACAACAGTCAAAATACCAAATTAGTGCACAAACGAATTCAGGAACTTACTAATAAAAGAACAAGTACATCAACAGGATGTCTAAAAACTGAAGATGGCAAAATCATAATAGAAAAAGACCAGATTCTACAGGTATGGACAGATATGTGAAACACCTTTATGATGATAACAGAGACGAACAGTATGATATTAGATTTAATAATGAAGGACCGCCAATTTTGGAGATGGAGGTTCGAAATGTTCTTAAGCATATGAAAGCTGGCAAGGCCCCCGGTGCAGATAACATCACAACAGAAATGATTAAAGCTTTAGAAGAATTTGGAATAGATCAAGTCACCAGACTGCTGAACACATTATATGATACTGGAGATATACCTCCTGAATTATGTAACTCTATATTTATTGCAATCCCAAAGAAATCAGGAACCTTGGAATGTGATCAACATAGAACAATTAGTATAATGAGTCACATCACAAAGATTTTGCTAAGAATTATCATGCAAAGAGTGAGGAAGAAAATACAACCTGAAATAGGGGAAGAACAATGCGGGTTTGTAGAAGGAAAGGGTACAGTAAATGCTGTGTATATGCTGCGAACAGTTATTGAACGTGCTATAGAAGTAAACAAGGATATACATCTTTGCTTTATTGACTATACAAAGGCTTTTGATAGCGTTAGACATGTCAGCATGGTGGATATGCTTGCAGATCTACAAATTGATGGGAAAGACATTAGACTTATAAAAAACATATATTGGAAACAACAAGCTGCAATAAGGATTGATAATGAAGTGGGACAGTATCAGCCAATTAAGAGAGGTGTTAGGCAGGGATGTGTGATGTCTCCAGATCTTTTTTCCCTGTACAGTGAAAATATTTTCAGAAATGTAGAGGATATAAATGGAATCAGCATTGGAGGACGAAACATCAATAACATTAGATATGCAGATGATACAGTATTAATTGCAGACAATGCGCAGGACCTGCAACAATTAGTAGATACGGTTGTTGTACACAGTGAGCAACTGGGGTTAGAATTAAATTGTAAAAAGACTCAGGTTATGGTCGTCAGTAGGAAGGAAGAAGTGCCACAATGTAATATACGAGTAAATAGGAAATATTCTTCAACAAGTGAATCGGTACAATTATCTTGGAAACAGTTATAACATCTGATGGGAGATGCCTTGAAGAGATTAGAACAAGAATCGCCATGGCGAAAGTAGCCTTTAGCAAGATGAAAAACATTCTGACCAATAAAAAGATGTAAATTGAAACGAGAAAAAGAGTGTTGAGGGGATACATAGAGCCTGTTCTTTTGTATGGATGTGAAACTTGGACAATGAGCAGTCAAGCTGAAAAGCATCTGATGGCTGCAGAAATGTGGTTTCTGAGGAAAATGCAAAGAATACCATGGACAGACAGAAAAACCAATGACCAAGTACTACAGGAGACAAATGAACATCGTAGACTGATTAGAGAAATTAGACGTAGACAGTCAAAATTTTTTGGACATGTTATGAGAAGAAATGGGTTGGAGAACTTAGTGACAACTGGCAAGATCGAGGGGAACAGATCAAGAGGAAGACCGAGAGGAAAATACCTGGATGGCTTGGCCACATGGCATGGACGAGACAGGAACACTGAGCTGATCCACGACACTGGTGATCGAGTGAAATGGCGAGTCATGACCGCCCACGCTTTCCGGCATGGCACATGATTGATTGATTGAATAGTTGTAGTAGTAGTAGTAATAGTAGTAGTAATAGTAGTAGCAGCAGCAGCAGTAACAACAGTAATAGTAGTAGTAATAGTTGTAGTAGTAGTAGTAATAGTTGTAGTAATAGTAGTAGCAGCAGCAGCAGTAACAACAGTAATAGTAGTAGTAATAGTTGTAGTAGTAGTAGTAATAGTAGTAGTAATAGTAGTAGCTGCAGCAGCAGTAACAACAGTAATAGTAGTAGTAATAGTTGTAGTAGTAGTAGTAATAGTAGTAGTAATAGTAGTAGCACCAGCAGCAGTAACAACAGTAATAGTAGTAGTAATAGTTGTAGTGGTAGTAGTAATAGTAGTAGTAATAGTGGTAGTAGTAGTAGTAGTAGTAGTAGTAGTAGTAGTAGTAGTAGTAGTAGTAGTAGTAGTAGTAGTAGTAGTAGTAGTAGTAGTAGTAGTAATAATAATAGCAGCAGTAGTAGTTGTAGTATTAGTAAATCAGCTAGTTGTAGAATTAGTAGTAATAGTTGTAGTATTGTCAGTGGTAGTGTAATATTTACTAGCTAACAAAATTTCCCCTGGTCTCTGGGTAGTGAGATCGAACGCCCGTGTGTATTGTTACGCCCGTGTGTATTGTTGCGAACGTAAAACATCCCTTGGCAACTGGAAATCGAAAAATAGTAGCCTATTGGCGCTGCCCGGGCAAAATTTCGAGAAAGAAATCTACCCAAGGTATTTCAGGATCCTCGCCGATGCTACGGAGTTCGTGAACTGAGCTGAGATGTTCCAGATTCATGCTTGAGATAGGAATAGAACGGAGCACTTGTGGGCTACAGACGTGTGCCGCGATGTTGATCCTTCGACTCAACTAAACTAAACTAAGATAACCCACTGAGTGGCGATTAGCCTAATACAAATGTACCCTAGCAGTATAAGCCCACTGCCCTTCATGGCGTGAAAGATTGGTCCATTACATGTTAGTTTTTGCAGACGGAGAAGAAGATAATACGTATAGGTCCCCGTCTAGTCTTACAGGGTTTGTTTCTGAATCCTGGCTGGCATTCTAGTCTGGTAGTTAACATTGTCACGACAGTATCAGGTACACGAGATGATTAAGCCAGCTTTCATCTCCACATCGTTATCTTCCCACACGACCAGACGCAATTTAATTTGAAGTTAATCGAGCTTCAATTTTATGACTCGCGCTGACTTTCATGATTCATGCTAAAAGTACATGACTCAGACGATCAAAGCTGCCACTATGTAACTAACGAATTTGGGTAAATTTAATACTAGCAGTATGTTTATGAAAGAGAGCCTGTGAAATTCTTTAAAGTGTAATAATGAGGTCGCCGTCCCGCGGTCCTCAAAAAAGCTTCCCTATAGAGTAGATCGGTCACGTCAAACATAATTTACTACAGACATTTATTTATACTTGGCTGACAACTGTCAAAGACTCGACCACAGCCCCTCCACTAGGAAGGGCAGTCATTCGTGAAGAGGCCAGGAGGGGATAGGGTGCCCGAGGGAAGAGCAGGGAAGAGGAGGTGATAGGAGATGGTTAACCATTCCCTCATGAGACACGCAGGCGGTGTTCAGAGAGTTAACACTCTAATCACAATAACATCACGCCTCGTGGTAGCCATAGAGAAGTTGAGTATACACTCAACAGGCCACGTCTACCATCGGCGTGCGACGTGAGGCGACACGCACCAAGGTGAAAGTCAATCCGCGTGGTGTGTGACCGCGGAAGTGAAGATTGGCAGACGGGAGACAGGACCTCGAGTGTACACCTCGTTAGAGTAGCGATAGGGTTTTTCTTGTGTTTATTTGTGTAGAAAGTTAGCTTAGCGGTTAGCAGCTCGTGATAGATAATACTGTGGCTGTATGTTGTGTGTTTCAATAGCGACTGTTCACTGCTTGTAGCGAGCCAACGGCAATAAATGTACCATTGAATTTCCTCGCACACGACTTGCAAGTTTTCTTGTATGGTGTGCCAGAAGTACCCGATGATGCCTGTCAGTTGAGTTGTTGACAACAACAATGCGTGAGCAAAAAGTCTTGGGCAATTAATGTAAACCAGATTTAATGTCAGAATGTAAACAGTCGCTTAGATAAAGGGAAGATAATCTACAATGGGACATTATATATTGTCATCAACAAGTGTTCTGCATCATAAGGGAAGAAATACAAACTAGAATCAATTCTGGAAATAAGATATACTATGCACTACAAAATCTACTAAAATCAAAGGCGCTATCTCGTAACACCAAAATCACAATATACAAAACACTGATCAGACCAGCTGTGCTGTATGGCTCTGAAACCTGGAGAACAACGAAAGGAGACGAAGCCTTGTTACAAACCTTTGAGAACAAAGTTTAAAGACGCATCTTTGGACCCATTAAGGATACCCAAAGTGGAGAGTGGAAAAGAAGAAGTAACAAAGACATTTATGATCTGTTTAAGTCCCCACTAATCACTGGTATCATGAAGGCTAATAGACTACAATGGCTGGGGCATATAGAAAGAATGGAAGACAATAGGGAAACAAAACTCGCTTACACTCAGGAAATAAATGACCGTAGACCCCGAGGTAGACCAAGAAGACGGTGGAGAGATAATATATATACAGACCTACAAGCACTTAGAATCAACGACTGGCAAGAGAAGGTCAACCAGAGAGACGAATGGAGACGGATTGTATCTGCAGCAAAGAACCTCAATGGCTCGGAACGCTGAAGAAGACGAAGAAGAAGAAGAAGAAGAAGTGTTCTGCCATCTGGCGTAGTAGTTGATGTCTCTCCACAGATAGCAGTACTTGGTGTTCTGGATCAACTATACTGATGATATTCTTCCATGCCACCGTCTCAATCCATCCAGCATCATATTCCTTTGGTCGTTCCAGTTGTCATCATGTTCTCCAACGCCTTTGTTCTCAGTACGTAACCGAAGCCGTTTGTCTCTTTCTTATTGTTGTATATTATGTTCTAGTTTAATTAACCTCTTTCAGAGAATAGTTGTTAGTCACCTGACAGTCCAAGGAATTCGCAACATTCGTCTCAGGAACCACATCTCCATTGCTTCCAAGTTCTTCCTAATTTGTTTATTTACATTCCGAGATTCACTGTCATACACTAAAAACTGGCTCTATATAGCATTTCAGCACTCTCTTTCTTACATTCGACGATAGTAGCTTATTGTATAAGATACACTATATTTTCTTAAATGCAGCTATTACTTGCCCTACTCTGTTCTTAATATATGTTGTGCATCTTCCATCTGATGTTATATTATAATTGCCCCTAGGTAATTAAAATTATCCACTTGTATAAGCAGTTTCCTTTGTATTGTTATTTCACATGTTGGAGTCACGTTTTCTTTGTTTAAATAATTGTAAACATAAATAAACATTATGTATACAAGAATTATATGACGATGATGTGAGATCAGAAACAAACAATTACGATCAGCGTCATTACAAATACTAAGCAACAAGTTGGAGTTGCTTTACAACACACCATTCATTCATTCATTCATTCATTCAGTAGCATGCCCTTTACAGAACCTCGCTCCCATAACAACCTTCCGGAATACTTCTCGGTCATAAGCAAGATGTCCCGCGTCCGATACACCCATCTGGAGATCCTCTGCACATCCTGCACCTATCTTCTCTTTGGCCTTCTTCTTCATCGCAAGACACCAGGACAGGTAAATCCCCGGGACAGATATCATCACTGTGATCCAGCGCATTGGCTTCTAAAGGCGAAGAAACAAATCCTTTCTAACATGTGTGGGAGAAAGATGAGAACACTGTGGACGGATAGATAGAGGTAATGACGATATCATGAAAAAAGTTACCTCTGAAAGAGAACTGGTTACTCGCATCAGATGGCACTATCCACATTCTGTGGACATGTCATGAGAATGGAAAAGCTGGGGTATGTCGTCATAATGGGAAAGTTGAAAGGGTGCAGAGAAGTCTCTGGATAGTTTGACATCATGTTATGGAGGAATACCGTATCTGATATGACTGGTTGCACACGAGACAGAGGGCTGGAGGAATACCGTATCTGATATGACTGGTTGCACACGAGACAGAGGGCCGGGGAAAGACATGATCACCAACTCCATACCAACTCCATCGGGCCGAAACATTCGATACGCCAGTTCCCACTTTATGGCCGATAGCAGCACGGCGATTGAGGTGATGGACAGGAACACGAGATTTCATATGACTGGAAGCACATAATTATACCCACGTTTTCTAAGCGATTCAATGAGCATGATCAATGGGTCGATGCCGGTTCTGAACGCAGACAATAGGTTGAATCGTTGCGGACTGTTCATAGAGTCACCTTCATCTTCGTACCGGTACATGGTGAAGTTGAGGGTAATGAACGAAGTGATAAACTTGCTGGCTCTGCATCCATTTCATAAGGCCAACCTATGGATGGTGCCGATACTGTTAGAAGAAGATGTAGTGAACAGTTCTCGTTATCTTCCATTGTGTCTTCTCGTAGCCAGTGCTGTCTACATTAGTGCTGCCCAAATCGCCTACACAGTTCCACTAATCGATTATATTCATTGAAGCCAATTCAAACCTCCAGCATTGAACTATCCCATATGATGAGTTAGTTGCATTAGACCCCCAAGCCTGGAATTCTGGATATCGACGCATTTATTACGGTAAATACGGTATTCTCGAATAACCCAGCAAATGACATAGCCATATCTGTCCACTTAAGACTGATTGTGAAATCATAAGTGATAGTCTTAGAGGATGAATCCAATCTTCGATTGACGGTTTCAAGTATATAGTTATGGGCTGATAATGATAATATTCATTTAGATATGAACAAATACGGATGCACAAATATTCTTACAGTCTAGGTTATTGTCTGTTTGTCTGCCTATTAGCTTGTCTGTATGTCTGGGTTTCTGTCTGCCTATATGTAAGTCGGTCTGTCTCTCTATCAATCTACTTGCTAGCGTGTCTGGCTGTTTCTTGCTTGCCTGTCTGTCTGCTAGAATGCCTGCTTGTCTCTCTGGATAACCTACTTGCATGTCTGTCTATCTCTCTGTCTGTCTGCTTGTCTGTCTGTCACTCTGTGTTACCTACATTTTTGCCTGTCTATCTGTCTCCCTGTGACACCTACTTGCTTGCTGCCTGCATGTGTGGCAGTCTGTCTGTCTTTCTTCCTGATAATATGTTTATACAACTACTTAACGACCTGGCTACCAATCTGCCTACTGTCATTCCTAAGCCTAGGATTGACTTATACAAAACAAGCTTAACGTACTTCGCAGCTCAGCCGTGGAACAATCTTCCTCAAGAAATCAAAGACATCACCAATCCCTATACATATAATCGCAAATTATTCGAACACTATCTCAGGACGGATTACCTTCCCCCTTAATAATAGAAATAATAATAATAATAAAACCATAGTATAACAGCCAGTCCCCTTTTGGTAGACCAGTATATTCCAGATAGCTAATAACAAGTGTCACACCATTATCTAATATTACTGAGTCGTGTAGTATTGATGTTCGCATTTTGCCCATGCCTTTATAATGTATGTATTTTATTTTGTGGCTGTTCTCTGTTAGCCTTGAATGATGTATGAATGAAATAATGTATGAAAGAGAGTGATAGAAAGGCAGAATGTTAGACGGACCTGCGTGCCCAATTCTTAACCCTTTGAAAATAAAGTTTGTTCGTTCGTTCGTTTGTTCTAACTTCCTGACTGTACCCCTTCCTACCTATCTATCCTGTTTGTATGTCTGCCTGCCTGGTTGTGTTTGTATATCTGCCTGGTTGTGTTTGTATGTTTGCTTGTCCGCCTCCCTGTTTACCTAACTGTATATCTATCTTCCTACCGATCTACCTACCAACACATTAGTTTTCCTATATGCATACCTGTCTGTTAGGTGCCCCTCTCTCTCTCTCTCTCTGCTAATATATATATATATATATATATATATATATATATATATATATATATATATATATATATATATATATATATATATATATACAGGGTGGGGCAAAATGATCTGACATATTTGTAACTTTAATAAAACTAAATTGGAATAAATGAACAAAAAAGTATTTGTATTTATTAAATGTACACACGATGCCATTTTGTTTTATGTTGTTTGAATAATGAAAAAAAGTATTTTTATTTCCTAAATGTACATATGATGTCATTATATTTCATTTTCTTTTAAACATTACATCAGTCAAATGTTCGCCGTTATTGTCCATACACTGTTGAAGACGTTCGCGAAAGTTGTCCATAACTCGGCGGATCATTTCATGGGGAATAGACTCATAGAATTTCTTAATGAATTGCATCTTTCAATTGTTCAATAGATCGTATACCTTTGATTTTAGGAATCCCCAGAGAAAAATATCACACGGGTTCAAGTCAGGTGATCGGGCAGGCCAACCGAGGTCACCTCGGAATGAAATTAACTGACCTGTTAACATCTCCCTCAAAATTTCCATTGAACGTCTAGACGTGTGGGCTGTTGCGCCATCTTGTTGGAACCAAACATTATTTCTGACGTTAAGTTCATTAAATTTGGGTCGCAGAAAAGTGTCCAGCAACACGCAATATCGTTCAGAGTTAACGGTCACTATAACATTATCTTCTTCAAAAAAGTACGGACCCAAAATGCAAAATTCTGCTATCGCACACCATACAGTTACGTGAGGACTGTGCAAGGAGCGTTCGTGTAACTCATGAGGATTGTTTTGGGACAAATAGCGGAAATTTTGCTTATTTACGCTTCCACACAAATGAAAATGGGCCTCGTCACTGAAAATCACAATAGCAGTACCGGGAACCTGTTGTTGAATATCCCCATACAAATCATTATTCAAACAACATAAAACAAAATGGCATCATGTGTATATTTGATAAATAAAAATGTTTTTTTGTTCATTTATTCTAATTTAGTTTTATTAAAGTTACAAATGTGTCAGATCATTTTGCCCCAACCTATATGTGTGTGTGTGTGTGGTGCTTGCGTGCGTGCGTGTGGGCGTGTGTGTGTGCGGGCGTGTGTGAGTGCGTGTGCGCGCGTGTGTATGTGTGTGGTGCGTGCGTGCGTGTGCGTGTGTGTGTGTGTGTGTGTGTGTGGTGCTTGCGTGCGTGCGTGCGTGTGTGTGTGTTGTGCTTGCGTGCGTGCGTGCGTGCTTGCGTGCGTGCGTGTGTGTGTGTGTGTGTGTGTTGGCGTCTGTGGCCTGGAGCTAGTGAATGCAGTTTCACAATCTCTAATATGCCGGGTCTCGTAGTCAGTCTCGGGCAATGTGTACACAGATCTCTTGTCTTTGATTTTCCCAATTGTGTCAGCGTCGTCTGCAGAAAGCAATGACAAACTTTTGTTTTTCTTAAAGTTGCATATCCTTTATACATGATGTTACACTTAACACCAGCATTTTACTGCCATTGTTGATGACTTTGTAAGGTTTTACGTTCAGTAGTTTGAAATAGCTTTCTAAACGACCGGCTCCCATACAACACGTTAAGGCCAGCCCGACAGATCTACTGCCAAATCGGTCGCAGCTGTTTTGAACTAGGGTGAGCGGCATTAGAATCGTGTCCGCAACGTCATCGCCACTGAGATCGACAAACTACTGAACGCAAACTTGCTTAGGAAATCACAAACAGCCAATAAATGCTGGGATTGATTGCGAAGTGTTATAAACACATGGAACTAACTAAACCACCTAGAATGTAATTTATATTAGCATAAAATCAAATTCGCCAATTTGTGCGTCCGTCCTTACGTCCACAGTTTCTCTGTGCGAACCTGTCTGTCTTTCTGACTATGATTACACTTCCCCTCAAGCCTCAGACATATGGAAGTAACACCCATAGACGTAACCTCTGTTATTACGCATGTAACAAGCCTGATAATTGTCACGTGAATTCCCTATAATTTAATACTATCTCGCCTTCTATAATGTAATCAGTAAATTGGAGACACGCCCAAACACTGATACATACACGTTCATGGGTGATAGATCTACATCGACTTGATAACACACACACATACACACATACATAGATGATACATCTACATCGACTTGCTAACACACACACATACACACATACATAGATGATACATCTACATAAACACGCTGACACATACACATACATTGGTGATATATCTACATAGACATACTGATACATACACATACATTGGTGATATATCTACATCGACATACTGATACATACACATACATTGGTGATATATCTACATCGACATACTGATACATACACATACATTGGTGATATATCTACATTACAACACGCTGATACATACACATACATGGGTGATAGATCTACATCAACACGCTGATACAAAAACATGCATGGGTGACAGCTGTACATCGACATACAGATACCAGCACATAAATGCTAGATTTATTTAACCACCTCACAAGTCTCTACCACCTAGCCAAAGGGCACACATGAAAGCGTATTCCATCGATTTCAGCATTAATATTTCCAAGCACCTTTAGCTTCCAGTGAACACATCATGCAATAGACTGAGCAGTGATTGCCTGCACGTAGTTCCCCGTGATGACCGGGCAGACGTTGTCAGTCTATCTGTGAACTATTCTTCTCCGAGTCTGTTAGTGAGAGTAAAGGGCTCTTTCAAACGTCTTCGGCATATTTGGCATTTAGAATTAATATCCCAGCACTTGGGATATATGCTCCGTCCTCATCTTTAATAGCCAGCCAAGCCTCCCAATACTAATGGTATCAGTAGTAGAATGATTATGTTTCGAAATTTTGCATGCCGACCAGATCCTGTAGTCACAGTCACTCCATTCAGCACTGTACTCGCCGCATTGACGACCTTCCCGTTCTCCTCCCCTATGCATATTGAACATGTGTTGATAAATCCATATATTTAGGCCAATTAGAACTCAGAGGTTGATGTGATCAGTAAAATAATTAAGTTTAAAGTCAAGAGATATGTAACAACGTCTAGTCATGACAAGCAACACAATTAATGATGTCTTAGAAACAAGGACACTAAAGAACAATAACTGTCAAGGGGTAAATAAACTTGTCAGTCGATCGATGACAACCAGGCCCAACATTAGTTTGCAAACACAATTGACCCTTTGATGTGGAACTAACTGGGGAAAATACGTTGTTATAACTGTCTGCACCTTGTCAGCATTGGGGGATGAGATCTAAGTGAGTCACGTCGAGTTGTCTACACACGGTCGACAGTTGTTGACAGGTTGTTGTTTGAGAGACGTGTACTGGCGACATCTGTCTACGAAGCGGGAGTTGGCCGTTGCAAGTGATAGACAGAATGCCTGCTAGAGGTCGGAAGGATTCTGTCAGATGTGAGGGAAATGTCTATGGCTCACAGACAACCGGGATATTTGTTGGATGAGACAAAGAACTCCCCAGATGAAAAGGAAACTTGACAGCTAATTGACTCTGGTTAGTCTGGAAACAGGAGGACAAAGTCAGATTCTGGACTGATTGGAGTCTGGAATTTCTGGTGACTCACTCAAGCACCCATATAAAACCCAGTGCGGTAAACAGGTGGAGGGAGTCGAGAAAAATATTCTGAAGTGTTAGGATTGGGGATTATTCCGAGTTGTGTTATATGAGAGGGACTAGACTGTCTAAGTAGTGATAGTTATCCGCGGACATAGATCCAATCGGATTGCCTAGTTTCTCGAGTAACAACTGGAATAGGCATATGGTAGGTTATTAATTATATCTAATCTTAGAGTATGATTAGGAATAGAGTGCAGTACTGTGCAGTGATATAATGTATCATGATTAGTGATAGAATGTTCTATAAGTGCGGTGCTAGAAAGTATCATAGGAGCGTCGGCACTAGTATTCTATTGTGTGGCTTCAACTAGCTTATGTGAGATATCATTTTACTCAGGAAGTTGAGGACAATGTAGGGGAATAATAATTAGAGAGATTAAGGATGGTTGAGAGGGAGAAGAGGTATGGGTAATGGTAGGATCTTCCAGTAGGGCATCTGCTGGGTTTCTACCCGTTCCTTTATTCTTTCCTGGTGTTGCCATGTCTCAGATCATATGATTGAGTTATTTGGCCGTATGACAGAGATCGGATCTCTGTTATAGATCTGAGTGCTGTTATTGGCCTACACTTACCTAATTCTGGCCAGGACTGAGTTTCCCTCACCATGATGTTATCTACTCTACAGGTTCCATTTACAGTTCCCCTTGAGTGTTCCACTTGAGTGTGAGATGATTTATTACGAAGAAGCAGTTTCAAAGTTTTATACAATGATGGCTCAGAATCTGAAGACAGAGGTTGCTGAGAGGCCGCTACATAGGGCTTATACCCAAGTTGGTTTGCGGGAACCTGGCTTCTGCTGAGTAGGACATGTTGCTGAGATTGAGGTTTAGCCAAGTGATAGATGTATCAATGAACAGTCAGAACATTGCATAATTTATACTGATACCCAGAACAGTTATATTGTGGTGTTAATATGAGGAATCTTTAGAACCAGTGACTCTAGATCCATTAAGATTTCTCCAATAACAGTGACAATAGGATTAGAATTTCCCGATTAACAATCCGTTAAATAACCGAGGAAGTTCCTAGTGTGAATCAGACTCTCATTAGACAGTGTTTGTCAGGGGTGTCCAAGAATCCTAGTGGTTCCAGAGACAACGGAGGAAGTCTTCACGTGACCGGAGGAGCATCACCTGGGTGAGGCTACTTGTAGGGGATACATGGTGCTGGCGTGTCTTCAGCACAGGGATGAGAATGACTACTCTTGAACACTGATCTGAGTCTACAGACGATTTAGAATACACGTCACACATTCTGCACCTTATACACACATACACTTCTCCTACAGATACTCTTTGCTTTAATAAATTTCTTGTTTTTTTATTTGTTGAAGCGAGAGTTGTCAAGTATGTTATGTTGGGGAAGAATGAGAGGGGGCATGATCCAGGGGTGAGTAAGAGTGATAGGAAGGTGTCTTCAGATTGAGGGAGTGTGTGAACGGAGTCTGCTGGATATCTCCAGAATAGAGATATTGAATTAAAACAAATGTGGGTGTTGATTCCCCTCACTCCAGGGACGCCACTAAAGTGGTAAAGAAGAACAAGGAACTACTACGACATTCATTCTTTACACACACGACAGTAACGACACTCTATCTCAAGTATCACAGCCTGCAGCAGTTGTTAGGCGAGGTGAGAACGGAAGCCTACCGGCAGCAGGATACAACCAATCAGAACGAATCGTGTAAAGAGGTCCTTGGCAAGAAGGTTACGCGAAGCATATATAATGTCTGTAAACATTAAAAATACACATGAAAAGTACTCGTACATGCACAAAAAGCACATTTCAACAATAACGAGATAAGTGCTATTAAAGTCAGGGTGCATGAAAACGATACAGAAGCTTAAACAAAATATGTTACGAAGTGCATTAGACGGAAACATGGATATGTCCAGGTGGCGTAAACTACTGCGAAAAGAAACCTCTGAGTCCATGGTAGCACCATATTGAAAATTGCAGAACATATAACCAAGCACGGTGGGTGATAAAAAAAATATAGTACGGGTAAAGTTCTGACCAATATTAAGGTTCAAATGAACAGATGGGCTCATTGCTTTGAGATATTTCTGAATACACCACTCGTTAAAGGTATCACACCTATCCCAGATATCCAGCCCGCATAAGTGAAGCTGGATACCAAACTTAAGAAAACATCTAACCAAGATAATAGGAAATATACTAAACTCTTACTGGGTGGCAAAGCTGCTAATCCATACTGTGTCCCAGCAGAAACTAGTAAAGCCAATACCAACAACTCAGCTGAATTACTGCACACATTATATAGAAGAGTCTGTGAGACTGAATAAATACCAGCAGGCTGGAGATAAATTCCACCTGCTAAAGAAAGGGAATGGAGAGTGAGCATTAGAGAAATAATGTAATTGCCCGTGTCTGGGAAAATGTTAAGCAGAGTCATTTGGAGGTGATTATCAGTTGTCATTGACAAACAAGGGCGGGGTAAACAGGCAGGCTTTCGACCAATCAGTGGGCATAATAAAGAATCGACATCACTGCACCCAAGGTTTCACCACGTATGCTCCTTCCACCGTTTTCAAAGTCATCGAATCGTTTTCATCCTGATTATTTCAGTAGCAATTTGATCTTCTACTCTTTCGGTAATGTCAAGATCCTGCGCTCACTCTATTCACATGTAGCTACTCTGCTTGTCCAACTGGACACTCAACCCAATCCCAGAGAGCCTTCAATATATCGCCGTTATCATAAATCAGCTCGCTTCCCAGAAAGGCAATAATGTTTTCTTTTCTATCAGTTTAGTTTAGTTTAGTTTATTCGACAGATCAACATCACAGTGCACGGGCGTAACCCATAAGTGCTCTGTTCTACTCCTAACTTAAGCCTGAGTTCGGAGAATCTAATTTCAGTGCACGAACTTTGTAGCTCCGGCGACTATCCTGAAATACTTTGGGTAGATTTTTAACTCTACATTTTGCCGGGGCATCGCTCTTAGGCTATTCGTTTTTCGATTTCCAACTGCCAAGCGATGTTTTTTACGTGCGCAACAATACACACCGGCGTCCGATCTCACTACCCAGAGACCAGGGAAAATGTTGTTACTAGAAGTCCACGTGAAGAAATCCCGGCCCTCACCGGGACCTCCAGCACTCGAGGTGGACACCATACCTCGAGACCACTCAGGCCCCCCCCCCCCCCTGTTTTCTTTTCTTTTCTATCAGCATGCAAAAAAGAGATCTGGTGGTGAGACCCCCAGAAACACTGGGGGAGAGTGTGACGCAGAGGCCAGTACTGGCAATCGCGATGACGGAGATAATCCCGACGGTGTTACCAAGAATAGAGGGATATTCCCGGAAAGAGAGGAAGAGGAAAGACAAAAAGAAGATGGGTGCGGGTTGTGGCAGATGATCTACAAATGGATGTATCGGGCACTGGACATCTTGCTTATGACCGATTAGTTTTCCGGATAGTTGCTATGAGAGCGATGTTCTGCAAAGGACATGCTACTGAACGAACGAACGAACGAACGAACAAACGAACGAACGAACGAACGTACGAACGAACGAACGAATGTTAATACATGAATTCGAATTCGCCTGTCGGTGAATGTTTAAAACTAACATGGGTCGCCAAGCTGACCTAGCCTAATATACTAATAGGTACCATGACATGTCTCTGGACATAACAGTGGCAGGCCTTGTAATGACTGACTACATCACCCGCCATGTGCCCATTGGTTTATAAAATATGAGTCCTGCATCGTCTGCCACATGATCCTTAAGACTTGTGAAAAGGTCCTGTATGCTTATACAAAACTACACCCGTTCCTGCTCGTATCATTATATCGTTATGGTATGTCCATAAAATCTATAGACTCATCTCATCTCATCATGTTCCTCTTGGACCTTGTGGTGTTGAGGTGAAGTATAAAAAGCGGGAGAGTGCCCACTTATGGGCTTCATGTATTGATATTCCCATGGACTCTGTTATTCCCTGCGTCTATCGTTTACGCGGTCGACCTCTTCCTCTGCTTCCCTCTGGTCTGTACATCATTGCTTGTTGTGGTATACTGTTAGTTGGTAACCTACTTGCATGGCCAAACCATTTGACTTGCTGCCTTCTAATAAAATCTAGTGCAGCTATAACCCCCACTTTTGTACTGACTTCTTCGTTTCTGATCTTATCTCTTCTTGATACGTTGAGTATTCTTCTCTGGAAACCCATTTCTGTTGTTGTCATTTTTTCTTTTCTCTTTTTCTTTCATTGTCCAGCTTTGGCATTGGTAGCATAGAGTTGGTAGGAAGATTGTGTTGATTAGTGCTTTTTTAGTAGCTATTGATACATGTTTGTTCTTTAGTATTGGTGCCATTTGTCCAATGAAGTGCTTTGCTTTATTGCATCTATTTTCGATCTCGTCTTCTGATTTGCCATTTGATGATATTATACTTACTAGATACTTGAAACTCTTTACTTGTTTCAAGGGATGCTCGTTTAGGTAAATCGTTGTTGCCTTTTCTTCTTTAGTTATAGTCAATACGTCTGTTTTGCTTGTGCTAATTTTCATGTTATGTTCCCTACACATTTCATTTAAAACTATTCATGTGGTCTTGTAATTCAGCTTCTGATGTTGCTATTAGTGCTTGGTCATCCGCAAACAGGAGTTCTGTAATGGTTAGATTTGCAGATGGTTCTTCTTCTGTGTTCTCGTAATGCGGTGTTCTTGTGTTCTCTGTTTGGCTGGTTTCTTTACATATGTTGTCTATATATGTTATAAACAAGAGAGGGGACAAGGCACAACCTTGTCGTACTCCGGATCTTATGATGAAGGGTTTTGAGTGTCCTCCAGCTGCTTTCACTATGCATTCACTGTTGTTTATAAGCTTCTACCCAGATGGACACAGACGAGAGTGAGGTCGACGGAGTTGCGCAACCACTTCCTCACTATATATAATCCAAACTAAAGCGCAAGTCATTCATTCTTTATCAAATCAAAAGATGCAATGAATAAATGGTCCACATCCATATAAGCTTCTACATAGATAAGTTTGTTAGATGTGTACTCACTCCATATTGTTTAAGGATTTCCCACAGCTTGTTTCTATCTACTCTATCAAATGCCTTTTCTTGGTCGATAAAGGCTAAGTAGAGTGTTTCAGTGAATTTGATTGATTTTTCTATAAGCTGTCTAAGAGCAAAAATGGCATCCGTGCATCCTTTGTTTTTTCTAAATCCAGGTTGTGTTTCGCTTAGCTGGGGTTCTATAATAGTTCGTAATCCTTTCTCAAGCATTTTGCAAAATATTTTCCTATTATGACTCAACAGTGAAATGCCTCTGTATTGTGTACAGTGAATGGATGATGTACAAGATGGCGGTGTAAACCGCGTAGCTCGATTCAGAGATTAATTATGTGTTCTGTGCGTGGTTCTTAACATCAATTTGTTCAAATAAGGATGAACCTACGACAGGTCCAGCAAACCGGTAGGGAATTTATTTGTTCAAGAACTATTGCTCGAGAATTATGGAGGAAATTGAAAGAAAAACGCAACTCTATCAGCGTTCACGCCGGAAACAACACACCGAAGCGACACAACAAGCGACTAACGACGACTACTGCTAAATTTCGACATACTTCAAATAGAAAGGAGATTTTTGCACCTTGGAATGGTACAGGTCTAGGACATAAGGAACCAGCTCTCGTAGAGTTCATGAAACAATCAAATATTCAATTATTAGGACTCGCAGACACTAGGAAAAAGGGGCAGAACATGAAACAAACACACGAAGGTTACGTTCTTATATGGAGCGGCGTCGATCAGCGAGCTACAGCTAAACATGGAGTGGGTTTTTTGTTGCATCCAGACAAAGCGATAGCCGTTATCAACACTAAATTTATATCAGAAAGGATAATACTAGTACAGATCAAAGAAGGAAATAGAACAACAACTTTTATACAAACATACGCCCCATGTAATGATACTTACAGCGACGAAGACAAAGACGAATATTTTGATAAACTTGCAGACACGTTAAATAATGTCAAGGAGACAGATGAACTAGTTGTGATGGGTGATTTTAACGGACGAATAGGCACAAGAAGAACACCGTGGGAGGATAGCATGGGGCCTTTCAGCGACACAGAGACTGATCGTAACAGCAATGGTCAACATCTACTCAACATATGTTCGGAACATGGACTAATAATAGCAAATAGTTTTTTTCAACATCGTCGTAGCCACACCAAAACCTAGTATAAATTGAATGACATAGACCAAGCATCTCAAATTGACTTTATTCTAATTAGGAAATCAGACAGAAGGCTACTATTAGATTCAAGGGCACTCCCGAATACAGATGTTGATACTGATCACAAACCAGTCATAATAAAAAAGATTTCACCACACAGGAAAATAAGAAACAAAAAGGTAACAACACATGTCATCAATTATAGGAGGCTGCAGGAAAATACGGTTAAAGACGAATTCAAACAAGAAATCCAAAACCTATATAAGAACATTCCTGATGACCACTCAAGCGTAGATAAGGAATGGACATGTTTCAAGGCTGCCATGCTCGACACACTGAAAAATAAATGTGGAACAAAGAAAGTAGGACAGGACAAAAGATTAAGAACAGCCTGGTGGAACAACGAAGTTAAAGATAGCATATTCAAAAAGAAGGTAGCATTCAAAAAGTGGATCACAACTAAATCTGAACAGGACTATATTACTTATAGAATAGCACGACGTAATGCCAAACGAACAATTAGAGCATCTAAAGATGAATCCTGGAGAATATACGGTGAACAGATGGCGACCCTTAGCAAAGACTGCCCAAGAGAATTTTATAAACGTGTCACCACAATGAGAAACAGAGATGCATGTTACAACCTAACCACCATCATAAACAGCAAAAGAGGTATACCGATATTTAATCCACAACAAAGACTAGCAAGGTGGGCAGAATACTTTCAAGAACTACTTAACCCCACACATAACATAGAGAACCTCACTTTTGTGCCTAAATGCCAGGGACAGCAAGAACCAAATTTCATACCTGCAGAAGTCAAAGCAGCTATACAGAAAAGTCCTAAAAACAAATCAGCAGGTCCAGATGGAATAACCACAGAAGCTATCCAGGCCTGTGGGGAAACAGGAGTTAAATGGCTAACAAGACTTTTTAATATAGCATGGGAAGAAAGAAAAGTCCCAGATGATTGGCAACAGGCAATAATAGTACCAATATGGAAAAAGAAAGGCAATATGAGAGAGTGTGAAACATACAGAGCCATATAGGGAAAATGTATGCAAAACATTTGGAACAAAGAGCTAGACCAATAGTTGAACAACAGTTAAGCAAAGCACAATTCGGTTTTCGGAAAGGTAAAAGTTGCACTGATATATTATTTACACTTAGACAAATTTGTGAAAAAACTATCGAATATAGTTACCAGCAGAATATTGTGTTTGTAGATCAATAAAAGGCTTTCGATAGAATAGACAGATACAAATTATGGACTATCCTTGAAGACTATGGGATAGAAGGGCAACTGCTAGAAAACATCATAGCCATGTACCACTCGAGCCAAAGTGCAGTAAGAACACAAGAAGGTATATCAGATATACTGAAGACAAAGGTTACAAGTCCAGACGAAGACCAGAGATCACCAGTACTACATAGGAGGGCATATGGGAAAGTATGTGATAGGTCAGATTTACCCAACGAAGGGAGGAGGGAAATCACACGTCAGGGAAAGGACAAGAGTGAAACCTTCACTAGTAACCAAGTTCAGAAGGGGTGGGTAACGTCGGGAAAGGCGAGAAATACCCAGGACTCCAACCGATGATTGGCTGACCAGGTCCAATATCGTCCAAGATGGTCCTGGAAGCAAAAGTCCAGGAGGTTTGGGAAAGACGACTCGGTCCAACGCGGACGAGGTGGAACATCCCTAGAGGCAAGGCCGGGGGAAACCAAGAGAATATGGAAACAGTGTTACAGTCAGGATGGGACAATCCGTCTGTATTGTGAGCCTTCGCTTACGCAAGTCGAAAGTAGGTCGACAGGACGTACAGGGGGGATGTGCCAACACTAGTTTCGGTCATGAGTAGTATAGTATGGTGTCAATTAGGTCGCCTACTGGATGAGGAGGTGAGCATGTGAGGATCCAGTCATATCATCAACACGTGATGTTCATAGCTACTTCGCAGAAGCTCAAAGCACGGTGGATGTGATGGTCGTTGTTACTACAGCCGTACAACTTCACAGTGGAGTACATCCCTGGTAAGGAGAATGTAGGAGCGGATTTCTTATCTAGACATCCAACTCCTGAGGAAGAGGAATAGGTGGGAGGATCATAGGAATCAAACCTACAGTGAGGAAGAGCCGACGCGGTCAACTCTCTTAAGAGAGGGCCTATGTCACGGGATACTGTGAGTTAATGATTCCATGATGAACTTTAATAGTAAGATTAATTACAAGGTATGAGGAGGGTTAACAGTCGAGTACTTCAGTCTGAAATAAGGACGAATTAAAGGTTATTGACCGACAGTATAAAATAGGATACAGTGTAAGGAGTCATTGACCAGCTCTGTCAACGGAGAAAACAACGGGGAGACTTCGAGAACGGGAAAACGAACGGAGACGGCGATCAAAGGGTTCGGACGCTTTGAAGTACTAGCGTAGGGGAACACAGGGAAAACCGCGGAAGAACGGAGGACGAGACGGAGCGCAATTGACGAATACGTGAGTTCACAGACGTTTGATGTGGGGACTTACGGCAAAATGTGATTGTGGATCAAAAGACAACGGAGGATTGGACACTCGATATAAATAGTAGAAACTGGGTTTTCTGTTTTAGTGTGTGTTCCAAAACTGGACAGAGATATCTATGAATCCTATGTGTGGAAAAGAAATTATAGTCCCGTATTGTTTAAGGCAATGGGATATTAGTGCCGATGTGCTTAATTATTAATTTCAATTCCTGGATGATAATAGAAGATATAAGGTAATCTAATCTTAGCGTAATAGTAGCATAGGGATATAGGTGTTTGTTCTTGACTTGTAGCATTTCATTCGTTTATCTAATCGTGTAAACTTTAGTGCACTCATAAGTCTTATGTCAGAGTGTCTTTCGGAGGCTTCTCAGTATGGCTAGAGAAGGACTCTCACATAAGAAAATAGTATGAAGCAGACTCATATCACCGGATTACATATCTCTCCCACAGGTTCCAATCCCACTATTGTAATCAGAGAAGAAATGAAGGTTACTTCACTTGAGCAAATAAAGTACCTACCTAGAACCAACAAGAACATAGACATGTTTTACTAGTGAGAAGAGATAACTTAACGTCAAATACAGAACACTGTATACTCAAACGAATATACAAGTAAAGCACTTAAAAGGGAAAGACGTTAACCTGTGGCAAGCAGGGATACTTAAAACTGCATGCAATTGCACTGTGAAGGAACATAAAACTTTATTAACAAGAGACATTGTGTAGAACATTTATAGTAACTCTAGACAATGTTGGATAGTGGCGGTGTGTATTCAGTGGTGGACTATACTACCTTCCAAAAACAGGAAATATATGGATTTCAGTGACTTACCAAAATCGGATTATTTTCTGGTGATAAGACATTGAACATTTATTTTTTTTCAAGAATTGGATTAAGTCCAGACTCAAGCAGGAGGAGATCATCCAGGGTGAGAACTGTCCATTTCTATGTTTAATGTCCTGTGGTTTGGCCGCATGAAGAGGCGAGAAAGTATACGGCACATACGAAGTCAACAGTCCTATCTTGCACTCACATTAGCAGACACTACCAACTACATATACACATTCAATACATACAACTGACATAGTTTTCAACAATAAACATGTTATTAATTGTTGGAGGAAACTGTTGTCAGGGTATGTTATGAAGGAGAGAGAGAGAGAGAGAGAGAAAGAGAGAGATATAGTGTATGGAAGACAGAAGGGAGGAGTGTAGACAAAAGTCATTCAATAGTTCCAATAGTAGAAGGATATTAAAGGTGTGCTTGTCGAGTCCACTTTCCTCCAGGGACGACAAGCGACAATATCTACATGGACAGAATTTCCAAAGAAGCAAGTCTCGACAGAACAGATTCAGAAAATTTATAACTCTTTACTCCAGATGAAACAACTGACCCACAGGGAATAAATGAACTTCTATTTGCAGACGATCAGTGCCTGTTATACAGCGATGAGGGCAGACTACAAAATCATATTACTAATCTGAGTTCAACCTGCAGCAGATACAATATGAGTATAAACACAGCCAAAACCGAAGCAATGCAAGTTGGCAGATCGCCAGGCCCACTAAGTATACAGATAAATAACACGCCTCTGAAACAAGTTAAAGAATTCAAATACCTTGGAAGTATGATCACAGAAGATGGCAGATTGGACAGAGAAATTGAAATCAGATGTCAAAAAGCTAGTGCACTTACATATCAACTATCACCCTTACTGAAACATCCAAACATACCCATGTCCGCAAAACGACTGATAATAAACAGCATATTCACACCAACCCTATGCTACCAATCTCAAACCTGGATTTTATCCAAATTACACCTTCGCATAATCAATACCTGCGAAATGAGATGCCTGAGGAGAGCTGCCAACTTAACAATTCGAGACCGAGTAAGAAATGCTACTATCAGACAGACTGTAGGATCAACACCTTGTGCCACATTTATTGAAAGACAGAAGATCAAGTGGTTTGGCCATGTCGTTAGAATGCATCATCAGCAACTACCATCACTGGCCTTACATCAAAGATCATCTGCGACGAGACCACGAGGACGTCCAAGAAGAAAATGGATTGACGACATCAGAGACATTGTACAACCTCACGGAATGACACTATCCAGTGCCATCCACCTGGCGCTGGAACGCAAATTATTCCTCCCCACGACGCTTGGCGGCAGAAGTGGAAGATGATGATGATGATGATGATGATTGTGAACAGTCTCTTTTGCTGCCTTTGTTTTTTCCAAATTGGGATAATTATGGCTTTTCCAAAGTCTCGTGGTGTCTGTTGTTCTACCCAAACGTGGTTGAATAATCTATGTAGCCATGCTGTTGCTACTTCTCTTGCTGCATTAATTAGTTCATTTGGTATTTCATCTTGTCCTGGTGATTTGTTCAAAGGGGCTAATTTTGTGGCTTCTATAATTTCTTCTTTCAGTATGTCTGGTTCTAGTTCTTCGGTGGCATCATTGCCGGTTTCTTGAATTTCTGTGACATCTGATGGGATGTTAAGAAGTTGTTCGAAGTACCGTTTTCATCTTATTAGAATTTGTTTTTGTTCACTTATTGGTTCTCATCTTTCATTGTTAATTATTTCAGCGGGTCAAAGGGTTCTTGGTTAGTTAGTTAGTCTTTCCTCTTGAGCCTAAGGCGGCGCATAGGGCAGAAGTCCTGTTTCTACATGCTTGGCGGTTCGCTGCTACCTGTTGTAGATCTTGGATATTTACTTGGCCATTGAATGAGCCTTCCCCAATGATGGTTGAATGGGTTCTCCCCTGGTTCTAATTGCTCTTATCTTTTTATAGAAGTTTCTAGTTGCCCCCTTGTAGTTTTTTTTTTTTTTTAGAGTTTCTCCATACTCCTCCCAGTCTTTTTGTTTTTCTCTCTTTACTATTCTATTCACATGACTTCTCGTTGTTCTATATTCTATGTAATCGCATTCCTGTTTCCTCTTCGACCATGTTTTATATTTTTCCTTTTTGTCTTTCACAGATTTCTTTACTTCTGCGTTCCACCAACTTGTTATTTTCTTTATCCTTGTTTTTCGTTTTTTCGTGGTTCCACAAGTTATCTTTGCAGTATTTAAAATGCTTGATTTGAACATCTCCCATTCTTCTTCCACTGTCTATCTTTCTATAGGTAATTTTACAAAGTTTTCAGCTGGCTCTTTTTCATAATTTTCCCTCAATGCCTCGTCTTTGAGGGTTTTGTTAAGTTTACTGATTCGCATGACATATATTTTCCTGGTCTTTGCTTCCTTCTACTGGTGACTCTTATTGTGACAACGACTGCTTTGTGGTCTGTATTTATACCTAAGTTGGGCACTGCCATTGCATCTAATATATTTCTCTTTCTGTTATTTCTAGTTAATATAAAATCAATTTGGCTTTTAGTATCCAGATCGTTCCATTTATACCAGGTGTATATTTGTGAGTCTTTGTGTTTATAGAATGTGTTTGTTATATAGAGGTCGTGTTGGCTGCATAGCTCTATCAGTCTACTTCCATTATCATTTCTTTCGTTATGTTGGTCTCCAAATGCTCCAATATGTTTTTCTATGCCCGCTCTGTTGTGTCCTAGTCTTGCATTGAAATCTCCCATAACTATGATGTTGTCCTGCTTATCTATTTTATGTAGCATGTCATGGATGTCTTCGTAGAAGTCCTCGCATTCATGCTCATTATTGTTTGTATTACATGGTGCGAATATTTGTACATATGTTGTAATTGTTTGTTCTTTTATTCTAACTGTTATGATTCTTTCTGACATATATTTTATTTTTAGTATTCCTCTTGCTAGCAGTGGTTCAATGACTATTCCCACACCGTGTCTTACCCTTTCTTGCTGTTCCACTCCAGAGTAGATAAACGTATAACTGTGGTGGATCTCCTTGCATCGTTCCCTTTTAATTCTGGTGTCCGCTATTCCCATCAGTTCAATTTTCTTCTCTTTCATTGTTTCTATAAGTTCTTCTTTACTATTAAAACCGCAGACGTTCATTGTGTCTATTGTTTGAATAGCTGATCTATCTCGTAGTCCATTAACATTGCCTTGTCTATATCCACTAGGGTCAGTCCGTTTATACTTCTTAGTTTATCTACGAGCATTATGAAAATTCCCTGCTGGCTTGCTAGGCCAGTCGCAGGTTTAGGACAAAAATGTGACAATAGGGTGACCATCCCCTATGTATATAGATATTATATATTAATGTAATCTATAGATATGATACGTCCATATAATCAATCAATCAATCAATCATGTGCCATGCCGGAAAGCGTGGGGGGTCATGACTCGCCATTACACTCGATCACCAGAGTTGTGGATCAGCTTAGTGTTCCTGTCGAGATAATTGTACCGATTCACTTGTTAAAGAATATTCCCATTTATTTGTATATTACATTGTGGTATTTCGTTCTTCCTAGTGACTCCCATAACCTGTGTCTTTTTACAATTTAATTCTAACCCCAGTTGTTCACTGTGTACAACAACCGCATTTACTAATTGTTGCAGACCCTGCGCATTGTCATCAGTCAATACTGTATCATCTGCATATCTAATGTTATTGATGTTGCGTCCTCCAATGCTGATTACATTTATATCTTCTATATTTCTGAAAATATTTTCACTGTATAGGGAAAACAGATCTGGAGACATTACACATCCCTGCCCAACACCTCTCTTAATAGGTTGATATTGTCCCACTTCATTATCAATATATAATCTATAGACATTATATATTAATGTAATCTATAGACATTATATATTTGTGTAATCTATAGACATGGTGTATCCATGTAATCTATATACATGATATACTCATATAATCTATAGGCATGATATGTCCATGTACTCTATAGACATGATACATGCATATAACGTATAGACATGACATAGCCATATAATTTATAGACATGGCATATCCATGTAATCTAAATAAATGCTATACCCATATAATCTGTAGACATGATATATTCATGTAATCTGCAGACATGATACATCCATGTAATCTATAGACATGATATATCAATGTTATCTATAGATATGATATATCCATGTAATCTATAGTCATAATATATCCATATAATTTATGGAAATGTTATGCCAATATAATCAATGCATCGATACGTCCACATAATCTATATACATGATAAGTACCTTTATTCTACAGATTTGATAAATCCATGACTTGTCTATATAATCTATGGACATTATATATATATATATATATATTATATATATATATATATATATATATATATATATATATATATATATATATATATATATATATTGCATATCCCTTACAGGACGTTGCAGTCAACATCAGTATTTTACAGCTGCTATTGATGTACTAGGCAAGATTGCGCTCAGTAGTTTTCCATTGCTTTCTAAGCGACCGGCTCACATACCCCGTAAGTTACCAACGCAACGACAACTGCTACTGATTCTCGCACATGTTACGTTACTCACGAGAATATACAGGATTACGGAGAAGGACGTTAACTCCTAGGCCAGGGAGATGATATAGCCACATAATCTATATTTTAAAAAAAAAGCTGATTAAAAGTCTACACTGTTGACTTCATTGCACCGGGATTTTTCCATAAGGCTCAGTCTCTTTCCGTAGCGAACCGCCGAAAGCGTCGCACAAATCACTAACCCCGTAGGTCCAGCGATTACCCTCGGGAGTCTCTAACAAAATGCATTCATGAACCAAACCTACAACCTTCTGAGCCTGAGTCAGACGGCTTGACCACTTCGCCACGGAGACTCCCCCCAAGTAATCTATAAAAATGATGTGACCATATATATTTATATACATTTGGTATCTCTTAATAAGTGTCCCTGTAAGAGCAGGCTGGATCATTATGCTCTCTGCGTTCCTGATTACCGGGTTAATGCATTCATTAAGTATGAAATCTCATTCAACCGAATCTGTGGTTATAAGAGTTGTTGAAGTACCATCACCGATCCTGGTTTGAACAGTCGTAGATAGCTATCGATTCCTTCATTGTGCAGTGGGAAGATTGAACAAACCCATAACTGTGACATCGCTCTACAAATATAGTATTCATGCCAGGTAGCAAGAGTAACGTCTTTATAGTAATGATTGACACCCACAGAAGACAACTGAAGGAAAGTGATGTCATACAATACATTAAAACAGTACATTAATTTATTACAATAAACGGATACCAATATCAACATACGTATTCCCAGGCTGAGTGAGCCCTGCAGTCCAGTTCAGTTGTAAATATCTGCCTCGATGAAAAACATTCGAGCCGATGACCACGAACAAACGAACGAAGGAACTTTAATTTCAAAGGGTCACAAACTGGGCATGCAGGCCCGTCTTACATTCAGCCCTTCCAATCACTCATCTTTCGTTTATCAATTGTGCATGTTACATTCACATGGGACAAAAACATTGTCAAAAGAATTATGTCAAATGACCACAAGGTAGATAGACCAGCGTCCAGCCACAACGTTGTTTCGGGGCGCAGGTCAGTGAACAAATCCCTGCCTCATTGGGGATTCAATCACATGACCACTGAGTCGCCATGTCAATGCGCTGGATCGCATGTTAGAAGGAAGTTGTTTCTGTTGTTTCTACGCATTTAGAAGCGAGTGCGTTGGACCACATGTTCTGATTTTCTTCTTCGCCTTTCGACGTGTTGAGTATAACCTGACATGTTATTGTTGACACCAATCTGTAGTTACGTTGTGGTCAATATCACAGTAAGAGCTCTACTTCCCAGAAATGTCTCTGGTACCTCTATAGGCTGGGCTTATATTTTTATTTTTTTGGCTCTCACTCGCTTTGAACTCAAGTGTAGTCCATACACACTAATTTAAGTAATAATGGACCGGGTTTATTTTAATTGCTCATTTCAATCTTTGTAACACTATTTATTTGATTGCTCATTACAGTCTATAGGAGCAATGGTTTTAGTTCTGCTGATTTCTTTCTGCCGGTCTCTCTGGCTGTGGGGTTACAACACTTTCTCTCTGTAATCCCATTTATCACGCAGAGTCTCGTAGCAGAGCGAGAGCTGAGGCGGTTCGACCCCCGCTCGTGACTTGCGGGATAGTGAGCATGCCGCTCAGAAAGCAATGGCAAAGTACTGAGCGTAATATTGCCAAGAGATCAACATACAGCTGAAAGATGCTGGTGTTGACAGCTAAGTCCTGTAAAGGATATGCTAAAAAAAAAAAAAAATTCTTTCTAGGGCACACAAACTATCAGTTTGCTCATTTCAGGGAGTTGGGTGAGGGGAGGGGGTGTCTTGGCAACATTGATGTTTTTTTCCGCGTTGAACTCAAGTGTAGTCCGTGCACGTGCTACTACTTCTAGTGCACTGGGCTGATTTTTCCGTGTGGATTAGCTTTCCCTATTACCAGTGTCCCTCCCTATCTGGCTAACCCACTGCGAATTCTAAGGTACTCGTAATTTATGTCCCCAAGTCAAGGACAAGAAGTCAACATGTTAGTCAAACTGACCGGTGTAGGGATTGAACCCGCTACCTCGGCATCAGCGCACCGGATGTTTGAGAACGCGTACTCTTATCCACTAGTTATCTGCTTGGTGGTATCATTCTATAGCAACTCTAGTTAACTTTTTATCGATATCATTCTATGACAATTCTTTTAACACTGTTGTGATATAATTTTATGACAACAGTAGTTATCGTTTCGCTAATTTAGGTGTCAATCAATCAATCAATCAATCAATCATGTGCCATGTCGGTAAGCGTAGGCGGTCATGACTCGCCATTTCACTCAATCACCAGAGTCGTGGATCAGCTCAGTGTTCCTGTCTCGTCCATGCCACGTGGCCAAGTCTTGCAGGTATTTACTTCTCGGTCTTCCTCTTGGTCTATTCCCTTCTCCAATCCATTTCTTCTCATAACATGTCCAAATAATTTTGACTGTCTACGTCTAATTTCTCTAATCAATTTACGATTTTCATTTGTCTCCTGCAGTACTTGGTCATTGGTTTTTCTGCCTGTCTATGGTATTTTTTGCATTTTCCTCGGAAACCAGATTTATGCAGCCATCAGATGTTTTTCAACTTGACTGCACCTTGTCGAAGTTTCAGATCCATACAAAAGAACAGGCTCTATGCATCCCTCAACACTCTTTTTCTCGTTTCAATTGACATCTTTTTATTTGTCAGAATGTTTTTCATCTTGATAGAGGCTACTTTCGCCATGGCGATTCTTGTTCTAATCTCTTCAAGGCATCTCCCATCAGATGTTACGACTGTTCCGAGATAATTGTACGGATTCACTTGTTGAAGAATATTCCGATTTACTTGTATATTACTTTGTGGTACTTCGTTCTTCCTAGTGACGACCATAACCTGTGTCTTCTTACAATTTAATTCCAACCCCATCTGCTCACTGTAATTTAGGTGTCGGGCAACTCTAACTCTGGAGTTGCCTTTTTTATCTCTCGTATTAAAAAGTCGCTTAAAAGTCGACAGGATCGACTTCATTGCACCGGGTTTTATCCCATATGGCTCGGTCTCTTTCCGCAGCACGGAAAGCGTCGCACAAAGCACGAACTCCGTAGCTTGACGCGACGACCCACAGGAGTCTCCGAAACATTTAGCTCGTAAACCGAAGGACGCGGCCCGGAATCGAACTCACGACCTTCGGAGCACAACAATGGTGAAGATACGTGAAGGAGGAAGGCACCGTAATATGCTAGTGGACACCATTAAGAGATAATCTAGACAAAGTCGATATATTTAGAATGTAAATATCCAGGGCTATAGGTTTCGTATATTCATTTCATTGGCCCTTCAATGTGCAAATGGCACTTGACGATGATACGTTTATTACATTCATTCGGGATATCATCTGAGACACACGCTTCGTTTACATTTCTTCTCTTGTCAAGTTGTTATCCTACTGATTCAGGGAGTCGCCAATTAGTGTCTAATATTCATTCATTCATGCACTACCATGTCCTTTGAAGAAACTCGCTCCCATAACAATTTTTGAAAATCTTCTCGGTCATAATCAAGATGTCCCGCGTCCGATACACTCATCTGTAAATCATCTGCCACATCCTGCACCCATCTTCTTTTTGGCCTTCCTCTCCCCTCTTTCCGGGCTTATTATTGTTCCCTCCAAACTTCCATGACATTTCATGTGAACAAAAAATAATGCCTAATAACATCTGTATGATAATTCTTCCGCCTGTGTGGTACCAGGGCACATAAAGGCAGCTGTATTACTGTTACCTACCATATATGCCGTAAGAGACAACTAAGGATGGTTGGCGTAATATTAGATACATCATCCTGTAGAAAACTGAGCTACAAATTCCAACCACGCATACCAAGAGCTGATGCTCCATTAGGAGATGAAAGGCTGTACCAGCGGAAGCAGAAAATCATTTTTCCAATATCATTTAGATTGTTGATCTCGCCTAGAAGCGCCATCAATCCTGGCATCGATATTACATATAAGATGGTTAACATAGAGTATCAGTGTCCTGACAGTGTGACCTGCACTTACACTAGCCAATCTAGTTATAGAAATCTCTAGTTTAAATTTAATTTTCTCCGGGTAAATATTCAAGGTATACCCTTATCAGTAAAGTCAACAGGGACAAATACATCATTTTGTAAAGTTTCAAGGAGAATGTAAACACAGCCAGTCTGGTCTTGGTGGCTTTATATAACCAGTCTAGTCTTGGTGGCTTTACACAACCATTATAGTCCTGGTGGCTATTGTTGTGTCAAGATTCAGAGTGACACGGGTATGGGGTTAAGTAGGGATGTTTATGATGGGGATGAGGCGGTCGAGTTTGGCACAACTGTCTGAGTAAGTAAACCATTCTCCTCACCATAATTTTTAATGTGAAGTAAGTGAGATAGCGAGGCTCTTTGTTAAAATCTAGTTTGATTTGATAGCACTTAATTGTTAAAAGGGATAAATTGGAATATTCATAAACATGTGAATAGGTACAACTATCTCGGAACGGTCCATGAGATGCGAGATGTCGCGAAGTAATTAGAACAAGAATCGCTAAGGCGAAGGTAGCCTTTTGCAAAATGGACAATATACTGAATAATAAAATGACGTCAATTTCAACGAGAAAAATTGTGTTGAAGTGCTAAATTATTTAACCTTATTTCTGTATGGATGTGAAACGCGGACGATGAGCAGGCAAGAAGAATAACAGTGGAAAAGATATTTCTGAAGAAAAGGCAAAGAATACCAAGGACAGAAAGAAAAACCAATGAGCAAGTGAATATCGCAAACTGATTAGATAAATCAGACGAAGACAATCACAATTTTTAGGCACGTTATGAGAATAAATACACTAGAGAACTTGGTGACAACTAGCAAGACTGAGGGGACAAGAATACTGGGAAGGCAGAGACGGAAATATCTGGATAGCGTGAATACGTGGCATAAATGGGATAAGAACACAGAGCTGATTCTCGATTTTGGTGATCATGTAAGATGGTGAAACATGACCGCCCACGCTACCCGGCATGACACATGATGATGATGATGATGATGATGATGATGATGATGATGACGACGACGTTATTCTGTGTGTGAGAGAAAGACCCGTATTTGGACATGTGAACCGGCAGACAGACAAGAAATGTAAAAGACATGTGAATTATCACACAGACAGACAGACATAAGACTGTTATCAGACATATCATCGTGGACGAGGAAATCAAAGACATGAGAGCCTGATGTAGCCAGCGATGCAAGTGAGAATTAAAGGTTGGGCCTCATTTTAATTGCGCAACTTAAGAGCCTGCTTCCATCTAATCCATCTAAATTTAGTCAACAGTGCCAAATAGAGGTTTAAGTCGTCAATGAAGATGACGAATGGTGTTATTTGACCTGGCATGGTTGGAGAGTGTTTAACTAATATCATCACTATCATAAAGTGCATGGTCGACTGGTTTGTGATTGCATGCTTATTCATACCACATGATCATCAGCACATTGTGTAAACTCATGTGCTTATATTATTTCAGTGTCATTTTAACATGACTCCGGCATATTTTCTCGCTTTCTTCCACCTTCTCTTTTGTTCCATTTGCCTCTCCAGTTAATACAATCTGTTCTAGTTTTGATGTCAGCTCTCTTGTTGAGTGCAGAGTGGCATGCAAAGATAGGGATTATCCGTTGAATCTTTTCTCCGGGACGAGAGGGCATGGTGACTTCATTGTAACATACACAATGATCCTTTGAAAGACGTGTCCAGCGTACAACAAGGATACAGATAAGTAACTTGTGCATGTATATTGTCATGTAGCTGTGCCGGTTTGTGTTTGTGTATCATTTGCTGACGAAGGTTTTAACCGCAATTTTCATTTTGTTACTTGTAATATGTTCTAGTAAAGCTGATTATGTAATAAGCGTTTTCTGGTGATTCATTCATTGAGCAGGTGGACAGATTAGCTTGGTCTGCAATACTGGATGGGATCCATCGATCCATCCATCATGTGCCATGCCGATAAGCGTGGGCGGTCATGTTTTGCATCTCACTCGATCACCAGAGTTGTGGATCAGATCCGTGTTTCTGTCCCGACTATGCCACGTGGCCAAGCCAACTGGATGGGATAGGCGCACGATAAAGCAAATGATGCCAGAGCCCTTTGGGATCGTGTATAGTGCTAATGAACAGATAAATCTGCATGGCCTGGAGTGAATAGTGCGGCAATGAGGGAGCAGAGGATCTTCCGACACTCAGTACACCGAGGAAAGTCCAGAGGGACACATAATCAGAATGCAACTTGTACGACTAGTTGCGGGACTCTTCGATGGTTGTTGAAGTTAGGGAACATGAGCATATAGGGATGTTCTCATTGCTGTGATTTCATTTCTTAACTCATCTCAACTCAATTCACCTCATCTAATTTCATGTCTGGATGCAGTTAACAATTCTGACTATCACTTAATGATGTTTGTGATTATCTGTGTTTGTGTTCTGGCCTTTTCAAAACATTTAGATTGCTTATTTCAACTATCCAAGTTATTTTCACCATTCTTTGGCTTTAAAAATAGTCTTATTTTGTCAAATGATTTTGTTGTTGGTTGTTTATTTAAACCGGTTCTATGTGACAAACAAGAATTATATTTCCAGCGTCCAGTTACAGGGATTGATTGCATTCGTATTCTTATTTTTAACATGATAGAGTAGAGGGAAATGAACGAGCTGAGAAACCGATTGGCTCTGCACCCTCTGCAGACGGCCAGCCCATGGATCGTGCCGATCTTATTAATGCCGTTAGAGAGAAGTTGGGAGCGGAGGTCTTTGACGCCACTGAATCCACACCGTTGTCCAGAAATAGACTAGGGAGTAAGAATTCACACGAACAGTCACGAGAGGCACATCGGGGAAATGAGGGGGCTCGTCAAGCAACACAGAATTGGCACTATTAGCCGCTGGACGCTGATGGATATGTTCGGGGAGGACCTATGGACTTGTCCAGAGTAAAAGGATGATACCCAAACAGATACCAGATTTTAATATCTCTATCCCCTATACTCTGAAGTCAGCACTAGACAAAGACGCTGTCTAACTTACAAGAGAGGAAACTCAATGTTCAGTAGAAATGATTTAGAAGACTTCACTATGAATGATGACATTAGACATATCATAGCTCCCTCTAATTGCATTGAATGCGTAGAGTTAGCATAACCTTTGACAGCACGTGGCAATCACCCCTGTATGTATTGGCTGTTTGGGATCTACTAGGCAATTTTAAATTCAGTAGTTTGTGGTTTCTTTCTCAACGGCCGATCGATGCTCATATGATTGAAATCAGCGCGAAGCAATCTGCTCCCAAACTGGCTGCGGCTGACTTCGAACCTGCGACTCCATGAGTCGGGAATCGTGAATCTGCGCTCACTAGCCTCTAAGCTAAAAATAAAGTAGTTCGGAGGATGAATCCTGCTCGACTTCCTCATCGTGTCTGGAATTATACCGTTGGATCAGTGGTTCTCAACCGGAGAGGAATTTTAGGGTTTCCAGGGGGAGGGGGGGGGGGAATTAAGATTATTTCAAGATCGCGTTAATACAAGAACCGATTACTTGATATTGTTTTTCCCTTCATACTTTACGGTTCTGTACGTCTCACCCTTCTAAAATTCATTTGATAAAGTAAGTAGACCCACAAATCACGTTTTATTTGGACGTCTAGACTTGGTTTAGTATGTGCTATTAAATTTAGCTTCCATTATTACGTATAGTATACCGTGTAGGGCGCGGGTGGTGGTGGGGGGATTTTTAGGTAGGAAATACGAAAGGCGGGGGAGGGGGGGGGGAATGACGTTCTGAAAATATGGTGAAGGTGGGCATGGGCCAAATTTTTAGTTAGGAAATACGAAGGGGAGAATGACGTTCTGAAAATATGGTTGAGAACCACTGCGTTGGATGAAGACAAGACCTAACTCAACCTACCCCAAACGACACATTTGCCCCAAGATGAACAATCAAAACTCCCCCATAATCTCAATGGCAAATTTTGACTACAGTATATCGACCATATGACGATAGATTATAGAAAGATCTATAAAGATAGAATAAGTATGATCTGATTATCCTAGACCAAAAAGTGTTCATACAGGAAAAACACCAAAGACTGTACCTGGTTCACTCTACTGCTACTACTATGGCACCTTGCCGTCTTGACAGACGTTAGTTTGTTACAATGTGCTTCTAAAAAGGCATGATAACTACAACCCATAGAGGGGACCACGGATGGAGTTCATCATCATCATCATGTGCCAAGCCGATAAGCGTGAGCGGTCAAATTTCGCCATCTAACTCGATCACCAGAACTGTGAATCAGCTCAGTGTTCTTGTCTCGACCATGTCATGTGGCCAAGCCGTCCAGGAATTTACTTCTCTGCCCTCCCCTTGTTCTGTTCCCCTAGATATTTCCATTTGTCACCAAGGTCTCCAATTTATTTCTTCTCATAACGTGACCAAAAATTGTCATTGTCTACGTCTAATTTCTCTAATCAGTGTACAATTTGCATTTTTTTTTTGCTTGTAGGACTTGGTCATTTGTTTTTCTGTCTGTTCATCGTTTCATCAGAAACCACATTTCCACAGCCATCAGATGTTTATCAGCTTGATTGCTCATAGTCCACGATTCACATCCATACAAAAGCACGGGTTCAATGTAGAACCTCAACACTCTTTTTCTCCTTGCAAATGACATCTTTTTATTGCAAAAAGCCTGGACTGAATTGCAGAGAACATGTGTTACCAATGCAACATATTCCCTCTCTCGGTCTGCCTAGTTTACTCCAAAAGAAAGGTAACATCAATACGTCCGGAACAAGACACGCTGCAGAAGCTACCAGATCAGCAAAGCAATGCTCTAACTGTCCGCCTGTCGGAGCTTCCATTGTAGAGCAGTTGCCGAGCAAGGCTTAGGGCCTGATATGTGCTACCATGGAATTTAATGTTTAGGTTGCATTTACTCGCACCAGGATATTCCCTCCAATTTGCGCCCTAACTCACTCTACAGTACGACCATATGAGGACATATCTATAAGGACAGCTAAAGTATGATCTCTATATCTCAGTCCAGAAAAGTATTCACACAGAAGAACACTAAGAGTGCACATGTTTCACTCTACAGTACATCGACCATATGGGGATAGATTCTAGACACATCTGTAAAGATAGATTAAGTATGATCTCTTTAACCTAGACCAGAAAGTATTAACAGGAGAGAAAACAAAGATAATACCCAGTGCCTCGCTGAATCTAGTAACATTCCTTATATTTGCATTTTTCAGGGAAAATAAAATAGTTAAAATTCAACGGCCGTTCTAAGAAAGTGAATTAGTGCGGCGGCCCTACGTCTTCTTGTACATCTCCAAGGATATTAATGGCTCCTGCCGTGACCTCTGTTATGTGCACAAACGAATATCAATGTGGGTTGTAAAGTTTCTTGATCTTATCCAGGTTTGGGGCCAAGGCACGGCAGTGTACCGGTACCCAAGGTAGCGACTTTTGTCACAGTGTGTGCTTTTGTTTCTTGAAATCTCTGTTTCTTAATCTAGCTCTGTCTCCATATATTGTCTCTTTGTTTGCATGTTTGCCTGTATTCCTGTATCTCTGTCTATCTGTTTACGATAATTTCTTCTCTTTCTTGATCCATACCTTCATAACTACCAACCAACCTACCTACCTACCTACCTACCTACCTACCTATCTACCTACCTAGTAGGTGCCTGCCTACCTATATATCTTCCTACCTACCTACCTAATTCCACACTCACACACTCCCATGTCTGTCTGTCTGTCAGCCTGTATGTCCTTCTGTCTGCCTGCCTGCTTGTCTCTCTGTGTGCTTGCCCGCCTAGCTGTCTGCTTGTCTGTCTTTCTCTGTTTCTGTTCAAAGTTGGCAAACAGCTCTAGCGATTAAGCTTCTCCACATCTCGTAATCTCCAACTAAATGCATCAATGCCTACTGTAATATGCTTCCTTTCGATCATAACAGAACCAACAATCTCCTGTCTCTATAATATGTGTGTTTCTCTAATCATTCCATTTATTACAATATATTTCACATTTCTCTTCACATAATGTGGCAACAACAACAACAACAACAACAACAACAACAACGACGACGACGACGACGACGACGACAACAACAACAACAACAACAACAACAAATATACCCCAACTACTGACTGTCTTAATTTGATTTTTGTAATTGATTATTAGCTATTTTAAATAAACATTTGGATAACGTACTTTTAGCTGCCCAATGTACTTTGAGTATTCTTCGGTAAAACCACAATTCTGTAGCATCAAACATTGTTTGTCCTTGATAACAAATTGCCCAGGCTTCACAGCCATAATATCAAGCTGATTTGATGTTACATGCAAGATTGTTTTCCAGATACAGAGTACATGAAATTCTGAAAAACATCACGAAATTAACGAATTCCAATTATATCTTGTTTCTGCAACATGGCGTGTTTCGCTATCGTTATGAACAAGTTAAGATTATTGGTCTCGTCTCATCTCATTTTGTTCCTATTGTAACTTGCGGTGTCCTAGTGGAGTATAAACAACGGGAGAGTGCCCGTTTTTGAAATTCATGTATCGAAATTCTCTTGGACTCTGCTATTCCCTCTGTCCAACGTTTACGTGATCGGCCTCTTCTACTGCTTCCATTTCATCTGTACTCTATTGATTGTTGTGGTATACTATTAGTTTGTAACCTAGTTACATGGCCAAACCATTTGACTTGATGCATTCTAATAAAATCTAGCTTTAGTCCTGATTTCTTCATTTCTGATTTTCTCTCTTCTTGATACATTGAGTATTCTTCTCAGGAATCTCATTTCTGTTGCTGTGATTTTTCTATCATTGTCCACAATTAGCATTAGTAGCATAGAGATGGTAGGAAGATTGTGTTGTAGAGTGCTTTCTTAGCATCTATTGATACGTGTTTGTTCTTTAGCATTGGTGCTATTTGTCCTGTGAGTTGGTTTGCCTTATTGCACCTATTTTCGATCTCGTCTTCTGTTTTGCCATATGATGATATTATACTTCATAAGTACTTGAACGCCGGTCTCCGTGACCAAAGGCTTGCGAACGCGGTTCGTGAGCCGCTTACCAAGCGTTCGAAACTCAGCTGCGACCGATTTGTGCAGCAGACCGTGTCACGTCGTGTTATAACGTGATGGTATGGGAGCCGGTCGTTCAGAAAGCAATGGCACACTGCAGAACGTAAAACCTGTCTAGTACATCAATCAATCAGGTGCCGTCTCCGCAATGAAGGTTGGCTGCAATGAATCTCCAACACTGTCTGCCTCTCGCCTTGACTATACATTCTGTCAGGCTGATGTTCGTCCATCTCTTGATGATATCCTCCCACTTGTATCGTTGTCTACCTCTTGCTCGCTTGCCCTCAACCTTGCCTTCCAGTATGGTTTTTATAAGAGTATCATGTCTTTAAAAAAAATATTTCACTTGTCTCCTCTTTATTTCTTTCACCAACTCTCTTTTCATTCCCAGTTTTTCTAGGACCTCTGCATGTGATTGTTTTTGTTTCCATGAAATACGATCTATTCGTCTGTATATCCACATCTCCAGGGCTTCTATGCGACTTTCTAGTTGCTTGTTCAATGTCCAGGCTTCCGCGCCATACAGTAGCGTTGAATATACGTAGCATTTGACAATTCTCATTTTTAATGCGTTATTAATCTCTCTAGATGTTAATACTGGTTTCATGCCGTTGAAAGCATTTTTGGCCATTCCTATTCTCTTTTTGATTTCAATTCCACTTCTACCATCATCTGTTATTATGTGTCCAAGATAAGAGCAACTTGTTACTTGTTCTAGTATCTGCCCGTTTACTGTGATGTTCATTGGTGATCTTTCCTTTTCACTGCTAATTATCATAGGAAAGGTCATCAATGAACATCACAGTAAACGGGCAGATACTAGAACAAGTAGCAGGTTTCTCTTATCCTAGTACAGCAAAAGCAGCTGAAAAATGCTGGTGTTGACTGCAACGTCCTGTAAGGGATATGCAACATTTAAAAGAAACAAAAAGTACTTGAAGCTGTTTACTTGTTTCAGGGGGTGTTCTTTAAGATGAATCTTTGTTGTTTTCTTCATCTTCGGTTATAGTCATTACCTCTGTTTTACTGGCGCTAATTTTCATATATTTTTTTCTCGTACACTTCACTTAGATTATTATCACTTAGTGTGGGAGTCTCCGGGGCGATGTGGTCAAGTCGTCTGAAGGTTATGAGTTCGATTCCGGGCTAGGACTTTTGGTTCACGAGTGACTTTTTAACGGGGAATCCTGGGGGTCGTCGCTATTGCATTTTGCACAGAAAATGAGTTCACGATAGCTAACACGCATTTTAAACAACATCCAAGAAGAATCTTCACATGGAAGTCTCCGTACAGTATTACCAAAAATCAGATAGATTATATTTTAATGCAAAGAAGATGGAGATCAAGCATAACATCTGCAAAAACCCTACGAAGTGCAGACTGTGATACAGATCATCAGTTATTAGAAGCAGATCTGAAATTAAAACTCAAAAAGCTTACCCGCGGACTAAGGTCACTTCGTTTTGATCTCACAAAAATACCGGATGTGTCAGCGACTTGTTCGCTACAGAGTTCTCAGGACTCCCCTACTTTCGCACTGCACGAAATAATAACTCGTGACATTTGCAAAAGGAATGCAATTTATTTAGAGCTGACAATTCAATGGCTCTGTGAGCGTTATGCTTCATCATCATTATACAACATGAATGCAATGAAGTGGTGAGAAATGATGCTAGTAATCACAATCTAAATTTACAGCCTAATATTTGACTATTGCCTAGAAACTATAGCATTTGTCCAGAACACGTCATCTCTCTACCGTCTCCAGTCGGGTCTGTCCACACGCTACACATTGCGTGGTCAAGCACGGAGGCTGTCCTCTTCGTGCAGTAGCTGGTCTTGCGTGCATAGAGTCTTAAGCACGCTGGCTCGTGAGCTTGAGTAACCGGGCACTTCACGGTTACTCGTAAGGCCAAGCTTCCCAATGGCTTGGGGAATGCCCTCGCTCACTTGTACGTATTGGCCTCTTGTCTGACACTAATGTGTCTCCTTGTGAGGCTATTTATAGCGCTGGTGTCTCTCCTGTCTGGTGTCTCCCTACTAGACTAGTATTAACTCTTATTCATTCTCTAACTCCTTATTGGGGATTCTGACAGGATGCATACAACATAGAAGTCGCTAAGAATCGCTTTGGGGTCTTGATGTCTGTACAAGAGGCAATGACACCGGATGAACTGGCAGTACAAGCTAGAGATATCTTGATAACTGCAGCCAAAGATTTAATTCCGATCAAGAACAAAGCAACTTAAGCCATGGATTACATCAGACACGTTAGAATTAATAAAACAACGAAGGGAGCTGAAAAATAAAGAAGATGAATCCGATAACAGCAGGATAAAGTATAAATCTTTAACTCGAGAAATAAGAAAGAACACAAGAAAGGACAAAAATCAATACATACAATATTGCTGCACCAGAATAGAGCAATATCATAAGACTGGACGAGATTATGAAATGTTCAAAGAAATGAAGTTATTGACAAGAAATTTTCAACCTCAATTGAATGTTATCTGTGACAAGATGGGAAATACCTTAACAGAGTCTAGACAAATTCTAGAAAGATGGCAGGAGTACTGCAGTGGAATGTATGATATGAGTGACAGTGAGGATATGAATGAGATACATGAGCCAATGACAGCAGAGACAGAACCTGAACCCTCATTAGATGAAATTTCTTGGGCTATAAAGAACCTGAAGAATGGTAAATCACCTGGATGTGATGAGATACCAGCTGAACTAATTAAAGCGGGAGGAGAAGAAAGCATACACATATATCATGCATTATGTACAAAGATTTGGAAATATGGTATATGGCCAAAAGATTGGAAGAGAACTATCTTCATTCCAACACCAAAAAAGGGCAACCTGAAATTATGCACCAACTATAGAACTATTGCCCTGATCAGTCATGCAAGTAAAATTCTACTAAAAATCATAATGGGAAGACTTCGTAAGAAAATGGAAGAAGAGATTAACGTGGTTCAAGCTGGATTTAGACAAGGAAGAGGAACAAGAGATCACATATTCAACATGCGATTAATAATAGAGAAGTGCAGCGAATTTAATGTTCTATTCTCATGTTTTGTGGATTATTCAAAGGCATTTGACTGTGTACAACATCAAAAACTTTGGGAAATCATGTGAAATATGGGCTTTCCATCACATGTAGTACAACTCATAAAAATGCTCTATCTAGATCAAAAGCAGCAGTTAGAATAGATGGCGAGACATCAGATTGGTTTGACATCAAACAAGGAGTCCGTCAGGGCTGCGTGCTGTCACCCTATTTATTTAACACTAGCTGACCCGGCCCGGCTTCGCCCAGACTCTGGTGGGGAGCATCTCATTTAATTCATATAAGTAGTCATATAAGTTCCCGTTCCGACTATCTATCTGTCTGTCTGTCTGACCCGGCCCGGCATCGCCCAACTCCTGGTGGGGAGCATCTCATTTAATTCATATAAGTAGTCATATAAGTTTCCGTTCACGACTGTCTGTCTGTCTGTCTGTCTGTCTGTCTGTCTGTCTGTCTGTCTGTCTGTCTGTCTGTCTGTCTGTCTATCTATCTATCTGTCTGTCAGTCTGTCTGTCTGACCCGGCCCAGCCCATGATGGAGAGCATCTCATTTAAATTATATAAGTAGTCATATAAGATCCCGTTCCCGACTATCTGTCTGACTGTCTGTCTGTCTTGGGTAAATGTAGGAGGGAGGAGGAAGAGGGAGGTGGAGGAGGGAAGAGGAGGGAGGAGGAGGGAGGAGACAGGAGGAGTAGGGAGGAATAGGAGGGAGGAGGAGGGATTAGGAGGAGGAGGGAGGAGTAGGGTGGAGGAGGAGGCGAGGAGGAGGGAGGAGGAAGAGGGAGGAGGAGGGAAAAGGAGGGAGGAGGAGAGCGCAGGAGGAGAAGGGAGCAGGAGGAGGAGAGGGAGGTGGAGGGAGAGGGAGGAGGAGGGAGGAGGAGGAGAGAGTAGGAGGAGGGAGGAGGCGGAGGGAGAAGGAAGAGGGAGGAGGAAGAGGGAGAAGGAGGAGGGAGAAGGAGGAGAAGGAGGGGGAGGAGGAGGAGGGAGGAGGAGGAGGGGAGGAGGAGGAGGGAGGAGGAATGTGAAGGGAGGAGGAGGGAGGAGGTAGAGGGAGGAGGAGGAGGAGGGAGGCGGAGAGAGGAGGAGGAGGGAGGAGGAGGAAGAGGAAGGAGGAGGAATGTGAAGGGAGGAGGGGGAGGAGGTAGAGGGAGGAGGAGGGAGGAGGTGGAGGTAGAGGGAGGAGGAGGGAGGAGGAGGGAGGAGGCGGAGAGGGAGGAGGAGGAAGGAGGAGGGGGAGGAGTGAGGAGGAGGGAGGAAGAAGGAGGAGGAGGGAGTAGGAGTGGTGAGGAGGAGGGAGGAGGAGGAGGGAGGAGGAGAGAGGAGGAGGAGGGAGGAGGAGGGATGAGGAGGAGGGAGGAGGAGGAGGAATGTGAAGGGAGGAGGAGGGAGGAGGTAGAGGGAGGAGGAGGAGTGAGGAGGAGGAGAGGGAGGAGGAGGAAGGAGGAGGTTGAGGAGGGAGGAGGAGGAGGGAGGAAGAAGGAGGAGGAGGGAGAAGGAGGGAGGAGGAGGAGGAGGGAGGAGGAGGAAGAGGGAGGAGGAGGAATGTGAAGGGAGGAGGAGGTACAGGGAGGAGGAGGGAGGAGGAGAAGGGAGGAGGAGGGATGAGGAGGAGGGAGGAGGAGGAAGAGGGAGGAGGAGGAATGTGAAGGGAGGAGGAGGGAGGAGGTAGAGGGAGGAGGAGGAGGGAGGAGGAGGAGAGGGAGGAGGAGGAAGGAGGAGGGGGAGGAGGGAGGAGGAGGAGGAGGGAGGAAGAAGGAGGAGGAGGGAAAAGGAGGGATGAGGAGGAGGAGGGAGGAGGAGGAAGAGGGAGGAGGAGGAATGTGAAGGGAGGAGGAGGGATAGGGAGGAGGGGGAGGGGAAGAGGAAGAGGGTAGGAGGAAGAGTGGAGAGGTGGAGGGAGGAGGTAGAGGGAGAAGGAGGAGGGAGGAAAAGGGAGGAGGGAGGAGGAGAGAGGAGGAGGAGGAGGGAGGAGGTAGGAGGAGGAGGAAGAGGGAGGAGGAGGGAGGAGAAGGAAGGAGGAGGAAGAAGGAGGAGGAAGAGGGAGGAGGAGGGAGGAGGGAGAGGGAGGAAGAGGGAGGAGGAGGAAGGAGGAGGAAGAGGAAGGAGGAGGAAGAGGGAGGAGGATGGAGGAGGGAGAGGGAGGATGGAGGAGGGAGAGGGAGGAGGGGAAGAGGAAGAGGGTAGGAGGAGGAGGGGAGAGGAGAAGAAGAAGGGAGAAGGAGGGAGGAGGAGAAGGAGGAGGAGGGAGGAGGAGGGGAGAGGAGGAGGCAGAGGGAGAAGAAGGAAGGAGGAGGAGGAAGGAGGGAGAGGAAAGAGGTAGGGGGAGGAGGAGGTAGAGGGAGGAGGAGGAGGAAGGAAAGGGAGGAGGAAGAGGAGGAGAAGGGAGGAGGAGGGTGGAGGGAGGAGGAGGAGGTAGAGGGAGGAGGAGGGAGGAGGTAGGAGGAGAAGAGGGAAGAGGGAGAAGAAGGGAGAAAGAGGAGGGAGGATGATGAGGGAGAAGGAGGCAGGAGGAGGAGGAGGGAGGCAGGAGGAGGAGGAGGGATGAGGAGGGAGAGGGAGGAGGAGGGAAGATGAGGGAGGAGGCGGAGGGAGTAGGAGGGAGGAGGATGGAGGAGGAGGGGAGAGGAAGAGGGAGAAGGAAGAGGGAGAAGGAGGAGGGAGGAGGGAGAGGGATGAGAGGGAGGAGGAAGAGGAGAAGGGTGGAGGGAGGAGGTAGAGGGAGGAGAAGAGAGGAGGAGAGAGTTCGCCATTCCGAATTCATACTTGTCTAGTTCTTCCCTTCTACACGACTGTAGATAACTTCCTTACACATAAAAAGATGAATTGTTATTGATATTGCCGTGGCATGGAGGAATATCAGCAGCAGAGTTGATCCAAAAAACCAAAGACTGAGATCTACGGAGAGCCATGAACGCCTACGCCAGCCGGCACGGCACTTGATGATGATGATTGCCGTGTGACGATTCTGTGTAGTCACGTCATTTTCTTCCCTTTCCCTGGCGTTTTGGTTCGGGGATTCTTTCATCATCATCATCATATATTTACGTACGTATTTTGGGAGGGGGAGGAGGGAGGAGGAGGAAGAAGAAAAAAAAATTATGACAGTTGACAGCTCTGGAATGAAAGGAAGGCGTGTAGAAAATTTCATCTCAATCGGATGGGCCGTTCGCGAACAAATAAAGGACATACATATTTACATACATACATATATACATATATACATACACTTTGTTTTATAGATATAGATTACGCCGAAAATATAATGAGAAATGTAAGAAATGATATAAACAGGGAGCTATATGAAGCCCTAAATATCGGCGGTTATGACATACCAGAGATTCGATGATACAGTATTACTATCCACAACACAGAATGGCATAGAAAACATAATAGCCTCAACACAATTGAATAGTGAAAATCACAACTTATATCTTAACATAGCAAAAACAAAGATAATGCATACAGACAAAACTACTATGGAGAAAGTAATATACGTTAATGGGGAAAAATTGGAGGTGGTGGAAAATTTTGAATATCTTGGGTCACTGATTATCAACAATGGTGACACAATGACAGAAATTAAACGACGACTATCAATTGCTCTTCAAAGACTAAAACAGCTGAATAAATTATGGAGTGGGACAGACAGAACAACAAAAATTAGATTTTTAAGAGCATGCATCTTTCCCATTGCAACATACGCCTATGAGACCTGGACACTTACTAAACAAGCTGAACAGCGCATATTGAATATAAATGTTATAGACGAGTTCTAAGAATATCTTGGGTAAAGAAAAGAACAAATGCATCCATACTTAAAGAATTGAGTATTGAAGAAGGTTGGCTATTAAAGACGATAAAACAAAGAAAATTGAAATATTTTGGTCACTTGAAACGTCACGAAGGTTTGGAGAGAACAATATTGGAGGGATATATACCTGGAAAGAGAGGAAGAGGAAGGCCAAAGAGAAGATGGGTGCAGGATGTGGCGGATGATCTCCAAATGGGTGTATCAGACGCGGGACATCTTGCTTATGATCGACAGGTTTTCCGGAAGATTGTTATTGCAGCGAGGTTCTGCAAAGCACATAATACTGAATGAATGATATGGGAATAACACCCGGGTCAATGAAGTCGATCATCTCGACTTTTAAGACGTTATTTTATTCTTGTGATCTTGTAATTCTACTTCTGGTTTTGCTATTAGGTCTTGATCGTCCGCAAATAGGAGTTCTGCAATGGTGAAATTTACAGTTGGTTCTTCTTCTGTGTCCTGTTCGTCATGCGGTGTTCATTCGGTCTCTGGTTGGATGGTTTATTTACAAATGCTGACTATTTGATTATGAATTAACAAGAGGGGAGACAGGACACAACCTTTTCGTACTCTTGATCGTTTAGTGAAGGATTCCGATTGTCCTCCATTTGTTCTCACTGTGCATTAATTCACTGTTGTTGTATAAGCTTCTATATACATTTGTTAGATGTGCACTCACTCTATATCGTTTGAGGTTTTCTCACAGATTGTTTCTATCTACTTTATCAAATGCTTTGCCCTGGTCGCCTTAGGCTAAGTAGAGTGTTGCATTAAATTCTATTGATTTTTTCATACGTTTTCTATAAGATTATCAACAACACAGGCAAATAACAGTGGGCAACAATAACTCGCCAACCAACAGAATAACACAAATGCTACCTTTTGGTGCCCGGCTGGAGAACATACTGGCGATCACGACGCATCACTCTGTCTGTTATCTGTTATTTTATTGCAGCTCATTTTATATTATTATCTGTTGTCCATCTATCAAACTTATCTCTTTCTCTGTCTTTCTCTGCTTGTCTTGTGGATTGTTTTCACACAACACCTCCATTTTACATGAGCCCAATAAATTCCTACAGTTTATCTACAGGAGAAGGTAATTGCCAGGAAAATATCAAGCCAGCTAGAGAGGCAAGTTGTTTTCCCACCTACACTGGGTGGGTACCGTTCAAAAAGAGAAACCTGGACCAATGAGCAGTTTTGCCCATGATGTCTATGAAGGTTTCCACTCAGGCATTGAAACCTTTGCTGCAGCGATTGATCTTGAGGACGCGTACAAGAGAGTACCATTGGACTTTTTAATACTTCAGCTTCTTGAACTCAAAGTAAGTCCATTCCTCCTTAGTTGGATCGCTGTAGCCCTCTTCCAACGGAAAGTAGTTTTTAGATGTGGCAGTTGGACTTCGGAACCAACAACAATATATCCTGGCCTACCACAGGGATCACCATTATCTCCGATACTGTTCAACGCCTACACAGTGAGAATCACAAGTGAGCAGATCACTGGACCTGGCAGGACATTGTCATATGCCGATGATGTTTTAGTGTATCGTCAGGGTAAGGATAGAGAGCAGGTTGCTGTGGAACTACAAACCGAACTCAATCGCATAAGTACTTGGTGTGATGAAGCTGGGGCAATGGTCAACCCAACAAAGGCAACAGTGACTTGGTTCTCGTTGAATAATCATATTGTCAACACTCCAACACCAACTGTAAAGCTGTGTTCAGAGACGGTGGAAAGAACGCAGGCAATGAATTACCTGGGGATATGGTTTGATCGAAGCCTTGCTTATAATGATCACATAGACCAGATGATAACAAAGGCCAAGCGGGATTTGGCTGCGATGCGGGTGATGGCGGCAGCAAACTGTGAGCAGCGCCATCTATGTCTTCTGTACGAGGGACTGGTCATGTCTGTTTTTGAGTATGCAATGGCAATCCTGACTCTCAGCCGTAAGCAGATAGAAAGGATGGAAAGGATACAGAATGAAGCTATGCGCATTATTCTTGGATGTACAAGAGATACAGCATGCAGGGCGATGCGCTACCTTCTTGATTTTCCAACCATTGAAGATAGAATACAAGTTTGCAGAGCACGCGCCTACCTCAGAGTTAACGCAAACACACAACATCCACTGCATAGTGAAATTATGAAGGTGAAGGGCAGCAGGTTAAAAAGAGGACGGTCGTGGATGGGTCAAGCCGAAGACATTCTTCAACAGGTGTGTTCACTTGAGGACTTAGAACCTGGCGAGGAGTGGGTACAAGTGCCAACAGATTTCTGCACATCCTTTTCAGTTTGCATCCAACTAGATAGAAAATGCAGACAAGAAAATCCGGCTGCTGTGGAGGCTGAAGTACAAGCGTTGATTTTCGAGAATTCGCTAGACGGTGATGCTGTCATCTACACAGATGGGTCGGTCGTCCGACATGTGAGAAGCTCATGGGCCTTTACGGCTCGGGCCAGGAGGGAGAATTGTGAAGGAGGACTCTGGTGCTTTCACTGAAACCACAAGTAGCCTGACTATGGAAGTCATGGCAGTAAGTAAAGCAATAACATGGCTCGAGACACAGACATTCACTAGGGCATGTTTCCTTAGCGACTCAATGAACATGATCAGGAGGATAGAGGAGGGGTCGATCCGAAGAGAATGGTTGCTGCCTCTCGGAGCGGTCTCGGCTGGCAAAGATTAGTTTCATCTTCGTGCCAGGGCATGCGGGAGTACAAGGAAATGAGCGGGCTGACAAGCTCGCAGGTGAGGCTACTGTGGAGGGCGGATGCGCCATGGATCAGGCTGACATTCTGAATGCTCTACGAGAAGTAAGACTTTTGCGTGAACCAAGTGATGACTGTGAATCTACAACCATGGCCAGACTGCGAGAACAGCAAATTAAAAGAGGTGTGGCCAAACAAGAACACTACGCAGGAAGCCAAAGAAGATTGATAAACCAAGCGCAAAACTGGTGTCGTTAGCCGCTACACGCTGCGGGATTTGCTGAGGAGGGGATCCGAGCACTTATGGACTGAATGGTTCGATGTGCAATGAGGATGATCTTTCGACTAACTAACTAACTATAGTGGTCTAGTAATTGTAGATGCCAATACATAAACAGTTGTTTTCTTTTCTATCCGCGGCATTCTCAATATTCTTATCAAATACATCATCTCCACTGTGTCACTTTCCCCATCACTCCTTTACTAATTGATCAGAAGTTGCATGTGCACAATCGAACATGTTCTTCTTTTCAGTTTAAGTGAATGTATGTTCTTAAGTGCAATGAAACAATGAATGAGAAGAATAGCAAGCCAGTGAAGTATGTAACATATACATTTGCGAGCCAAGTATCGCACATATCAAAGCAGTAACAGTCTACACTATAAACGTCAAGTTATATGGCTCAGTTATCACAGGGCTAATATAAACAGCATACCGCACAATTCATTCACATTTAGATCCATGGAATTACACGCGACACACCCTGCTGTAAGTGATTAAGGGAATAGCTGAAGGAAAGCACACCAAGTGCCTTGAACACACGACACACCCTGCTGTAAGTGATTAAGGGAATAGCTGAAGGAAAGCACACCAAGTGCCTTGAACACACGACACACCCTGCTGTAAGTGATTAAGGGAATAGCTGAAGGAAAGCACACCAAGTGCCGTGAACACACGACACACCCTGCTGTAAGTGATTAAGGGAATAGCTGAAGGAAAGCACACCAAGTGCCTTGAACACACGACACACCCTGCTGTAAGTGATGAAGGGAATAGCTGAAGGAAAGCACACCAAGTGCCTTGAACACACGACACACCCTGCTGTAAGTGATGAAGGGAATAGCTGAAGGAAAGCACACCAAGTGCCTTGAACACACGACACACCCTGCTGTAAGTGATTAAGGGAATAGCTGAAGGAAAGCACACCAAGTGCCGTGAACACACGACACACCCTGCTGTAAGTGATTAAGGGAATAGCTGAAGGAAAGCACACCAAGTGCCTTGAACACACGACACACCCTGCTGTAAGTGATGAAGGGAATAGCTGAAGGAAAGCACACCAAGTGCCTTGAACACACGACACACCCTGCTGTAAGTGATGAAGGGAATAGCTGAAGGAAAGCACACCAAGTGCCGTGAACACACGACACACCCTGCTGTAAGTGATGAAGGGAATAGCTGAAGGAAAGCACACCAAGTGCCTTGAACACACGACACACCCTGCAGTAAGTGATGAAGGGAATAGCTGAAGGAAAGCACACCAAGTGCCTTGAACACACGACACACCCTGCTGTAAGTGATTAAGGGAATAGCTGAAGGAAAGCACACCAAGTGCCTTGAACACACGACACACCCTGCTGTAAGTGATTAAGGGAATAGCTGAAGGAAAGCACACCAAGTGCCTTGAACACACGACACACCCTGCTGTAAGTGATTAAAGGAATAGCTGAAGGAAAGCACACCAAGTGCCTTGAACACACGACACACCCTGCTGTAAGTGATTAAGGGAATAGCTGAAGTAAAGCACACAAAGTGCCTTGAACACACGACACACCCTGCTGTAAGTGATGAAGGGAATAGCTGAAGGAAAGCACACCAAGTGCCTTGAACACACGACACACCCTGCTGTAAGTGATGAAGGGAATAGCTGAAGGAAAGCACACCAAGTGCCTTGAACACACGACACACCCTGCTGTAAGTAATGAAGGGAATAGCTGAAGGAAAGCACACCAAGTGCCTTGAACACACGACACACCCTGCTGTAAGTGATTAAGGGAATAGCTGAAGGAAAGCACACCAAGTGCCTTGAACACACGACACACCCTGCTGTAAGTGATTAAGGGAATAGCTGAAGGAAAGCACACCAAGTGCCGTGAACACACGACACACCCTGCTGTAAGTGATTAAGGGAATAGCTGAAGGAAAGCACACCAAGTGCCTTGAACACACGACACACCCTGCTGTAAGTGATGAAGGGAATAGCTGAAGGAAAGCACACCAAGTGCCTTGAACACACGACACACCCTGCTGTAAGTGATGAAGGGAATAGCTGAAGGAAAGCACACCAAGTGCCGTGAACACACGACACACCCTGCTGTAAGTGATGAAGGGAATAGCTGAAGGAAAGCACACCAAGTGCCTTGAACACACGACACACCCTGCAGTAAGTGATGAAGGGAATAGCTGAAGGAAAGCACACCAAGTGCCTTGAACACACGACACACCCTGCTGTAAGTGATTAAGGGAATAGCTGAAGGAAAGCACACCAAGTGCCTTGAACACACGACACACCCTGCTGTAAGTGATTAAGGGAATAGCTGAAGGAAAGCACACCAAGTGCCTTGAACACACGACACACCCTGCTGTAAGTGATTAAGGGAATAGCTGAAGGAAAGCACACCAAGTGCCTTGAACACACGACACACCCTGCTGTAAGTGATTAAGGGAATAGCTGAAGGAAAGCACACCAAGTGCCTTGAACACACGACACACCCTGCTGTAAGTGATGAAGGGAATAGCTGAAGGAAAGCACACCAAGTGCCTTGAACACACGACACACCCTGCTGTAAGTGATTAAGGGAATAGCTGAAGGAAAGCACACCAAGTGCCTTGAACACACGACACACCCTGCTGTAAGTGATTAAGGGAATAGCTGAAGGAAAGCACACCAAGTGCCTTGAACACACGACACACCCTGCTGTAAGTGATTAAGGGAATAGCTGAAGGAAAGCACACCAAGTGCCTTGAACACACGACACACCCTGCTGTAAGTGATTAAGGGAATAGCTGAAGGAAAGCACACCAAGTGCCTTGAACACACGACACACCCTGCTGTAAGTGATTAAGGGAATAGCTGAAGGAAAGCACACCAAGTGCCTTGAACACACGACACACCCTGCTGTAAGTGATTAAGGGAATAGCTGAAGGAAAGCACACCAAGTGCCTTGAACACACGACACACCCTGCTGTAAGTGATTAAGGGAATAGCTGAAGGAAAGCACACCAAGTGCCTTGAACACACGACACACCCTGCTGTAAGTGATTAAGGGAATAGCTGAAGGAAAGCACACCAAGTGCCTTGAACACACGACACACCCTGCTGTAAGTGATTAAGGGAATAGCTGAAGGAAAGCACACCAAGTGCCTTGAACACACGACACACCCTGCTGTAAGTGATTAAGGGAATAGCTGAAGGAAAGCACACCAAGTGCCTTGAACACACGACACACCCTGCTGTAAGTGATTAAGGGAATAGCTGAAGGAAAGCACACCAAGTGCCTTGAACACACGACACACCCTGCTGTAAGTGATGAAGGGAATAGCTGAAGGAAAGCACACCAAGTGCCTTGAACACACGACACACCCTGCTGTAAGTGATTAAGGGAATAGCTGAAGGAAAGCACACCAAGTGCCGTGAACACACGACACACCCTGCTGTAAGTGATTAAGGGAATAGCTGAAGGAAAGCACACCAAGTGCCTTGAACACACGACACACCCTGCTGTAAGTGATTAAGGGAATAGCTGAAGGAAAGCACACCAAGTGCCTTGAACACACGACACACCCTGCTGTAAGTGATTAAGGGAATAGCTGAAGGAAAGCACACCAAGTGCCTTGAACACACGACACACCCTGCTGTAAGTGATTAAGGGAATAGCTGAAGGAAAGCACACCAAGTGCCTTGAACACACGACACACCCTGCTGTAAGTGATTAAGGGAATAGCTGAAGGAAAGCACACCAAGTGCCTTGAACACACGACACACCCTGCTGTAAGTGATTAAGGGAATAGCTGAAGGAAAGCACACCAAGTGCCTTGAACACACGACACACCCTGCTGTAAGTGATGAAGGGAATAGCTGAAGGAAAGCACACCAAGTGCCTTGAACACACGACACACCCTGCTGTAAGTGATGAAGGGAATAGCTGAAGGAAAGCACACCAAGTGCCGTGAACACACGACACACCCTGCTGTAAGTGATGAAGGAATAGCTGAAGGAAAGCACACCAAGTGCCTTGAACACACGACACACCCTGCATGTAAGTGATGAAGGGAATAGCTGAAGGAAAGCACACCAAGTGCCTTGAACACACGACACACCCTGCTGTAAGTGATTAAGGGAATAGCTGAAGGAAAGCACACCAAGTGCCTTGAACACACGACACACCCTGCTGTAAGTGATTAAGGGAATAGCTGAAGGAAAGCACACCAAGTGCCTTGAACACACGACACACCCTGCTGTAAGTGATTAAGGGAATAGCTGAAGGAAAGCACACCAAGTGCCTTGAACACACGACACACCCTGCTGTAAGTGATTAAGGGAATAGCTGAAGGAAAGCACACCAAGTGCCTTGAACACACGACACACCCTGCTGTAAGTGATTAAGGGAATAGCTGAAGGAAAGCACACCAAGTGCCTTGAACACACGACACACCCTGCTGTAAGTGATTAAGGGAATAGCTGAAGGAAAGCACACCAAGTGCCGTGAACACACGACACACCCTGCTGTAAGTGATTAAGGGAATAGCTGAAGGAAAGCACACCAAGTGCCTTGAACACACGACACACCCTGCTGTAAGTGATGAAGGGAATAGCTGAAGGAAAGCACACCAAGTGCCTTGAACACACGACACACCCTGCTGTAAGTGATTAAGGGAATAGCTGAAGGAAAGCACACCAAGTGCCTTGAACACACGACACACCCTGCTGTAAGTGATTAAGGGAATAGCTGAAGGAAAGCACACCAAGTGCCCTTGAACACACGACACACCCTGCTGTAAGTGATTAAGGGAATAGCTGAAGGAAAGCACACAAGTGCCTTGAACACACGACACACCCTGACAGAAGTGATGAAGGGAATTAGCGAAGGAAAAGCACACCAACTGCCTGAAACACACGACACACCTGCTGTAAGTGACTAATGGGAATAGCTGAAGGAAAGCACACCAAGTCGCTTGAACCACGAACCCCCTGCTGTAAGGAAATAGGAATGCTGAATGAAAGCCCACCAAGTGCCTTGAACACACGACACACCCTGCTGTAATGATTAAGGGGATATAGCTGAGGAAAGCACACAAGTGCCTCTTCGGTGAAACACACGACACACCTTTTGTAAGTGATTAAGGGAATAGCTGAAGAAAGCAACCAAGTGCCTTGAAACACAAGACACACCTGCTGTAAGGGATGAAGGAATAGCGAAGGAAAGCACACCAAGTCCCTTGAACACACGACACCCCCTGCTGTAAGTGATTAAGGGAATAGCTAAAGGGAAAGCACACCAAGTGCCTTGAACACACGACACCCCTGCTGTAAGTGATTAAGGGAATAGCTAAAGGGAAAAGCACACAAAGTGCCTTGAACACACAAACACACCCTGCTGTAAGTGATTAAGGGAATAGCTGAAGGAAATCACACCAAGTGCCTTGAACACACGACACACCTGCTGTAAGTGATGAAGGGAATAGCTAAAGGGAAAAGCACCCCAAGTGCCTTGAACACACGACACACCCTGCTGTAAGTGTTTAAAGGGGAATAGCTGAAGGAAAGCACACCAAGTGCCTTGAACACACGACACACCCTGCTGTAAGTGTTTTAAGGGAATAGCTGAAGGAAAGCACACCAAGTCCCTTGAACACACGACACCCCCTGCTGTAAGTGATTAAGGAATAGCTGAAGGAAAGCACACCAAGTGCCTTGAACACACGACACACCCTGCTGTAAGTGATTAAGGGAATAGCTGAAGGAAAGCACACCAAGTGCCTTGAACACACGCCACACCCTGCTGTAAGTGATTAAGGGAATAGCTGAAGGAAAGCACCCCAAGTGCCTTGAACACACGACACACCCTGCTGTAAGTGTTTAAAGGGGAATAGCTGAAGGAAAGCACACCAATTGCCTTGAACACACGACACCCCCTGCTGTAAGTGATTAAGGGAATAGCTGAAGGAAAGCACACCAAGTCCCTTGAACACACGACACACCCTGCTGTAAGTGATTAAGGGAATAGCTGAAGGAAAGCACACCAATTTGCCTTGAACACACGACACACCCTGCTGTAAGTGATTAAGGGATTAGCTGAAGGAAAGCACACCAAGTGCCTTGAACACACGACACACCCTGCTGTAAGTGATTAAGGGAATAGCTGAAGGAAAGCACACCAAGTGCCTTGAACACACGACACACCCTGCTGTAAGTGATGAAGGGAATAGCTGAAGGAAAGCACACCAAGTGCCTTGAACACACGACACCCCTGCTGTAAGTGATTAAGGGAATAGCTAAAGGAAAGCACACCAAGTGCCTTGAACACACGACACACCCTTCTGTAAGTGATGAAGGGAATAGCTGAAGGAAAGCACACCAAGTGCCTTGAACACAGACACACCCTGCTGTAAGTGATTAAGGGAATAGCTGAAGGAAAGCACACCAAGTGCCGTGAACACACGACACACCCTGCTGTAAGTGATTAAGGGAATAGCTGAAGGAAAGCACACCAAGTGCCTTGAACACACGACACCCCCTGCTGTAAGTGATGAAGGGAATAGCTGAAGGAAAGCACACCAAGTGCCTTGAACACACGACACACCCTGCTGTAAGTGATGAAGGGAATAGCTGAAGGAAAAGCACACCAAGTGCCGTGAACACACGACACACCCTGCTGTAAGTGATGAAGGGAATAGCTGAAGGAAAGCACACCAAGTGCCTTGAACACACGACACACCCTGCTGTAAGTGATGAAGGGAATAGCTGAAGGAAAGCACACCAAGTGCCTTGAACCACGACACACCCTGCTGTAAGTGATGAAGGGAATAGCTGAAGGAAAGCACACCAAGTGCCGTGAAACACGACACACCCTGCAGTAAGTGATGAAGGGAATAGCTGAAGGAAAGCACACCAAGTGCCTTGAACACACGACACACCCTGCTGTAAGTGATTAAGGGAATAGCTGAAGGAAAGCCACCAAGTGCCTTGAACACACGACACACCCTGCTGTAAGTGATTAAGGGAATAGCTGAAGGAAGCACACCAAGTGCCTTGAACACACGACACACCCTGCTGTAAGTGATTAGGGAATAGCTGAAGGAAAGCACACCAAGTGCCTTGAACACACGACACACCCTGCTGTAAGTGATTAAGGGAATAGCTGAAGGAAAGCACACCAAGTGCCTTGAACACACGACACACCCTGCTGTAAGTGATTAAGGGAATAGCTGAAGGAAAGCACACCAAGTGCCTTGAACACCGACACACCCTGCTGTAAGTGATTAAGGGAATAGCTGAAGGAAAGCACACCAAGTGCCTTGAACACACGACACACCCTGCTGTAAGTGATGAAGGGAATAGCTGAAGGAAAGCACACCAAGTGCCTTGAACACACGACCCCCTGCTGTAAGTGATTAAGGGAATAGCTGAAGGAAAGCACACCAAGTGCCTTGAACACACGACACACCCTGCTGTAAGTGATTAAGGGAATAGCTGAAGGAAAGCACACAAGGGCCTTGAACACACGACACACCCTGCTGTAAGTGATTAAGGGAATAGCTGAAGGAAAGCACACAAGGGCCTTGAACACACGACACACCCTGCTGTAAGTGATTAAGGGAATAGCTGAAGGAAAGCACCCAAGTGCCTTGAACACACGACACACCCTGCTGTAAGTGATTAAGGAATAGCTGAAGGAAAGCACACCAAGTGCCTTGAACACACGACACACCCTGCTGTAAGTGATTAAGGGAATAGCTGAAGGAAAGCACACCAAGTCCCTTTGAACACACGACACACCCTGCTGTAAGTGATTAAGGGAATAGCTGAAGGAAAGCACACCAAGTGCCTTGAACACACGACACACCCTGCTGTAAGTGATTAAGGGAATAGCTGAAGGAAAGCACACCAAGTGCCTTGAACACACGACACCCCTGCTGTAAGTGATTAAGGGAATAGCTGAAGGAAAGCACACCAAGTGCCTTGAACACACGACACACCCTGCTGTAAGTGATTAAGGGAATAGCTGAAGGAAAGCACACCAAGTGCCTTGAACACACGACACACCCTGCTGTAAGTGATTAAGGGATTAGCTGAAGGAAAGCACACCAAGTGCCTTGAACACACGACACACCCTGCTGTAAGTGATTAAGGGAATAGCTGAAGGAAAGCACACAAAGTGCCTTGAACACACGACACACCCTGCTGTAAGTGATGAAGGGAATAGCTGAAGGAAAGCACACCAAGTGCCTTGAACACACGACACACCCTGCTGTAAGTGATGAAGGGAATAGCTGAAGGAAAGCACACCAAGTGCCTTGAACACACGACACACCCTGCTGTAAGTGATGAAGGGAATAGCTGAGGAAAGCACACCAAGTGCCTTGAACACACGACACACCCTGCTGTAAGTGATGAAGGGAATAGCTGAAGGAAAGCACACCAAGTGCCGTGAACACACGACACACCCTGCTGTAAGTGATTAAGGGAATAGCTGAAGGAAAGCACACCAAGTGCCTTGAACACACGACACACCCTGCTGTAAGTGATGAAGGGAATAGCTGAAGGAAAGCACACCAAGTGCCTTGAACACACGACACACCCTGCTGTAAGTGATGAAGGAATAGCTGAAGGAAAGCACACCAAGTGCCGTGAACCACGACACACCCTGCTGTAAGTGATGAAGGGAATAGCTGAAGGAAAGCACACCAAGTGCCTTGAACACACGACACACCCTGCAGTAAGTGATGAAGGGAAAAGCTGAAGGAAAGCACACCAAGTGCCTTGAACACACGACACACCCTGCTGTAAGTGATGAAGGGAATAGCTGAAGGAAAGCACACCAAGTGCCTTGAACACACGACACACCCTGCTGTAAGTGATTAAGGAATAGCTGAAGGAAAGCACACCAAGTGCCTTGAACACACGACACACCCTGCTGTAAGTGATTAAGGAAATAGCTGAAGGAAAGCACACCAAGTGCCTTGAACACACGACACACCCTGCTGTAAGTGATTAAGGGAATAGCTGAAGGAAAGCACACCAAGTGCCTTGAACACACGACACACCCTGCTGTAAGTGATTAAGGGAATAGCTGAAGGAAAGCACACAAAGTGCCTTGAACACACGACACACCCTGCTGTAAGTGATGAAGGGAATAGCTGAAGGAAAGCACACCAAGTGCCTTGAACACACGACACACCCTGCTGTAAGTGATTAAGGAATAGCTGAAGGAAAGCACACCAAGTGCCTTGAACACACGACACACCCTGCTGTAAGTGATTAAGGGAATAGCTGAAGGAAAGCACACCAAGTGCCTTGAACACACGACACACCCTGCTGTAAGTGATTAAGGGAATAGCTGAAGGAAAGCACACCAAGGGCCTTGAACACACGACACACCCTGCTGTAAGTGATTAAGGGAATAGCTGAAGGAAAGCACACAAGGGCCTTGAACACACGACACACCCTGCTGTAAGTGATTAAGGGAATAGCTGAAGGAAAGCACACCAAGTGCCTTGAACACACGACCACACCTGCTGTAAGTGATTAAGGGAATAGCTGAAGGAAAGCACACCAAGTGCCTTGAACACACCGACACCCCCTGCTGTAAGTGATTAAGGATAGCTGAAGGAAAGCACACCAAGTGCCTTGAACACACGACACACCCTGCTGTAAGTGATTAAGGGAATAGCTGAAGGAAAGCACACCAAGTGCCTTGAACACACGACACACCCTGCTTAAGTGATTAAGGGAATAGCTGAAGGAAAGCACACCAGTGCCTTGAACACACGACACACCCTGCTGTAAGTGATTAAGGGAATAGCTGAAGGAAAGCACACCAAGGGCCTTGAACACACGACACACCCTGCTGTAAGTGATTAAGGGAATAGCTGAAGGAAAGCACACCAAGTGCCTTGAACACACGACACACCCTGCTGTAAGTGATTAAGGGAATAGCTGAAGGAAAGCACACCAAGTGCCTTGAACACACGACACACCCTGCTGTAAGTGATTAAGGGAATAGCTGAAGGAAAGCACACCAAGTGCCTTGAACACAGCGACACACCTGCTGTAAGTGATTAAGGGAATAGCTGAAGGAAAGCACACCAAGTGCCTTGAACACCGACACACCCTGCTGTAAGTGATTAAGGGAATAGCTGAAGGAAAGCACACCAAGTGCCTTGAACACACGACACACCTGCTGTAAGTGATTAAGGGAATAGCTGAAGGAAAGCACACCAAGTGCCTTGAACACACGACACACCCTGCTGTAAGTGATTAAGGGAAAAGCTGAAGGAAAGCACACCAAGTGACTTGAACACACACACACAATTCAGATTCAGAGAGCTATGTCTAACCTGGCACCAAGAGGTACAACAGGCATCATCATCAACTTCATCATCATCCTTATCATTATCCTCCTCCTCCTCCTCATCATCATCATCATCATCATCATCATCATCATCATCATCATCACGGAGCAGATCCTGTGAAGAACGTTGATCTCATCACAGCGCGCCCAAGAGCTTCTCGATCTCTGGCCATTACTCATGTACCCTCATGCGCCAGATCTGCAATGTCTTGTGTCCATCTCCGTGCTGATCGAACCCTGCCTCTTCTTCCAATAACAATGCCTTTCTTCAATGTTCTTTCTCCGTGGAGTCTCTGTGAAGAAGTGGTCAAACCGTCTGCAACGCGCTCTGAAGGTAGGGGGTTCGATTCCGGGCCGCGTCATTCGGTTCAAGAGTGAATATTCTTGGAGACTCCTGGGGGTCGTCGTTGGAGTTACGGAGTTCGTGCTGTGTGCGACGCTTTCGGCTTTAAGACTTTTTTAAGACTGTTCTTTCTAAGCCACAGTGATTTTTAAATATGACGAAAAGGTTTACGTTTTCCTTACTGTTTATGAGCCAATGTTTTGCGATGTTTAGTTCCTGTAGAATGTCGGTAGTTTTCTCCTACTCGGTCCGCGGTGTTCTAAGAATGTGTCTTCAGCATCAGAGCTCATAAACCCCAACCTTCTCTTCTTTAGTACCCTGGACATTTACTAAACAAGCTGAACAGCTAATAAATGCTTTTGATTATAAATGTTAAAGACGAGTTTTGTGAATATCTTGGATACAGAAAAGAACAAATGAATCCATACGACAAAGATCTGAATATTAAAGAAGGTTGGCTACTAAAGACGATACAATAAAGAAAATTTAAATATTGTGGTCACTTGAAACGTCGGGAAAGTTTGGAGAGAACAATAATGGAGGAGTATATGCCAGGAAGAGGAAGATCAAAGAGAAGATGGGTGCAGGATGTGGCAGATGATCTCCAGATGGGTGTATCGGACGCGGGACATCTTGCTTATGACCGAGAAGTTTTCCGGAAGGTTGTTATGGGAGCGATGTTCTGCAAAGTACATCCTATTGAATGAATGAATGAATGAATGAATGAATGAATGAATGAATGAATGATAAACATGCATATTCTCACACACTGTACATTCACGTGTTTGCTAGTGTTGTCCCATAGGTTACAACGAGGGCGAGTCAATAAATAAGTCACACAGTTATGTGGGATGGCAGGTAAATATAGTTGATGTTTTCTACAGATGTCATTAGGTGACAGCAACATCGAACTTGATATTCCCGTTCGTCAGGTGGCGCTAGGTGTCTCACACGCTTGCGCAGCGCATAAACAAAATGGTATCTGTACTTACGGAGTGTACAACCGCATACGGCTAAATTAAGTCAGGAGAAAATTAACCAAGGTGGGAAGTTCTGGAACATCCACCTTACAGCCCCGAATAAGCCCCTAGCGATTTCCACTTTTTTGGTCCACTGAAAACTCACCTTGGTGGGAGACATTTCGCGAATGACGTCGAAGTTGAATGTGAAGTGAAACCGTGGTTGAGAAAACAGAGCACACAGTTCTATGCAGCCGATTTGGGAGGACTGATAAAACGATGGGATAAGTGCATCAATGTTGGTGGAAATTAAGTTGAGAAATAAAGGGACAATGTATGTATAAACATAAACTGGTTTCAAGTTGTTATCTTTTTTTAAGTTATTTTTCTACAGCCATTTGTGACATACTTATTGACTTCCCCCTTATTACTGTCTAATATATGCAATGTTATGGCCAGTCTGCGGCTGACCACTGTTGAACCGTCCCCATGTTTTTGATGAAGGAGCCATGATATTAACAGCTCGGGGCGTTTTCCATTTCTAAGTTGCGAACTATGATCTCTGGGCGCTACGTAGTTCTAGAACAGATGCCAGGTTAGGAATAATTGTCTGTGGTATTTAAGATACCACAGACAGATATTCTTAACCTGGCGCTATACAGATTGATGGAGACCGCGGACAGTTTTTCTTAACCGGACGCAGACAGATATAACAGAGGACGCAATTATAATTAGTTGTCGTTATTCGCGGTTTCAGCTTTGCGGCAACGGATCACCCAGTAATGCTCCGTTCCTATACCAGTGAATATTACACAAAATGCTCCTCACTGCCCCATGTTAGAGACAGAATGAGAACGTTTTAACATTTGGAAATATGAAGGTGTTAGAGAGAAAGTTGAAGCAATTGGGAAGCTGAGGTTGTCAGAGAGAAAGTTGTAGCAAATTGGAATATGAAGGTGTTAGAGACAGAAGGAGAACGTTGTAACAGTTGGGAAGATGAAGGTGTTAACATTGAAAACGAATATAATGACTGGACAGAGTGACCTGACACTGACGAACGGTCAAACCTATCACGAACACTCCGAACATATGCTTGTGAAACAACATAATAGCCTTCACCGCATCTCACACGATAATAAAAATATACGTGAGAATACGGATTGAATCCTTATACCTGGACCGATTCTCTTCCCAAATCCGAGGACGATTCAGATTCATGCAGTTAATACCAACGAATTTTCTGTAAAGTGACAAAGAAACTGGTCAACTCACATCCCTCAACCGAACAACGTAATCGTATATGCTACGAACAAAGTAATCTTATGACGGACAATATATCTAACGAGATTACCCTTACATGCACTTGTAATGCCATGGCATTTAGCGACGGAGAGATATAAAGTGACATTTGACTTGCATTTACACATGAGATTATGAGACCAGTTCCTTTTCTCAGCACCTTCATTGTGTACCGGGATAATAATGAATATTACCCATTTCATTGTAGGTAATAAAACAAATTAGGTATGTGTAACTACAGCTAACAAGTGAGAGATAATAAACACAGACACAGACAAAGACAGAGTTTTTGTTTATTATCTCTCACTATTTTACATACCTTACAACGAACTCCACTTCGGAATGTGTGTACACCGAGTCTTTGTTTATTATCTCTCACTATTTTACATACCTTACAACGAAGGCCACTTCGGAATGTGTGTACACCGAGTCTTTGTTTATTATCTCTCACTATTTTACATACCTTACAACGAACTCCACTTCGGAATGTGTGTACACCGAGTCTTTGTTTATTATCTCTCACTATTTTACATACCTACAACGAACTCCACTTCGGAATGTGTGTACACCGAGGTCTTTGTTTATTATCTCTCACTATTTTACATACCTTACAACGAACTCCACTTCGGAATGTGTGTACACCGAGTCTTTGTTTATTATCTCTCACTATTTTACATACCTTACAAAGAAGTCCACTTCGGAATGTGTGTACACCGAGTCTTTGTTTATTATCTCTCACTATTTTACATACCTTACAACGAAGTCCACTTCGGAATGTGTGTACACCGAGTCTTTGTTTATTATCTCTCACTATTTTACATACCTTACAATGAAGTCCACTTCGGAATGTGTGTACACCGAGTCTTTGTTTATTATCTCTCACTATTTTACATACCTTACAACGAAGTCCACTTCGGAATGTGTGTACACCGAGTCTTTGTTTATTATCTCTCATTATTTTACATACCTTACAACGAAGTCCACTTCGGAATGTGTGTACACCGAGTCTTTGTTTATTATCTCTCACGTTTTTACAAACCTTACAACGAACTCCACTACGGAGTGTATGAACACTGTAGCTTTGTTTATTATCTTTCACTTGTTCGCATGAGTTACCGTACCTATCTGTTTTTATTTCCTATTGTTAAATCCGGTTGCAGTCATTACTTCTCTTACCCATTTAACTGGATCAAGCCCAGTTGTAATAACCAACGTCCTAACTCTCGCAAATCGTGTATTTGTCGGTTGAGTACACATTGCATTTCGTTACCCTGCCCTGATCAAATTCAGAGACAAATCAGATTAGTTGGGGTACCCAGGCATGAGGTGAAACGCCTGTATGTCTGTCACATTGCTGTCATAAAAGCGGGAGAATTACCCACTGGCGGGAAGTTGTTATATAATGAAAACGATATGTGAAATTACGAGTCCCTTGGGATATTCATTAAACCGTATTACAAAATACCGACGGGGATGTTTTGTTGTTTGTTTTCCTTCTGTTATCTCTCACATAGAGTTTTTTTTTGTTTTTTTAAAAAAAATCAAATTACGGAGACAGATATAGTGCATCTTTACAATCTTACAAATAAGGTTTCTTTTATCTTCATCATGTTACAGAGAAGGTGTTTTCCTAATTTCGTTATCGTATGGAGAAGATCTCTCCCTATCTTCATCATCTTGCAGTGACGTCTCTCCCTCTCTTCATAATCGTACATAGAGGGTCTCTGTGGAACTTCACCATATTACAGAGACGGTCTTTCAATGTCTTCATAATTTTACAGAAAAGGTATCTCCCTCTCTTCATTATCTAACGGAGAAGGTATCTTTCTGTCTTGGTTATCTTATAGAGAAGACATCTACCTCTTGTCATCATCTTACTGAGAAGGTCTCTATGTATGTTAAACATCTACCATAGAAAGCTTTCTGTATCTGTGTCATCTTACAGAGAGGGTGTCTTAGCCTCTTTGTGTCTTAGCCCCTTTGTGTCTTAACCTCTTTGTATCTTAGAGCGTTGTCTAACCTTCTGTGTGTCGTAGCCTCTTTATGTCTAGCCTCTTTATGCCTAGCCTCTTTTCCAGCAACAATATTATAAACAACATTGTCCCTAATAAGATCCATTCTTTGGGAACCCATGAGATCTATGAAATACCCTGAGAAATACATTCATATGTAGCTTTTGACACTCGTAGAAGTAGCGAAATGAAGCCAATAATCAGAGAGCACATTAGTCAATGCAACAATTGGACATCTCTAGTGACCACTTCGTGAACGGAATCTGCTGCCTTCAGATGACGACAGCGCTTCGCTTAAGGAAAAAAGTAGTTCGAATTATGCCCATCTAGACAGCCCTCGTTCTAAGAGAGCAAAGAGCGTGTAACGAACTAAGCTGTGTTTTAATGAAAAGTACCTTTCGCTTCTTCTTAAAGCTAATATATTATGGCGTTGGTTGGTATGATTAAAAGAGGCCTATTGTCCAGTTCAGTACTTTATGACCTAGCTGATGTTTCTTTATAACTTCCTGATTCACTTGCCGTCCACGGCATATAGCCTCTATCCTCATGATTTGTCACGGATTCTTGTCTCGCATGTCATCTGTTATTTCTGATGTTTCCTCCAGCCACGATATTCAGTGTTTAGCATCTTCTCAAAATGACTTTATCTGATAATTACTTTATCATAATTTACTCTTCTCATATTGTCTTCTAAACAGTCTTATGACGACAAAAATAGAACGCGTAAAAGAATATAGTATGTGTACAGAATGTAGAATATATACAAAAATGTAGAAAGTCTACAGAATAAATAATTTCCAAAAGTATTAGAACACTGTGTATACTGTGCAATGAATGCAGAATGTCAAGAAATATAACATATCCACATAATGTATGTTGTTCAAAGTATGTAGAATGCCCAAATTTAAACAATGTTGATGAATATGTGAATAATGTAGACTGTCCACTAAATGTAGAACTTCTAAACAATGTAGAATGTCTAAAAAATGTAGAATGTCTAAACAATGTAGAATGTATAAACAATATAGAATATCTGAACAATGTAGAATGTCTAAACAATGTAGAATGTCTAAACAATGTAGAATGTCTAAACAATGTAGAATGTCTAAACAATGTAGAATGTCTAAACAATGTAGAAGGTCTAAACAATGTAGAATGTCTAAACAATGTAGAACTTCTAAACAATGTAGAATGTCTAAACAATGTAAGATGTCTAAACAATGTGGAATGTCTAAACAATGTAGAACTTCTAAACAATGTAGAATGTCTAAACAATGTAAGATGTCTAAACAATGTGGAATGTCTAAACAATGTAAGATGTCTAAACAATGTAGAATGTCTAAACAATGTGGAATGTCTAAACAATGTAGAACTTCTAAACAATGTAGAATGTCTAAACAATGTAAGATGTCTAAACAATGTGGAATGTCTAAACAATGTAGAACTTCTAAACAATGTAGAATGTCTAAACAATGTAAGATGTCTAAACAATGTGGAATGTCTAAACAATGTAAGATGTCTAAACAATGTAGAATGTCTAAACAATGTAGAATGTCTAAACAATGTAGAATGTCTAAACAATGTAGAATGTCTAAACAATGTAGAACTTCTAAACAATGTAGAATGTCTAAACAATGTAAGATGTCTCTAAACAATGTGGAATGTCTAAAATAGAATTCTAACACTGTAGAATTTCTAAAACTAGATGTAATGTGAATTGTCTAAACAATGTACAATGTAAGTCTAAACAATGTAGAATGTCTAAACAATGTAGATGTCTAAACAATGTAGAACTTCTAAACAATGTAGAATGTCTAAACAATGTAGAATGTCTAAACAATGTAGAATGTCTAAACAATGTAGAACTTCTAAACAATGTAGAATGTCTAAACAATGTAGAATGTCTAAACAATGTAGAATGTCTAAACAATGTAGATGACTTCTAAACAATGTAGAATGTCTAAACAATGTAGATGTCTAAACAATGTAGAATGTCTAAACAATGTAGAACTTCTAAACAATGTAGAATGTCTAAACAATGTAGAATGTCTAAACAATGTAGAATGTCTAAACAATGTAGAATGTCTAAACAATGTAGAATGTCTAAACAATGTAGAATGTCTAAACAATGTAGATGTCTAAACAATGTAGAATGTCTAAACAATGTAGAATGTCTAAACAATGTAGAACTTAAAAACAATGTAGAACTTCTAAACAATGTAGAACTGTCTAAACAATGTAGAATGTCTAAACAATGTAGAATGTCTAAACAATGTAAAATACTAAACAATGTAGAATGTCTAAACAATGTAGAACTTCTAAACAATGTAGAATGTCTAAACAATGTAGGATGTCTAAACAATGTAGAATGTCTAAACAATGTAGAATGTCTAAACAATGTAGAATGTCTAAACAATGTAGATGTCTAAACAATGTAGAACTTCTAAACAATGTAGAATGTCTAAACAATGTAGAATGTCTAAACAATGTAAGATGTCTAAACAATGTAGAACTTCTAAACAATGTAGAATGTCTAAACAATGTAGAATGTCTAAACAATGTAGAATGTCTAAAGAATGTAAGATGTCTAAACAATGTAGAACTTCTAAACAATGTAGAATGTCTAAACAATGTAGAATGTCTAAACAATGTAAGATGTCTAAACAATGTAGAACTTCTAAACAATGTAGAATGTCTAAACAATGTAGAATGTCTAAACAATGTAGAAATACTAAACAATGTAGAATGTCTAAACAATGTAGAACTTCTAAACAATGTAGAATGTCTAAACAATGTAGGATGGTCTAAACAATGTAGAATGTCTAAACAATGTAGAATGTCTAAACATGTAGAATGTCTAAACAATGTACGATGTCTTAAACAATGTAGAACTCTCAAACAATGTAAGAAGTCTAAACAATGTAGAATGTCTAAACAATGTAAGATGTCTAAACAATGTAGAACTTCTAAACAATGTAGATGTCTAAACAATGTAGAATGTCTAAACAATGTAGAATGTCTAAAGAATGTAAGATGTCTAAACAATGTAGAACTTCTAAACAATGTAGAATGTCTAAACAATGTAGAATGTCTAAACAATGTAAGATGTCTAAACAATGTAGAACTTCTAAACAATGTAGAATGTCTAAACAATGTAGAATGTCTAAACAATGTAAAATACTAAACAATGTAGAATGTCTAAACAATGTAGAACTTCTAAACAATGTAGAATGTCTAAACAATGTAGAATGTCTAAACAATGTAGAATGTCTAAACAATGTAGAATGTCTAAACAATGTAGAATGTCTAAACAATGTAGAATGTCTTAAACAATGTAGAATTCTAAACAATGTAAGAATGTCTAAACAATGTAGACTGTCTAAACAATGTAGAATGTCTAAACAATGTAGATGTCTAAACAATGTAGAATGTCTAAACAATGTAGAATGTCTAAACAATGTAGAACTGTCTAACAATGTAGAATGTCTAAACAATGTAGAATGTCTAAACAATGTAGAAGGTCTAAACAATGTAGAATGTCTAAACAATGTAGAATGTCTAAACAATGTAAGAACTGTCATAAACAATGTAGAATGTCTAAACAATGTAGAATGTCTAAACAATGTAGAATGTCTAAACAATGTAGAATGTCTAAACAATGTAGAATGTCTAAACAATGTAGAACTGTCTAACAATGTAGAATGTCTAACAATGTAAGATGTCTAAACAAATGTAGAATGTCTAAACAATGTAGGAATGTCTAAACAATGTAAGATGTCTAAACAATGTAGAATGTCTAAACATGTAGAATGTCTAAACAATGTAAGATGTCCTAAAACAATGTAAGATGTCCTAAACAATGTAGGAATGTCTAAACAATGTAGATGTCTAAACAATGTAGAATGTCTAAACAATGTAGAATGTCTAAACAAATGTAAGATGTCTAAACAATGTAGAATGTCTAAACAATGTAGGAATGTCTAAACAATGTAAGATGTCTAAACAATGTAGAATGTCTAAACAATGTGAGAATGTCTAAACAATGTAAGATGTCTAAACATGTAGGAATGTCTAAACAATGTAAGATGTCTAAACAATGTAAGACTGTCCTAAACAATGTAGGAATGTCTAAACAATGTAAGATGTCTAAACAATGTAGGAATGTCTAAACAATGTAGATGTCTAAACAATGTAAGATGTCTAAACAATGTAAGATGTCTAAACAATGTGGAATGTCTAAACAATGTAGAATGTCTAAACAATGTAAGATGTCTAAACAATGTGGAATGTCTAAACAATGTAAGATGTCTAAACAATGTAGAATGTCTAAACAATGTAGAATGTCTAAACAATGTAAGATGTCTAAACAATGTAGAATGTCTAAACAATGTAGAATGTCTAAACAATGTAAGATGTCTAAACAATGTAGAATGTCTAAACAATGTAGAATGTCTAAACAATGTAGAATGTCTAAACAATGTAGAATGTCTAAACAATGTAGAATGTCTAAACAATGTAAGATGTCTAAACAATGTAGAATGTCTAAACAATGTAGAATGTCTAAACAATGTAGAATGTCTAAACAATGTAGAATGTCTAAACAATGTAGAATGTCTAAACAATGTAGAATGTCTAAACAATGTAGAATGTCTAAACAATGTAGAATGTCTAAACAATGTAGAATGTCTAAACAATGTAGAATGTCTAAACAATGTAGAATGTCTAAACAATGTAGAATGTCTAAACAATGTAGAATGTCTAAACAATGTAGAATTTCTAAACAATGTAGAATGTCTAAACAATGTAGAATGTCTAAACAATGTAAGATGTCTAAACAATGTAGAATGTCTAAACAATGTAGAATGTATTAATACTATAGAATAGAAAATGTAGAATGTCTAAACAATGTAAAATACTAAACAATGTACAATGTCCAGAGAATATTAAACGTCTAAATAATGTGGAATATCCAAAGAGTATGGCGTGTCCAAAGAAAACAGAATGTTCAAAGGATGAAGAAGCTTTTGTAAATGTAGAATTTCCACAGAATGTAAAATGTTGTGAAAAATAAAATTTCTACAGGAGCTGCTGGCAGAGTGGCTAGAATGTCGGATTCTCCTTCGGGAGACACGGGTTCGAATCTTCGGTAAGGTGAGGAGTTTTTTTTTTCTGTCGGGGGCAAAAAGAACACACTAACCTGCATAGTTCGCGGCGTCTGCACTAGCCAGGTGGCCTTAATTCCTCAGGCTCAAGACCCCCCCCCCCCCTGCACTACACCGCAAGGTACTATATTGGCAGTAAATGACAATTTTTTTGGTGTTGACAGAATGTACGCTATTCAAATAATGTAGATTGTCTAAATAATGTTGAATGTGCCTAGTGTGCAGAATTTCTACAGAATGTAACATGTCCACATAGTGTTAAATGTTCACGGAATGTAACACTTTCACAGATTAGGGAATGTCGACAGAATCCACATAATGTAGCATGTACGCAGAATATAGAATGTCCACAGAATGTAGAATATCCACAGAATGTAGCATGTCCACTGAATGACATTCTGTTGACAGTTTACACTCAGTGGGCATTCTACATTATGTGAACAGCCTACATTCTATGGACATTTTACATTCAGTGGCAATTTTACATTATGTAGACATTATATGTCTACAATCTTTGGCATCTAACACGTACAACATACACATTTGTCACATCTGTCGCATACAGCAGACACATATAAGCTGTCACATCTGACAGAGATACGATTCAGGCGGTTGGTTGACAAGGCTAATGATGACACCTTTCCCCTGTAGATTAAGGTAGGTGATAAACCTGTCTAGTGATGCCAGAATTTCATCGTAGTTTGATAAGACTTAGCTAATGAGGATACCTGTTTTCGGTGTCTAGTTTGCCGTGATTAGAAAAAAAAAACAACAACATATTCCTCGGCCATGGACCTTTCGTTAATAAGAATGTTGAAATTCCGGCATATCATCATTTTCCAGTATTTTGTGTTGTACACAATTTTTTCCTCATAACAGTCTTTCGAAATGTTTCTGTGTCATAAACTAGATATATTGCCTCTGCCGCTTCCATTTATCCACATAATTTAGAATGTTCTATTATATCTACTAAATCTTGAATCCATATACGACGTAGTCTTCCTCTTGTCTTCTTTTCTGGTACGCGTCCCTGTGTAGTTACATGTTCCAGACATTTATCTCGGACAGTTATATACACAGCCAAAACATGTTAATTTTCTTAATTTGATCTGTCTTAACATCTTCATTAATATTGAGTTTATGCCTGCTTAGTTTACTCTAGAAGAAAGGTAACACCATAATCTGGAACGAAACAGGTTGCAGAAGCTGCGGGATCAGCAAAGCAATACTCTAACTGTTCGCCTATCGGAGTTTCCACACTAGACAAGTTGCCGACTGGGGCCTTGTTTGTTCTGCCATGACATGTAGTCTTAAGTTGCATTTCCTCGCACTTCGATAAGGCTTGCCCTCCCAATTGCGCCCTAAGCCGCTGACACAATGTGGGGCGTGAGGATTAGTGAGCCCAACATTCGGTGCTAAAAGAAAGTATGTAGTACCATCTACTGTCAAACGGTAGCTCAGTCGCATCTGATTAACACCTGACACCACAGAGAGAAACATCTATTGTTAACAGCTGACACCACAGAGAGAAACATATATTGTTAACAGTTAACAGCTGACACTACAGAGAGAAACATCTATTGTTAACAGCTGACACCACAGAGAGAAACATCTATTGTTAACAGCTGACACCACAGAGAGAAACATCTATTGTTAACAGCTGACACCACAGAGAGAAACATCTATTGTTAACAGCTGACACCACAGAGTGAAACATCTATTGTTAACAGCTGACACACAGAGAGAAACATGTATTGTTAACAGCTGACACCACAGAGAGAAACATTTATTGGCAGTTGAAATGTGGTTACTGATGACAATGTAAGGAATGCATGGGGTGGGCAGAAAACCCAATGAGCAGTCATACATGGGAAACATGGACAATGCGTCATACGAATATCCCCATATGTGATTCGTCCACATATTCAACAACAAGCGAAGAGATCCAATACTAATGGTACCAGTGGCAATCGGATTAGATATTCGTGTGGCCTTTCCTGAGAGTACTGACTCGGTTAGATCCCCTGATCATTCCTATTGTACCCGACCAGATCTGTCTTATCAAGTACCAATACTTCACCCAAAGATGCAGATCCTAACAATTTCTCCAAGTATTTCTTAGTCGGTCTTCCTGGCCTATGGGTTAGCGACTTTCTCCGTAAATCCCGTTTATCCAAGTGAGCAAACGCGGCTGCGCGAGAATCGGTAGTGATTCTCGCTGCGCTCGTTACTTACGGGATATGTGAGCCGGCCGCTAAGAAAGCAATGGCAAACTGCTGAGCGTAATCTTGCCAAGAAATCAACAACAGCGGTAAAATGCTGGTGTTGACAGCGATGTCCTGTAATAGGATATGCGGGGGCGGGGGGGGGGGGAAGAAGTATTACTCAACACATGGTCATGCCCTGGGGAAAAGATCCATATCTTTGATTTTTTTTTTTTTTTAAACTTGAAGCATGCTACCCTGCATGTAGCACACCTGTCTTCACCCTGATCAGTATACTCTGTGAGTCCTGTACAATAAGCACATGTGTGTGTGTGTGTGTGTGTGTGTGTGTGTGTGTGTGTGTGTGTGTGTTGCATGTCATCCGGGCAGCAGACCGTCGCTTTGACTGCCTCCACCTCCATTCTCAAACCTGATGTTATTGTATTAAATTTGATGAATATTGCGAATACCTTGGACTGAGTAACTAACAACGAATACCTGTAATAGGCTAACTGTAGGATAAGATAAACAATAGTCTTTGGTCGATTAACGAGAAGTGAAGCATGGATAACATCGTGACAACAATACCGAACAATAGTAGAAGAGTTGAGTTGAGTTGAGTTGAGTTGAGTTGAGTTGAGTTGAGTTGAGTTGAGTTGAGTTGAGTTGAGTTGAGTTGAGTTGAGTTGAGTTGAGTTGAGTTGAGTTGAGTTGAGTTGAGTTGAGTTGAGTTGAGTTGAGTTGAGTTGAGTCAAGAACCGACATCATTGCACTGGGGGTATCCCTGTAAGCGCTAAGTCCTCATCTTCAACATCCAGCGATGAGGTCCAATACTAATGGTGCCCATTATAATCTGATTATATATCCGCCTTGCTTTATTTCTGAGTTACGACTGTCGACCAGATTCTCTGACGGTAGAAGAGTCAGGGGCAGACCGAAAGATATCATGCTGGAGGGTAAAGCATGGTAGTATGGATCAATATAATCAATGTAATTTATCCAGGACATAGATCTGTAGAAATACGTAAACGCCAACCCAGTTTGTCGAGGAGCATAGTGGTGATCATGACGCTTGTCCGTGAAGTCTCTATAATATCCTAATTATTAATGCACGTGCTTTTTTCTCTATACAACCCTGCCCCAAATATCGACACCAATAAATTACATCCAATTAGCAAAGTAAATAAACAGACATGCACATCTCTGGAAATAACACTGAAAATGACCCGTTATTAAACATCATATCAACATCATATCTCAGGCAGAGTTTTAATACTCGACAAAGCACGTTGTTTGGAGGTATAGTGTCATCTTTACATGTACGAGAGTTCCGTCACGCGCTACCATAAAGTGGAGTGTAACAATTATATCCCAAGTGGTTTTTTTTTTTAGTTACACAACAAACAGCGTCACAAAACGAAGAAAACTGATGTGTAAATTCCCTGTTTGAATTTCTCCGGCCAGTTATTTCTTGGCAGAATTAGTTGGAAAATATTGCTTCTTTGAAATTAGTTGCTGGGGGAAGCCACTGAGGCCATCGCAATAAATTCATCTCGTGGCTCATGCTGGGTGCCGTGAGGGCCATGTTTGCTGAGTCTGACATGTTGCCAATAACTTCCAGTACAGATGCTTACCCGTGGCATGAAGTCAAGCTGTTTTGCATTCATCTATGTCGACCATCTGTCTACTATGTTGCAGTAACAGAATAATAGTTCTCTTTCTGTCTGTCTGTCTCTCTCTCTCTCTCTCTCTCTCTCTCTCTCTCTCTCTCTCTCTCTCTCTCTATCGTCCTCTCTCTCTCTCTCTCTCTCTCTCTCTCTCTCTCTTTCGTGGGGGTAGGTGTGGGATGTACAGGTGGATGACGGATGTATGTGAGGATGGGGGATGTGTGTTTGGCTGGGTGGTTGGGGTGTGTGTGGGTGGGAGGGTAGATGAGAGATGCATGTGTTTATGGGCGGGTGGGTGATGTGTGGGTGTGAGTGGTTGATGGATGAGTACGTGAGTGGGGGGATGTGTGTGAGAGATGAGTGTATGGTTGGGTGATGTGTGTGTTTGTGGGAAGATGTGCGTGAGCGGCGGATGTGTGTGGGTGGGGTATATGTGGGTGGTAGAGGGTGTGTGGGTGGGAGGTGTGTGTTTTTTGGGTGTTTATGGGTGGGGGATATGTGTGAGCAGGTGGGGAGATGTGTTTGTGGGTGGCGATGTGTGTATAGGTTGGGGATGTGTAGTTGAGAGGTGGCGGATATTGGGTGGGTGAGTAGGTGTAGGTTGGCTGATGTGTGTGTGGGTGGGTGAGGAAAATTGTAAGGGTGCGGGATGTATGTGTGGATAGGTGCGGGATGTGTGGGTTGACGGGGATATGTGTATGTGGTTTTGTGATGTGTGTTTTGCTGGGTGGTTGCGGGTGTGTGGGTGGGTGGTGGAGAATATGTGGGTGGGTGTGTGCGTGTCGGTTATGGGATGGGTGGGGGATGTATGTGTGGGTTGGGAAATATGTGTGGGTGGGGGATCAGTGGGTTTGTGGTGGTATGTATGTTTGCCTGAGTCTGTGTGAGTGCGCAGAGGTATGTGTGGGTGGGCGGAGGTGTGGTGGGTGGGGGATGTGTGGGTGGCTGAGGGATGTGTGGGTGCCTGCGGGGTGTGAGGGTGGATTGGGGATGTGTCTCACAACATTGCAATATGCACTGCTTATGTTTACAACTTTCATTTGACAATGTTGTTTTTTTTCCCCCATGTGAATGTACCATGCGTAATATGCATTATGTGTGCTTACAAAACCCATTTGACAATGTTTTTTTCCCCCTATGTAAATGTAACATGCACATTTGATGAATGAAAGATGAGTGATCGAAAGGGCCGAATGTAAGACGGGCCTGCGTGCCCAATTTGTTACCCTTTTAAAATAAAGTTTGTTCGTTCGTTCGTTCGTTCGTTCTCTCTATCGCGATTTATCTGTCTCTCCCTCGCCAACTTTTCCTAACTCTTGTAACATCATTCAGCAATGATATACCTTATATTGAGGAGTCTTCAGATAGTTCCTGCCATCATTAGCGATGATGGACTTCATATTGAGGAACCTTCAGATAGTTCCTGCCATCATTTCGTAATGATAGACCTTATATTGTGGAACCTTCAGATAGTTCCTGCCATCATTTAGTAATGATAGACCTTATATTGAGGAGCCTTCAGATAGTTCCTGCCATCATTTAGTAATGATATACCTTATATTGAGGAGCCTTCAGATAGTTCCTGCCATCATTTAGTAATGATAGACCTTATATTGAGGAACCTTCAGATAGTTCCTGCCTGTCGCGGAATTCTTGGAGTGTCGATCGATGAAAGACTGTCACGCCATTCGTCTACAGGCGGCCGCCATTCTTTGATGTTGGGGACAGACTGTCCTGATGAGAGTCGGCGGGATCTTTTGTTGTGGGGGAGAGATTTCTCCAGATCACAGGCCGGCGGGACTGTTTGGAGTACCGGGAGAAATTCCTCAGATCGGGGCGGGACAGCCGACCGGTTGTTTGCATCGAGTCGGAAAAGGAGAGGGGAAAAATAGTTTCTCGACACCTAGTGTCTAGTCAGATTTGTGACGTCATTCAGACACAGTTTTAAAACAGCCTGGACGGACACCTTTGGCGGGAGTCGACCAGATGTTGTGAGGCAACAAGGACGTGTTTGATGTTCCTGTTCTGATTATGGAGAGACACCACGGTGTCTTATGTTGATTTACATCGGCGGACATTTGACCATTGTGTGATTTAGTGGTCTCGATTTCAGACGGGAATAAATATATGGTATTTAATTAAATAGATCCAAATTATATGATTCTTAGAAGTCGAGCGTAGTAATGTGCGTTGTGAGAACTGATTATAGGAGCGTTGGCAGCAGTAGGCTGTCGCGTTGCTTAAACTAGCTAGTGTGAGATATCAATTAACTCAATGAGTTAAGAACAGGGATAGGGGAAATGTCAAATGGTAAGGATCTTCCAGTAGGTTATCTACTGGGTATCTGCGCTTTTCTTTTAGTCTTTCCTTGTCTTACCATGACTCAGACCGATGTGATGAGCTCCTCTGCCTTATGACAGAGATTATTTCTCTGTTAAATATCTGAGTGCGGCCGTCGGCCTACACTCACCTAATGAAGGTCGGAATCGGGTTGCTCTCACCGGGTGTTCTCTCTTCAATAGGTTCCACTGTGTTTACCGGGAAGGCTAGCGGACAGGTTGTGGAGGAAGATTGTGGCTCGATCATTGAAGGCGGTTTTCGCTTAGCGGCCTTTGCCTTGGGCCCATAACCCAGAGGGTCTGCAAGAACCTGGCCTCTGCTGAGCAGGAACCGACGATCATCTAAGAGTGATTCCTCCATGGTAGTTCTCATCATATTAGAGTCAAGATACTAACAATACCACCAGTAACAGGGACAATAGTATTTATATAGAGAAATTAACAATTAACATTTCGCTGTGCAAATGGTGAGTTCCTGTGGGGAATTAACAATTAATATTGTGTTATCCAAATGGTGAATTCCTGTGAGAAATTAACAATTAACATTTTGTTTCAAAGTGACAGTAAACATTTATTTTACTGTACAAGGATTATCCGATCACAGAACTTTTAGTGACATATTAGTTACACTGTGTGTGTCGGATTCATGATCAGTAATGGGCTACATCCACCATTGGTGACCAGGCATCCGGACTATCCAAGAGTCACTGGAGGAAGTTGACACCTGGCCGGAGAGACGCATCATTTGGTGAGGTCCTTCTGTACTTGATCTATGGTGCTGTTGTGTGGCCGGTACTGTGATGAAAGCAGACTTTGATCCTGAGCTGTTCGGTCTGATTCTACATACACCATAGATTATACGACAGACATTCTACACATACACTTTGCACATACCTGAATTTGTTCTTTAATAAATTAATTTGTCATTTTGTTAGAAGCTCGAGTTGTGTAGTATGTTTTGGAAAATAATGAGAGGAGGCATGGTCCAGTGGTAAGAAGAAGAAGAAGAAGAAGAAGAAGAGAGAGAGAGAGAGAGAGAGAGAGAGAGAGAGAGAGAGAGAGAGAGAGAGAGAGAGAGAGAGAGAGAGAGAGAGAGAGAGAGAGATCCAATGACTGATGGGGTTTTGTGGACAGATATCCAGGAGATCCTCAAGATAATGATATGGAGTTAAAAGAATGTGGGTGTTGATTCCCCTCACCCCGGAGACGACACTTATTACGACACTGCCATCATTTAGTAATGATAGACCTTATATTGAGGAGCCTTCAAATAGTTCTTGCCATCATTTAGCGATGATAGACCTTATATTGAGGAGCCTTCAGATTGTTCTTGTCATCATTTAGCGATGATAGACCTTATATTGAGGAGCCTTCAGATAGTTCTTGTCATCATTTAGTAATGATATACCTTATATTGAGGAGCCTTCAGATAGTTCTTGCCATCATTTAGTAATGATAGACCTTATATAGAGGAGCCTTCAGATAGTTCCTGCCATCATTTAGTAATGATAGACCTTATATTGAGGAGCCTTCAGATAGTTCCTGCCGTCATTTAGTAATGATAGACCTTATATTGAGGAGGCTTCAAATAGTTCCTGCCATCATTTAGTAATAATAGACCTTATATTGAGGAGGCTTCAGATAGTTCTTGCCATCATTTAGTAATGATAGACCTTATATTGAGGAGCCATCAGATAGTTCCTGCCATCATTTAGTAATGATAGACCTTATATTGAGGAGGCTTCAAATAGTTCATGCCATCATTTAGTAATAATAGACCTTATATTGAGGAGGCTTCAGATAGTTCTTGCCATCATTTAGTAATGATAGACCTTATATTGAGGAGCCTTCAGATAGTTCATGCCATCATTTAGTAATGATAGACCTTATATTGAGGAGCCTTCAGATAGTTCCTGCCATCATTTAGTAATAATAGACCTTATATTGAGGAGGCTTCAGATAGTTCTTGCTATCATTTAGTAATGATAGATCTTATATTGAGGAGGCTTCAAATAGTTCATGCAATCATTTAACAATGATATACCTTATATTTAGGGGGCTTTAGGTAGTTCTTGCCATCATTTAGTAATGATAGACCTTATATTGAGGAACCTTCAGATAGTTCCTGGCAACATTTAACAATGAAATACCTTATATTGAGAAGGCTTCAGATAGTTCTTGTCAACATTTAGCGATGATATACTCGGCTTTCTCTTGGTGCGTCATTTTCGTAAAAGTGCTGTGGAAGTTCGTTCCTGTTGATGGAGACCACAACTTGCGCAGCTGGGTGATGCTTTGTCTTCCCAGCTATTTCTGCAAAATACTGAGTATCTCGTCTGTGGGTTTAGCCTCCTCGAAGTTTCTTTGCTACAGCAAGATTTTTCCAGCGAAGTCCTCCGTTGTACTGTCCTCCTGTGCGGAGGCCCTTGGTGAGCTGCTTGGCTGCTTCTCATAGGTATGCTGCTGGCTTCAGCTGCTGCTTCTGGTGTCGGTGGACGTTCGGGAACAGCTTCATCTGGTGTTGATATTGGACTGCAGAGTGTCGCCACAGGATCAGTAGCACTAGTGGTCTTCCTCGCCACTGCCTTCTTCTTTCCGGCTGCGTCAATATAGTGTCTTTTTACGGCGTTTTTAGTGTAAGCCACCCTCTGCACTGTCAGTTGGTGGTATGCTTCTCGATAAAATATAGGATCCAGGGGAGTCGAACCGCCCACCTTCTGCTTACTAGCAGACTAAATTATCAATAGGGACTCGAACAGTTATTCTCCAAGCAACGACAACTCCTCGTTGTAGAAACAAGTGTATTTCGATGCATAAATTTTGGCAGACCTTAAGTTTCAGCTTTCATTTTTTTCTTTCTTTTCCCCCTCTAGCATGGATGAACATCAATACAGACAGTTAATTATGATGTTATTCGATGTCTACAAGTGCTGTGGGTAGTATTACACTCGTTGTTTACTTTATTTAATTCCCATACCAGGTCACGATAGAACAATTTAAAAAAGAAAAGAAAGCAAAAGCCAGGAAGCGGGGAACTGCTGTGGGTATGTGAGGTGTTAACACCATCACATTGTGTAGGTCTAAGTGCCTGGAGGAAGAGGTGGCCAGTACTTAGCTCACATAGCCGACAACGAGAACTGAGATGGACCCATCGGCCAACCGCGCTCAAGGCATTGTCAGCGACAGGTTCTAATCGCTTCACTATGTGCCCCCTGTAATCCCATACATGGGTAAAATGTTAGGGTACTCGAGTATACGGGACAGAGAGGGTGAACATGTGTGAGAGGGAACGAACGAACGAACAAACTTTATTTTCAAAGGGTTAAGGATTGGGCACGCAGACCCGTCTAACATTCTGCCCTTCTATCACTGTCTTTTATACATTATTTCATCCATACATCATTCAAGGCTAACAGAGAACAGCTACAATATAAAAGATATGCATTATAAAGGCATGGGCAAAATGCGAACATCAATACTACACGACTCAGTAATATTATATAATGGTGTGACACTTGTTATTAGCCATGTGAAATATACTGGTCTACAAAAAGGAGACAGCCTGTTATACTAGGGTTTTATTATTATTATCATTTCTATTATTAAGGGGGAAGATAATCCGTACTGAGATAGTATTCGAATAATTTGCGTTTATATGTATATGGATCGGTGATGTCTTTGATTTCGTGTGGAAGATTGTTCCACTGCTGAGCTTCAAAGTACGTTAAGCCTGTTTTGTATAAGTCAATCCTAGGCTTCGGAATGTGTAATATATTTAATCGTTATTGTGTCTAGTATTAATTTTAAACAATGGCCAAAGGTAATTTGGGGCATTCTGATGTAGGAGTTTGTGAATTAGTTTGATCTTATTGAAAAGCAGGCGTTTGCTGAGTGGTAGTAACTGAAGGCGTTTAATGCAGGCTAGAATTGTCAGATAAATGTTTGCTATAAATTAAACTCATGGCCCGTTTCTGGAATGCGTAATGTCGCTTGGTGCTTGAATTAGAACAACCGTCCCAAATTGTATAGCAGTGGTCAAAATGTGTCTGTATGTGAGAAGTATAGAATGTTTTCCTTGTGTCCTCATCAAGGAAATTTTTAATTTTGGCGAGTTGGTAGACTTTTTTCGCTGTTTGTTTAATGAGCGCTTGAACGTGGGAATTAAAAGTTAGGTTTCTATCAATGATTAGGCCTAATGTTTTGTGTTCAATTACACTTTCTACTGGCATGTTATCGATGAGAAGTTGAAGTGATGTGTGTGAATTTAGAGTTTGAAGTCTTTGTCTGGTTGTTAATAACATTGATTTTGTTTTAGTGCTGTTAATTTGCATAGGTTTGCATAGCTACACGTAACTACATTATTTAATTCTTGTTGCAAAGACGATTCCAACAAATTACAGTTTTCAGCGTTTGTATACACTGTACTGTCGTCTGCAAATAGATCGCAGGACGACAAAAGCTGCAAAGGTAGATCGTTAATATATATGGCCAAGAATATAGCCTTGCGGTACTCCAATATTGAAGGTAGTGGTTTGAGACAAAGATTTATTGTGTGATACTACTTGCTTTCTGTTTGATAGAACAGATATTATTAGAGTGACTACATTAGGGCCAATTTTCATTGTCTCAAGATTTTTAATTATAATAACATGGTCTATCATATCAAATGCTTTCCTGAAATCAATAAACACAGTTCAACATACACTGTTGTTGTTTATATTCTGGTGACAATTTTCTATCATGTTTGTTAGGGCCATATGGCAAGAATATTTTGGTCGACATCCTGATTGACTGTCAACAATAAACTTGTTGTGAACTAAATACTGTAATGTTAGTTTATGGATGTGTTTTACTAGTGGTTTAGATAGTGATGATAGTAAGGAAATGGGTATGTAATTGTTCGGGAGAGCATTGTCCAATGAACCAGATTTAAGAAGAGGGTACACTTTAGCGATTTTGAGAGCTGATGGAAAGTGGACTTTTTTGAGACACTGATTATATAATAGGTTAGTGATATACAGATCACTGGCGCAGCACAACGGAGAATCCGGTTGCGGATTCTATCTAACCCAGATGAGGTTGTGCTTTTTTAGGTTACTGAGGTAAGTGAATACTTCAGTGATTGTCATTAGCGGTATGTCAGAAAGAATATCCCGGGAGCATCTATTCTCTCAAAACGATGACAGTAAAGATAAGTTGCAAGAAGAATCTGGTATTTAAGCCTTCAACTGATCTATGTCAGTTTGAAAAAAAAAGAAATACTGAATTGGTCGCATATAATATGATTTGATGGCTAAGAATTTGGGAAGTTATACTTGTTAGGGAAAATCCTTAACCAAGTGCATAATATTAGATACCTAGGGGCATTTATAACATCAGATGGAAGATGTATAACAGAGATTAGGAGCAGAATAGGGCAGGCAAAAGCCGCATTTAAGAAAATGAAGAGTATCTTATGCAATAAGTCACTATCACTGAATGTAAGAAAGAGAGTGCTGAAATGCTATGTAGAACCAGTTTTGCTGTATGGCAGTGAATCTTGGAATGTAAATGAATAAATTAAGAAGAAATTAGAAGCAACAGAGATGTGGTTCCTGAGACGAATGTTGCGAGTTCCTTGGACTGCCAGAGTAACTAACGACTACTGCCTGAAACAGGCTAATGAAACTAGAACATTGTATACAACAATAAGACAGAGACAACATCTTTCTTCGGTCACGTGATGAGAAGAGAGGCATTGGAGAACATCGTAACAACTGGAAAGATCTAGGGGAAGAGAGGCAGAGGCAGACCAAGAGAAATGATGCTGGATGGATTGAGACGGTGGCATGGAGGAATATCAGCAGCAGAGTTGATCCAGAAAACCAAAGACCGAGATCTATGGAGAGCCATGATGATGATGATACTTGTTTGTCAAGGTGTTAATTACCTTCCATATATCCTTACATTTTGATTTATCCATTACTAAGTTATTAAAGTAATGTTTCTGTTCCCTTCGTATGGTATATTGAATTTTGTTTCTAAGAGTACGGTATGTGCTGAGATCCCGCTTTTTATGTGCTTTATCTCTGTCTCTCATAATTTCAAGTATTTCTTGGTTGATCTAACATGGTTTGACTTGATGTTTTACTGGAACTTCCTTGATTGGCACATGTCTATCAAACACATCAATAAAGGTCTTCATCCAGAATTCCAGAACATCATCCGGGTCAGGAAGTTGATACACATTGTCTAGAGGTGAACTGAGCAAGTCTTGTAAAATGCGTTTTGGCTGAATGTTTTGTGACTTCTATATTTTACACTTATGTGTTTATGTTTAGGAGTTTTAATTCCCTTTTTAGACCATGTGCAGCATAGTGGGTAGTGATTGCTCATTGCACAATTGGGTACGGGGAATTATATGATGTTGTCTGAGCAACTTACATAAATGTGATCTATGAGTGTTAAAGATGAGTTTGTTACCCTAGTATCTTGTTGTACTATTTGTTGGAAATTGTATGATGCAATTATATTTCCCCATATTATGTTGGATTTGTTGGTGTCAATGTTAGTGTCTCCGAGTAGTATAATTTCCTTCCCGGAAGCGAGAGAGAGAGGAGAGAGAGAGAGAGAGAGAGAGAGAGAGAGAGAGAGAGAGAGAGAGAGAGAGAGAAAGAGAGGAATAGAGAGTGTAAGAGAAAGTGTGAGATAGAGTGTGAGAGAGATTGAGAGCGTGAGAGTGCAGTTAAAACTATGGCTGCAATGGACACAGAGCAGAGCATGCTTTTCACACTATACCAGCACCTGATCCTCTCAGTAATTGATTATGGATTAGGACTGCTCACTGTCTCAGAGAGTCAGCTGGTGAAGTTAGAGCGCATACAGAACGAAGCTATGCGGGTCATTCTGGGATGCACCAGAGAAACCCCAATAGTATGCGTTACATCCTTGGTCTGCCGACTGTTGCTGGTAGGCTCAAGGTGATGCAGGAGAAGGCATACCTCAGAGTAGCTGCAGACACAGATCACCCACTGCATGAGGCGGTAGTCGCAGTTAAGGGTCAGCGGCTGATAAGAGGGAAATCATGGATGGCTCAGGCGGAGGATACGATCAGACAGGTGTGCCCCTTGGAGAACATTAGGCGAGGAAAGGAGTGGGTCAGAGAGCCAGCGGAGCAGTCAGACTTGTGCAGAGTTATAATCACATTAAGCTGGGAGTGCAGGGAGTGGCCAGCAGAGGCCACGGAAGTGGAAATCCAGCAACCAATTCAGGACAGTGCTCACATGGGTGATGTGATTATCTACACAGATTGTTCGGTGTCAAGAGGTGAGAGAAGTGGCTGGGGGTTCATAGCCAAACCCATGGTCGACGTTTGATGCAGGAGAGCCTGGCTTAGGAATGGAGGTGGAGGCAGTCACTGCGGCTCTCCGCTGGATGGAGAATACGACACACACACACACACGCACACACACACACACACACACACACACACACACATCGTGATTGTAACTGACACAGAAAACATGCTGACGATGGTGAGGACGGGCAGGCTTCGTGCGGAGTGGCTTGCTTCGCTTCGGAGGTCACGGGTGACAAGCATCGCCTGGATCTTTTCTCCGGGGCATGCCGGTGTGCTGGGAAATGAACAGGCGGACAAATTGGCTGGCTCTGCAGAACTTGGTGGAGTATTGATACATGACAAGGCAGACGTGGTTGCTGCATTGTGGGAGCACGTGTACACCTCGGAGGAGCAAATGGATTACCATGGTCTGGCAAGAATGAGACAGCGAGGAGTGACGAGGGGATCTGGCCGACGTTCAACGCTCAGAGGAAAGGCGAGAGGACATATAATCAGATTGCTACTGGTACTATTGGTGTTGGAACTCTTCACTGGCTGCTGAGGATGGGGACGGAGCGCTTATGGGAATGCTCCGAATGCTGTGATGTCGATTCCTAAATCAATCAATCAATCAATCAGAGAAGAGAAAGTAAAAGAGATAGTGAGATAAAAAGATAGAAAATACAGAAAGAGATACATAAATAAAGATTAAGTGAGACACAAAGAGACAGAACGCGGGATGAGAAATATAAAGGGAAAGAGATAGAGAACAAGAGCTTGAGAGAGAGAGAGTGTGTCTGAGAGAGTGAGAGAAAGAAGAGAGAGAGAGAGAGAGAGAGAGAGAGAGAGAGAGAGAGAGAGAGAGAGAGAGAGAGAGAGAAGAAAGATGGAAAGGATATAAAAGCATCTGAAAAATGACAATGAAATTCAACCTTCATGCGTCACGATCAATTGGATTATCAAACACTATACGTAAACAAAACACAACAAAAAGTAAGGAAAGGCCAAACAGAGATTGGCCAGATAACGCTCAGAAATTGACAGCAACGACCTCGGCAGGAAATGGACATGTGGAGAATAGACAGACTCTTGTGGGAACATGTCGTAAGGAGGACATTATAGATTGTGTCGCAACGACCTTAAGAACTATTGGGAAAGAATAAAAACATGCACACACAAACATGCACAAGCACTCACAGAAACACCCAGACACACATACGACGTGTACACACACACACACACACACACACACACACACACACACACAAGACAGAGGCACACCTTGCCGTCTTGCTTCACAAAAGGCAAAATAACAACAACCCATGGCAATAGTAAATATCGGACCAATTCGCTCGATAAATGTTCATCTGCAATGGATGCATGTGAACACATGGTCATTTCCACTGTCTCGCACCGTCTGGCGCCTCACACACCCAGTGTGTGTGATATACATGCACATATACAGGTGGGCAAATATACATAAGTAATGTCCAATGATGTACAGACCAGATGGAATCAGAGGAAGAGGACGACCACGTAAACGTTGGACGGAGGGAATAACAGAGTCCATGGGAATATCGTTATATGAAGCCCATAATCGGGCACTCTCACGATGTTTATACTTCACCTCGACACCGCAAGGTACAAGAGGAACATGATGAGATTAGATGAATGTCCACTGCTTGCAGACTTTCAAAGAGTGTACAATAATCTAATAATGTAGAATGACCAAATAATGTTACATATATATGCATGGTGTAGAAAGTCTCCTGAATGTTGAATGTAAACAGGATGTAGAATGTCTAAATAATAAAGTGTCTAAATAATGTAGAATTTCTCCGTAACCCCGTATACTCTCGTGAGTACCGTGACGTGCGCGATAATCGGTAGCGGTTCTCTCCGCGTCGGTAACTTACGGGGTATGTGAGCTTGTCGCTCAGAAAGCAATGGCAAACTACTGAGCGCTAATCTTGCCAAGAAATCAAGAATCAGCTGAAACATGCTGATGTTGACAGCGATGTGCTGTAAAGGATATGCGAACAACAACAAAATAATGTAGCATGTTTATAAAATGTAGAATGACTACATAACGTACACTGTCTAAATAATGTACAATGACTAAATAATGTAGAATTACTAAATAATGTAGAATGTCCATATAATGTAGTATGTCAACAGGAAATACAATGTCTAAACAATGTAGGATGTGTAAACAATATAAGATGTCTAAACACTGTAGGATGTCTAAGCAATATGGAATGTCTAAACAATGTAGAAGACTAAACAATATAGAATGTCTAAAACAATGTAGAGGACTAAACAATATAGAATGTCTAAAACAATGTAGAGGACTAAACAATATAGAATGTCTAAAACAATATAGAAGACTAAACAATATAGAATGTCTAAAACAATGTAGAGGACTAAACAATATAGAATGTCTAAAACAATATAGAAGACTAAACAATATAGAATGTCTAAAACAATATAGAAGACTAAACAATATAGAATGTCTAAAACAATGTAGAAGACTAAACAATATAGAATGTTTAAATAATGTAGAAGACTAAACAATATAGAATGTTTAAACAATGTAGAAAACTAAACAATATAGAATGTTTAAACAATGTAGAAGACTAAACAATATAGAATGTTTAAACAATGTAGAAGACTAAATAAAATAGAATGTCTAAACAATGTAGAGGACTAAACAATATAGAATGTCTAAACAATGTAGAAGACTAAACAATATAGAATGTTTAAACAATATAGATTGTCTAAATAATGTTGAATGTCTAACCAATGTAGAGGACTAAACAATATAGAATGTCTAACCAATGTAGAAGACTAAACAATATAGAATGTATAAACAATGTAGAGGACTAAACAATATAGAATGTCTAAACAATGTAGAAGACTAAACAATATGGAATGTCTAAACAATATAGATTGTCTAAACAATATAGATTGTCTAAATAATTTTGAATGTCTAAACAATTTAGAATGTCTAAACAATGTAGAATATCTAAATAGTGTAGAATGTCTAAACAATGTAGAATGTCTAAACAATGTAGAATATCTAAACAATGTAGAATGTCTAAACAATGTAGAATGTCTAAAAATATGTAGAATGACTAAACAATATAGAATGTCTGAACAATGTAGAATGTCTGAACAATGTAGAATGTCTAAACAATGTAGAATGTCTGAACAATGTAGAATGTCTGAACAATGTAGAATGTCTAAACAATATAGAATGACTAAAATATGTAGAATGACTAAACAATGTAGAATGACTAAAATATGTAGAATGACTAAACAATGTAGAATGTCTAAACAATGTAGAATGTCTGAACAATGTAGAATGTCTGAACAATGTAGAATGTCTAAACAATGTAGAATGTATAAACAATATAGAATGTATAAACAATGTAGAATGTCTGAACAATGTAGAATGTCTAAACAATGTAGAATGTATAAACAATATAGAATGTATAAACAATGTAGAATGTCTGAACAATGTAGAATGTCTAAACAATGTAGAATGTCTGAACAATGTAGAATGTCTGAACAATGTAGAATGTCTAAACAATGTAGAATGTATAAACAATATAGAATGTATAAACAATGTAGAATGTCTGAACAATGTAGAATGTCTAAACAATGTAGAATGTATAAACAATATAGAATGTATAAACAATGTAGAATGTCTAAACAATGTAGAATGTCTGAACAATGTAGAATGTCTAAACAATGTAGAATGTATAAACAATATAGAATGTCTGAACAATGTAGAATGTCTGAACAATGTAGAATGACTAAACAATGCAGAATGACTAAAATATGTAGAATGTCTAAACAATGTAGAATGACTAAACAATGTAGAATGTCTGAACAATGTAGAATGACTAAACAATGTAGAATGACTAAAATATGTAGAATGTCTGAACAATGTAGAATGTCTGAACAATGTAGAATGTCTGAACAATGTAGAATGTCTAAACAATGTAGAATGACTAAAATATGTAGAATGTCTAAACAATGTAGAATGACTAAACAATGTAGAATGTCTAAACAATGTAGAATGACTAAAATATGTAGAATGACTAAACAATATAGAATGTCTGAACAATGTAGAATGACTAAACAATGTAGAATGTCTAAACAATGTAGAATGTCTAAACAATGTAGAATGTCTAAACAATGTAGAATGTCTAAAATATGTAGAATGACTAAACAATGTAGAATGTCTAAACAATGTAGAATGTCTAAAATATGTAGAATGACTAAACAATGTAGAATGTCTAAACAATGTAGAATGTCTAAACAATGTAGAATGACTAAACAATGTAGAATGTCTGAACAATGTAGAATGTCTAAACAATGTAGAATGTCTAAACAATGTAGAATGACTAAAATATGTAGAATGACTAAAATATGTAGAATGACTAAACAATATAGAATGTCTGAACAATGTAGAATGACTAAACAATGTAGAATGTCTAAACAATGTAGAATGTCTGAACAATGTAGAATGACTAAACAATGTAGAATGTCTGAACAATATAGAATGTCTGAACAATGTAGAATGACTAAACAATGTAGAATGTCTGAACAATGTAGAATGTCTGAACAATGTAGAATGACTAAACAATGTAGAATGTCTGAACAATGTAGAATGACTAAACAATGTAGAATGTCTGAACAATATAGAATGTCTAAACAATGTAGAATGTCTAAACAATGTAGAATGACTAAACAATGTAGAATGTCTGAACAATGTAGAATGACTAAACAATGTAGAATGTCTGAACAATGTAGAATGACTAAACAATGTAGAATGTCTGAACAATGTAGAATGACTAAACAATGTAGAATGTCTGAACAATGTAGAATGACTAAACAATGTAGAATGACTAAACAATGTAGAATGTCTAAACAATGTAGAATGTCTAAACAATGTAGAATGACTAAACAATGTAGAATGTCTGAACAATGTAGAATGACTAAACAATGTAGAATGTCTGAACAATGTAGAATGACTAAACAATGTAGAATGTCTGAACAATATAGAATGTCTGAACAATGTAGAATGTCTAAACAATGTAGAATGTCTGAACAATGTAGAATGTCTGAACAATGTAGAATGTCTAAACAATGTAGAATGTCTAAACAATGTAGAATGTCTGAACAATGTAGAATGTCTGAACAATGTAGAATGTCTAAACAATGTAGAATGTCTGAACAATATAGAATGACTAAAATATGTAGAATGACTAAACAATGTAGAATGACTAAAATATGTAGAATGTCTAAACAATGTAGAATGTCTAAACAATGTAGAATGTCTGAACAATGTAGAATGTCTGAACAATGTAGAATGTCTAAACAATGTAGAATGTCTGAACAATATAGAATGACTAAAATATGTAGAATGACTAAACAATGTAGAATGTCTAAACAATGTAGAATGACTAAACAATATAGAATGTCTGAACAATGTAGAATGTCTAAACAATGTAGAATGTCTAAACAATGTAGAATGACTAAACAATGTAGAATGTCTAAACAATGTAGAATGTCTAAACAATGTAGAATGTCTAAAATATGTAGAATGACTAAACAATGTAGAATGTCTGAACAATGTAGAATGTCTAAACAATGTAGAATGTCTAAACAATGTAGAATGTCTAAAATATGTAGAATGACTAAACAATGTAGAATGTCTAAACAATGTAGAATGTCTAAACAATGTAGAATGTCTAAACAATGTAGAATGACTAAACAATGTAGAATGTCTAAACAATGTAGAATGTCTAAACAATGTAGAATGTCTAAACAATGTAGAATGACTAAAATATGTAGAATGACTAAACAATATAGAATGTCTGAACAATGTAGAATGACTAAACAATGTAGAATGTCTGAACAATGTAGAATGTCTAAACAATGTAGAATGTCTAAACAATGTAGAATGACTAAAATATGTAGAATGACTAAACAATATAGAATGTCTGAACAATGTAGAATGTCTGAACAATGTAGAATGTCTAGATAATGTAGAATGTCAACCGGATGTAGAATGGCAACAGGATGTAAAATGTCCGCTGAATATAGAATTTCCACAGAATGTAGAATGCTAAATGCATGTTGCATGTCAAAGAAAACACGATGTCCATGGAATACATCATGTTCCTAGAATGTAAATTGCCCAAATAATGTGGAATGTCCACTTAATGCAGAATGTCCAGATGACGTAGAATGTCTAAATAATGTAGAATGTCAATATAATTGCGGTCGGGATAATACTCGACAGAGTCAGTATTATGAAAATATTGCTTCTTCGATATTAGTTGCTAATGGAAATCACTGAGGCCGTCGCAATAACTTCCTGACGTAGCTCATGCCATGTGCGGTTGATAGCTAATCGGCAATAACAATTAAAGGCATACAGAATTCCGAAATAGGAGATATGTGTGGATCTGGTGGGTTATGGATGTGTGAGAGGATAAGGTTGAGGTGCGGATCTGGTAGGGATGGGTATATGAGAGGATAAAGTCGACGTGTGGATCTGGCAGGGATGGATGTATGAGAGGATAAAGTCGACGTTTTAACAACCACTGGAACGACGCCAACACCTACAACTTACGGCATTGCTGCGACAGACGGAGCATCTGCGAATTTGCCCCGAACTTTTTTTTTTGCATATCCTTTACAGGACATCGCTGTCAACAGCAGCATCTTTCAGCTGTCTGTTGTTTTCTTGGCAAGATTACGCTCAGTAGTTTGCCATTGCTTTCTGAGCGGCCGGCTCAGTTATCCCGCAAGTCACCAGCTGAGGTAGAACCGCTTCCAGTTCTCGCCCGCTACGAGACTCCGCGTGATAAACGGGATTACGGAGAAAGTGGTGTAATCCCTAGGCCAGAGAGACCGGCACCCCGAACTTTACGATATCAATATTTAATCAACGGATCAGTCTGCCAATCAGTAACATAGTAATATATTCGCAAATAGTGGAGGCTCCTGGAGGGTCATGCGCCCACGTTCACTTGCTCTTGCTGATAGCCCAAATTATCAAATAGCGTTGTCAGGCTCGATGTTGAAGGGCCTCCAGATAGTCCTGGTCATTATTTAACGATACTAGACTCGATGTTGAATATAGATCAATTAGCCATTATCATCATTTATTGAGGGAAGTTCTGAAAGCGCGTGTCATCATATAGTGAAGAAAGACTTGATGTTGAAGGCCGATCAGATAGCCTGTGTCATTTATTGTAGGTAGACTCGATGTTGAGGGAAGTTCAGAAAGCGCCTGTCATCATTTAGTGAAGATAGACTTGATGTTGAGGGCTGATCAGATAGCCAATGTCATCATTTATTGTAGGTAGACTCGATGTTTAGGGAAGATCTGAAAGCGCGTGTCATCATTTAGTGAAGATAGACTCGATGCTGGGGTAGATCAGATAGCTCATGTCACCATTTAGTGAAAATAGACACGATGTTGAGCGGAGATCAGATAGTTAGTTAGTTAATTAGTTAGTAGACAGATCATCCTCATTGTACATCGAACCATTCAGTCCATAAGTGCCCGGATCCCCTCCTCAGCAAATCCCGCACCGTGTAGCGGCTAACGACGCCAGTTCTGTGTTGGTTTATCAATCTTCTTTGGCTTCCTGCGTAGTGTTCTTGTTTGGCCACCCCTCTTTTAATTTGCTGCTCTAGCAGTCTGGCCATTGTTGTAGATTCACAGTCATCACTTGGTTCTCGCAAAAGTCTTACTTCTCGTAGAGCATTCAGAATGTCAGCCAGGTCCATGGCGCGTCCGCCCTCCACAGTAGCCTCACCTGCGAGCTTGTCAGCCCGCTCATTTCCTTGTACTCCCGCATGCCCTGGCACGAAGATGAAACTAATCTTTGCCAGCCGAGACCGCTCCAGAGGCAGCAACCATTCTCTTCGGATCGACCCCTCCTCTATCCTCTTGATCATGTTCATTGAGTCGCTAAGGAAACAAGCCCTAGTGAATGTCTGTGTCTCGAGCCATGTTATTGCTTTACTTACTGCCATGACTTCCATAGTCAGGCTACTTGTGGTTTCAGTGAAAGCACCAGAGTCCTCCTTCACAATTCTCCCTCCGGCCCGAGCTGTAAAGGCCCATGAGCTTCTCACATGTCGGGCGACCGACCCATCTGTGTAGATGACCGCGTCACTGTCTAGCGAATTCTCGAAAATCAACGCTTGTACTTCAGCCTCCACAGCAGCCGGATTTTCTTGTCAGCATTTTCTATCTAGTTGGATGCAAACTGAAAACGATGTGCAGAAGTCTGTTGGCACTTGCACCCACTCCTCGCCAGGTTCTAAGTCCTCAAGTGAACACACCTGTTGAAGAATGTCTTCGGCTTGACACATCCACGACCGTCCTCTTTTTAACCTGCTGCCCTTCACCTTCCTAATTTCACTATGCAGTGGATGTTGTGTGTTTGCGTTAACTCTGAGGTAGGCGCGTGCCCTGCAAACTTGTATTCTCTCTTCAATGGTTGGAAAATCAAGAAGGTAGCGCATCGCCCTGCATGCTGTATCTCTTGTACATCCAAGAATAATGCGCATAGCTTCATTCTGTATCATTTCCATCCTTTCTATCTGCTATTGGCTGAGAGTCAGGATTGTCATTGCATACTCCAAAACAGACATGACCAGCCCCTCGTACAGAAGACATAGATGGCGCTGCTCACAGTTTGCTGGCAGCCATCACCCGCATCGCAGCCACACCCCGCTTGGCCTTTGTTATCACCTGGTCTATGTGCACATTATAAGTATAACAGAGTGGCTCTGTAGAGGGTTTAGGTGGCGTGCAAAGGGGAAAAGGGTTTAGTAGCTGATGCACGCGTGAGCACCCGGTAGTTAAGTCACTAGGGACGCTCACGCGCTGACGTGGAGGCAGGAAACATATTAGTTACCACCAAGATCTCAGGCCAGTAGGACGTGAGTCTATGCAATATGCTACGTTTTTGATATGAACATGTCTCCTGCAATAAACTCAGACAGTATCTACTGCTTGGCCTCTGCGTTCCTTCAGTCGCATTCGTGTGCTGTTGCTCCGTTATAGGACACGAAATGGTGCCGTGACATCAGACTTCGAACCTGGCTTGGTGTAAAGAAAACGTAAAGAACTATACGGCACAGTTGGAGACGTTTATTGAACACGCCTTGAAGATGGATTTCATGGCCACAACATTGTAAGAGACTCACAACAGCCGCAAGCCCGTCCAGGGGTGGTTGTTTGTGATTTCTCAGGCCGAATCGTCGTGATACAGTCTCTGTGAGTGTCAAGAGGTTGACCAACGCCACTGCTCTACATTGTTGTTTGTTTTGAGAGGCTAACCAACGCCGCTGCTCTACACTGTCGTTTGTTTTGAGAGGCTAACCAACGCCGCTGCTCTGCACTGTCGTTCATTGCTGATTTCAGGGGGCTGGCCAGTGCTGCCCTCTGATTGCTGTCGTTCATTGCTGATTTCGAGAGGCTAACCAGGGCCGATGATTGCTGTCGTTCATTGCTGATTTCGAGAGGCTAACCAGGGCCGATGATTGCTGTCGTTCATTGCTGATTTCAAGAGGCTAACCAGGGCCGAGGATCGCTGTCGTTCATTACTGCTCCTTGCGAGGCTTGCTGTCGAGGAAGTGCTGTTCTCTGATCCTTGTGAAACCGCTCTCGAAGACGTGCTGCTCTCTAATCGTTGATGAGGCCTAATATCAAGACACCTACGATCTAGACTCGAAATTGAACTATTAACGTAACAGAAGCATGAACAATTTCCAAAGGAAAGTATTAAACAATAATTAATTAATTAATTAAGTAAATTTCTGTAGAAGTGGAGTTTAACATATAAATTATAATATTGTATTATAGTATTAAGTTAGAATGGAACAGCAAGATGTGTCATTGGGGCAGGTATTGAATGGGGTAGGGAGAGCCATATTTAATTTGGACACAGCCTTGAAACAACAGAGCATAGGTATTGATATTAAGAAATTCAGTGGTCAGGCAAAGTATTTCAAAAATGGGTTGTAGCCATCGAGAAACACGCTTTTTTGGTAGGAGCCACAGATGAAGAGAAGAAAAAATTTGCTTACCAGACAAGTGTAACGCCAGTGTCGGACCACATTAGGAGAAAATTAGAAGCAGGAATAGATGAGACTTGGGAACATTTTAAAGATGATTTAGCACATAAATACGCAGAGATCACAGATCCCCAACACGCATTTTCAGTATTGAGACAGTCTAGACAAGACAATGGAGAAAGCGTTCAGTTGTATAGTGATAGGCTAATTAATCTAGCTGAAGAGGCGTTTCTAGGACAGAATGTACAAGGGGAAGAGGTAGAAAGAATGCTGGTTGGAATATTCGTGGATGGAATAAAGTCAGTTGGACTGAAATTCAAGCTAATGAGGGAAAATCCAGCTAGGTTATCACAGGCTGTAGATATAGCCATACAAGAAGAAAGTTTGAGAAGGAGATTTAGATTAAGGGTAGGAAGAGAAATAGGAAGCAATAGAGAAGACAGAATGGAGGAACCTATGGAAATAGGACAAGCAAGGTATGGATGGAGAAGAAGAGGAGAAATACAGACACTGCAGGGAAATAATGAAAGTACTCACGATAGAGAAAGACAGATGAGAAATCCTATAAGAGAGACAGTAGGTGGTACAAATATGGTCTGTTGGAATTGTGGACAGAGGGGACACAGTTATAAATTTTGCGGCAACAGACGCGCTCAGGTCAACACTCAGAATCATGTTAATGGGAGGCAAAACAGAAATAGCTGCAGACGGAATAGGATAAATAATATAGAAACACGGACATATATTAGAGCTTGACATAGTCGGGGTTTCAATCCAAATGGCAGTATAATACCACTACGCTAAGGCCACGTCTTGCTTCAACCTGCTTTAACGGTGGGCAGGAAGTACACTTTTATAGACCGTGTCCAAATAATAGACAGCCGCTTTATAACAGTGACAGAAAGTACCGCAGGCGTGATATAAACTGTATAAATCTAAAATCTGACGTGACAAGGACACGGAGGTATATGGAGAAGCAACATAACAAGCCAGAAGTCAATGCTTATCAGAGGAAGAATTTTTATAAGAAACGATGGAACTGGCCATCTAATAATGAAGAGGTGAGAACATTGCGAAATCAGTGGTTTGAGATCAGACGGTTGAAATATTCACTTACAAAGTCAAACAAAAGAGAAGGTCAGGCCAATAGAACCTCAGGTAGTCAAAAGGTGTTTTCAGTTTTTAAGGGCAGACACGAAAGAGAGACACAGACACAAACAGTTAGTAATGTGGAGAAAAGTACCTAGACACCGATTGATAAAGTAGAAAAGAAAACTCAAGTACAATCAACTAAGAAAGTGGCACGAAGAAGGCGATTCAATGCAGTAGGGACTTCAGAGCAAACACAGGTGAAATCAGTAAAGGGAGACACAGTTGAAATTGAGAAAGATAGACAGACAAAGAAGAAAGTTAGAAAAAGCGTTGGGGATAGATATGAAACCAGTATGTTGGTAAATGTGGAGGATTATACGACAGATGGCTCAGAATCCTCGGAGTTGGATATGGGTTACATACCCGACCGAAGTACGAAGCGTGATAACAGAAATGGGAATACCAGAGGTGCTAGTTCTGATTACAAAGACGTTGCTTCCTCTTCTATAACATGTAAACAGGCTGCTAGAACAACTATAGGGACTGACTACTCAGAAGATGAAGTGAGAAGATATAAGATATATACTGAACAGACTGACGCGATAAAGACACATACAACAAATATAGGTAATAGAAAGAAAGTATTTAAGAAGAAGAAGAGTAATAAACAGATAGCAAGAACGGGAATTAGTCCGACTTATACTGAAGACGACGCGAGGAAGATCATAGAATACATGACTTTAAGACCTGAGAACTTTACAGTTACAGATATTGAAGACGAGACAATCTGCTATGATTGCAGTTGAAAATAGGGAGTCTATGAAGGAAGTAAACGCTCCGTATAAGAATACTAGACACGCAGTGAAAAGAAGAATAGATAGACAAAGAGAAAGAGAATTAAAGACAAAAAGAAAGACAAAAAAGAATTAGGGAAGGTTCATCAAGTGACGAAGATATCCCAGTTTTAGAAAGGTTATTAAGAAATCAGGATAAACGGATTAGGTTGGATATTGAACGGAAAAAATTGGAAGCTAGTAACGTAAATACAGAAGAACAAGAAATGGATGAAAAATCAGACTGTGATGAAAATAGTAGTATGAAGGAGGACATTATAAGTTCTCGTAATGAAAATGAAGACATTGATATAGAGATGGCACTTATAGAAAAAAATCTAGCATTACTGAGGAAGTGGAGGTATGGCAAATAGATTGATAGGAAATTTTGCAGATAGCAGGAGATAAAATTCTTGATTTAAGGATGATTTAAAATGTGAGACCTATGTATTGAGGTTAGAAGACAAATCATTTATACCACTGTGTTTAATTAAATACAGTAGCTGTAAATTACAGATGAAATGTGGTAATTAGAGCAGGTTAGTGGATAGCCTAGTTAAGATTTGTTGTGTTTTTTTTTAGCGAGTAGACAATTGGTTATGAGTCCAAAGAAGTGACTCATAATAAGTAAATAGGTTTTAATTGAATATGAATTTTCGATGCATCATGTATATTATGTTATATTATTTTAATTAAGCTTAGGGAAAATGGGTATCAATACATATTAATGAGCTCTATAGTAAATAGACATTTTCGGGTGGTTTTCGCATTACGGGGATACCGTGGTTAACGGGATGCATATTGTTTAGTTGCCATTTAATTTTAGGGTATGACTTGTTGTGTTTTCCTTCTTTTACGTGTAAATTATCGGTTCGTAAAAGTGACCGGTAATGTTGGATGACATTAAGTAATTTTGTCTTGATTTAAATTGATGCTTGTTTTATTATGTATATTATGTCGGGGATAAAACCATGTATGTCAATTTGGGGGGAAAGCGTTTTGTTTTGAAATGCTTGGTTTAATGACTCATAATTTGTAGTTTCAGTTATTTTGACTTGTTTAAAATCAGTATATTAAGTTGATGACTGTTAAGACTTGTTTAAAAAACTGTTATTATTTTGCTCTGAGTAAAGAGTTGGTTTAGATCAATAAGACTGGGCCTTATTGAATAAGTAATAGGATCCTTCGTTCAGATAATAATAAGCAAACGACTTTAGACTATAAAGAGAGACATATTCGCATTGTTAGTAGTGGTAAATTTAGATAAACATGGAGTGAGGGCCATGTTTGAAAGCTTAGTTTAACTGGGGGTGGCCAGAGATGGGGCTGTAGATATCAGCACATATCATAATGGTCCAGAACGAAATTAGGTACGTTCATAACAAATGAACGATGAATGCCAGAGATGCTTATAATAGGATGTGGGGGTTGTAATAGGTGCTGCGCTAGTCAGCGTTAATAGAAACACATGGATTGAAGGCCATGTTTGGATTGTGGGAGAGATTGGTTTAACTCAAAAAGGGGGCTGTGGTTGTCAGCATTAAACATATGTCAGCACAGTATTTGGGGAGTAAGTATGTTCATAGTAAATGAACATTGTCAATATTAATTAGGGACGCTGTGGTTACAGCATGAAATAAGTAGAAGTAGAAATTATGTTCATAATATGAACAGTAAATTTTTTTTTAACATGGATCGAAAGCCATGGAGGTTTGGGAAGGTGTGTTATAAATAAAGGATACTGATATAGTATAGACAAGGGGAAAGGTACAGTCATAAAGTCATATTTTACTGGCTGTTGTTGGCAGCACAAATGATACAGGTCAGAGAGTAGAATAATAATTTTAATCTTGAGAGTATAAAGATGGAGTTTTAGATCGACGTAACTTTTAACAAGAATATTTACTCTGAACAAAATTGAAGTACATATCATTTTCAGGGATTATATGATTCGTTTTTGTGTGTGTTGAAAACTTTATTTTATAAAGTTTTGTGAGTGCAAGGGAGGATAAATGTGACTACCGCTTACTATCTTCTTGGTGCGCACCAACCATTATCTGTCTATCCTGTGTTGTTTCGTTGATGTTCGCGAGAGTATGATATGTTGTATAACGCATGATAATCTTCAATTTTTGTTTATATACCAATGATTTCGATGGACATACGTGTAAGCGGTTTGCTTGGGAAGTGTATTATAAAGTAAGATGTTGTAATATAGAAGAAATAATTAAGGTGTATTGTAGATGGTGAATGAAGAAGAAGTATAAGTTCACGGTAAATAATAGAAGAAGTGTAAGAATTGTTGGAGGTCATAGCGGTTGGCTATAAGACATAAGTAGTAAAGTAGTGGAGTTGTAGGAGTAGAAGGACTGTGGAGTAATGAATAAAAGTCAGTTCCAGGTTAGAGGTATATGATTTTTGTTGAGCTGTGTTAAAGTTGTTTAAGGCATGTAAGCGGGTTGCTTGTGAGTTTACAGAAACGAAGAAGAAGTAATGGTGAATAGCGCTTGGTTTATTTGGGGTAAGATGGGTAAGAATATAGATTTAGCGGATAGTGGTCTTGAAGCATAACTCGGGGGTCGTAGATTTAGGTTGGGTGAGTTTGGAGTTAAGACTTTTCGGGGAAAAGTCTCGTTGAGGGTAGAGAGGAAATATAACAGAGTGGCTCTGTAGAGGGTTTAGGTGGCGTGCAAAGGGGAAAAGGGTTTAGTAGCTGATGCACGCGTGAGCACCCGGTAGTTAAGTAACTAGGGACGCTCACGCGCTGACGTGGAGGCAGGAACATATTAGTTACCACCAAGATCTCAGGCCAGTAGGACGTGAGTCTACATCTATGCAATATGCTACGTTTTTGATATGAACATGTCTCCTGCAATAAACTCAGACAGTATCTACTGCTTGGCCTCTGCGTTCCTTCAGTCGCATTCGTGTCCTGTTGCTCCGATATATAAGAAAGGCTTCGATCAAACCGAAAACCTAGGTAATTCATTGCCTGCGTTCTTTCCACCGTCTCTGAACACAGCATTACAGTTGGTGTTGGAGTGTTGACAATATGATTATTCAACGCTCACGCGCTGACGTGGAGGCAGGAAACATATTAGTTACCACCAAGATCTCAGGCCAGTAGGACGGGAGTCTACATCGATGCAATATGCTACGTTTTTTATATGAACATGTCTCCTGCAATAAACTCAGACAGTATCTACTGCTTGGCCTCTGCGTTCTTTCAGTCGCTTTCGTGTCCTGTTGCTCCCATATATAAGCAAGGCTTCGATCAAACCGAAAACCTAGGTAATTCATTGCCTGCGTTCTTTCCACCGTCTCTGAACACAGCATTACAGTTGGTGTTGGAGTGTTGACAATATGATTATTCAACGAGAACCAAGTCACTGTTGCCTTTGTTGGGTTGACCATTGCCCCATCTTCATCACACCAAGTACTTATGCGATTGAGTTCGGTTTGTAGTTCCACAGCAACCTGCTCTCTATCCTTACACTGACGATACACTAAAACATCATCGGCATACGACAATGTCCTGCCAGGTCCAATGATCTGCTCACTGGTGATTCTCACTGTGTAGGCGTTGAACAGTACCGGAGATAATGGTGATCACTGTGGTAGGCCAGGATATATTGTTGTTGGTTCCGAAGTCCAACAGCCACATCTAAAAACTACTTTCCGTTGGAAGAGGGCTGCAGCGATCCAACTAATGAGGAATGGACTTACTTTTAGTTCAAGAAGCTGAAACATGGAGATCAGATAATCGGTGTCATCGTTTAGTGAAGATAGACTTGATATTGAGGGACGATCAGAAAACCTGTGTCACTATTTAGTGGAGATAGACTCGATGTTGAGGGACAATCAGATAGTCCGTGTCATCATTTAGTGAAGATAGACTCGATGTTGAGGGACAATCAGAAAGCCCGTGTCATCATTTAGTGAAGATAGACTCGATGTTGAGGGACAATCAGAAAGCCCGTGTCATCATTTAGTGAAGATAGACTCGATGTTGAGGGACAATCAAATAGCCCGTGTCATCATTTAGTGAAGATAGACTCGATGTTGAGGGACAATCAGAAAGCCCGTGTCATCATTTAGTGAAGATAGACTTGATACTGAGGGGCAATCAAAGGTCAACTTCTGGTTATTTGTGAAGCGTTAAATGTTAATTTCTTGTTTGACTTTTATACGAGTATGCATCAATGCACACGAACTATTTCTCATGTTATACCAACATTTGCACTAGCTTGTATCACATGTGTTATTATCAATGTATATCTCATTACCATCACTTACATACGTAAATTAGTTGCATAATACAAAAAGGTCAGTAGTAATAACCTGTTATGGGTTCCCGAAAGGTTCGGAACATAACGCGTTTGTAGGCCTGAGTGCACAGATGAATAGATATTTCCCTCTCGTCATTCATTGGCACCTTGCCGTCTTGACAGACGATAGTTTGTAAGGGATGGAGTTATTGCCTCTCCATAGCACAAAGCCTGGGCTAAAATATAGAGATCGTGTGTTGCCCATGCAGCATGATCCCTCTCTCGGCCTGCCTAGTTCACTCCAGAGGAAAGGTAACACCTCTACATCTGGAACAAGACAAGCTGCAGAAGCTGCCGGATCAGCAAAGCAATGCTCTAATTGTCCGCCTGTCAGAGCTTCGATCCTAGACCAGCCGCCAACCAAGGCTTAGGGCCTGGTCTGCCCTGCAATGACACTTTAGGTTGCATTTCCTCGCACCAGGGTAAGGCTTGTACCCTCCCAATTGCGCTCTTCCGCCCGAAGCCGTTGGCACAATGTGGGGTGTCGGGTTTGGTAAGCGCCGCCCAACGTTCGGCGCTAACAGAAAGCAGGTAGTACCGTCTACTGTCTTGCGGTAGCTCAGTCATATCTGACTAAGACCTCCCTCTCGTAGTGAATGACGAAAGTTGTCATGGAACCCAAGTCTGACATCGGGATGACCAATATCGCTGTATAAGGAAAAGTAAACTGCTGGCTGGAAGAAGACAGGCAGACAGACAGAGAGAGAGAGAGAGAGAGAGAGAGAGAGAGAGAGAGAGAGAGAGAGAGAGAGAGAGAGAAAGAGAGAGAGAGAGAAAGAGAGAGAGAAAGAGAGAGAGACAGATTGAAAGAGAGAGAGAGAGGGGGAATAAATAGATAGACAGAAAAAGTAGAGAGAAGAATCAACATCAGAAAGAGACAGAAGGGAAAGAAAAAGGGAGAGAGATAAGGAGATATAGAAGAGAAAGGCGGAGAGATAGAGAAATTAGAAGGGAAGACAGACAGACAGACAGACAGACAGACAGACAGACAGACAGACAGACAGACAGAGTGACGGACAGACAGAGACAGAGAGACAGAAAAAAGTCAGAGAAAGAAAGATTGAGAATTGTATGAAAGCATCTGAACAATGCCAGCAAGAAACACCCTCCCGGTTGAATTGACCATGTGTCACGATCAATTGGATTGTCAAACATCATACGTACACAATACACAACATCATGAGAGGAAGAATCAAACATGCACTCGGGCAGACTGGGACCAGAAGTTGACATGAACGCGCTCAGCAGGAACCGGACATGATGAGAACTGACAGACTCGTGGGGGAATATGTCATGCAAAGGGCAGCACGGTTGGGGTCCTCGCGACCTTCGAGATAATATGGGAAGGGAAGACACAATCACCCGCGCACACACGCACACACACAGACACAACGCAAATATATATATACATATATATATATATATAATATATATATATATATATATATATATATATATATATATATATATCACAAAGCGCCAATAAATGTACCATGCCGATAGTGTGGCCGGTCATGTTTCGCCATTTCACTCGATCACCAGAGTCGTGGATCAGCTCACGATGTACTTTTCTCGACCATGCCATGTGGCCAAGCCATCCATGTATTTACTTCTCTGCCTTCCCCTTTTTTTCCTTATGTTTTTCCCCTCGATCTTGCCAGTTGTCATCAACTTCTAGAATTTATTTCTTCGTATAACATGACCAAAGAATTGATTGTGACTGTCTACGTCTAATTTCTCTAATCCTTTTACGTTTTCATTTGTTTCTAGTAGGACGTGGTCGTTGGTTTTCTATTTCTAAACATTCATACTGAAATCTTAACGTTAATGTTTCTAACATTCAAATTGAGATTTCAACGTTGATCTCTTAAACATTCACACTGAGATCTCCTCGCTAATGCCGCTAAAATTCAATAAGATCTCCACATTAATGTCTCCAACATTCACACAAAGATCTTCACGTTAATCTCTCTAACATTCACACTGACATCTCCACATTAATGTCTCTAATATTCACACTGACATCTCCACATTAATGTCTCTAACATTCACACTGATATCTCCACATTAATGTCTCTAATATTCACACTGATATCTCCACATTAATGTCTCTAACATTTACATTGACATCTCTACATTAATGTCTCTAACATTCACACTGATATTTCCACATTAATGTCTCTAACATTCACACTATCTCCACATTAATGTCTCTAACATTCACACTGATATCTCCACATTAATGTATCTAACATTCACACTGATATCTCCACATTAATGTCTCTAACATTCACACTGATATCTCCACATTAATGTCTCTAACATTCATACTGACATCTCCACATTAATGTCTCTAACATTCACATTGACATCTCCACATTAATGTCTCTAACATTCACACTGACAGCTCCACGTTAATGTCTCTAACATTCATACTGACAGCTCCACGTTAATGTCTCTAACATTCACATTGACAGCTCCACGTTAATGTCTCTAACATTCACACCGACATCTCCACTTTAATGTCCGTAACACTCACATCTTTACGTTAATGTCTCTAGCATTCTCACCCAGATTGCGACCTTATTCACTCTAACGTTCGCACAGAGACCTCTGCGTTATTCTATCCAAAGTTAGCACACAGACCTCCATGTTAATGTCCTAATATTCCCACCGAAATCGCTGCTTTAATCTCTGTAAAGCCTCAAACAGCCGTTTATGATAGATTCAGTGGCAGGACGCTGCATGCCTGAGCAGCGGAAGTGCTCCTTGCTTGACCTCTTTGTCACTTGTCAGGAATTCATCTTCAAACAGTTCGCTTTCAAAGAACTTCATGTCATAACTTCTGGTTACACGACACTTATCTTCTATATTACTGTGATAAATTTGCTTTGTTAATTATTTTCTTAAACGATATTAGCGTGTGCCTGTCTGTCAGCCTAGCTTATCCATTTCATTCTGCAATAACACAAATAAGTGACATTCATCAACTATTTGAAAATATTGCTATTCCATGTTTTTGTATTTACCTTTCATGTTACACGAACTCCACAGAGAGTTAATACAAAACCCCACAGTCATTAAAAATACATCCTTTACTTTGACGATTGTTCTCGTCACAGATGATTATTTAGTTAGCATTTTCGGTGTCAGTGTCTTCTAATTTTGCGTGTTTCTGCAATCAAGCAATCAAACGCCAATGCCGCCTAGGAACGTTTCGCTATGTATATTTTCGTAACCCCTTTAGCTGGTGTGGATAATTTCCAGTGTGTCTTTCTCATGACATGTTCAAAGAATATGGACTGTCAACTTCTAACACTAGTAACCTCTTCTCTTTATGGTTTGATTCGTAATACGGCGTCTTCTTTGTTCGTTTCTATTATCCAATTAAATCTCTGCGTTATTCTACAGAACTACATCCCTCCCTGTAGCTTTATATTAAGCTATCAGTGCCAAAACCATACACTCATAACTATCACGTGCCATGCAATAAGCGTGGGCGGTAATGTTTCTCCATCTCACACGATCACCACAGTCGTGGATCAGCCCTGTATTTGTTTTAATTATGCCATACGGCCATGCCATCCAGATATTTACTTCTCTGCCTTCCCCTAGTTCTTCACCCCCCCCCCCCTCCCCCTCTCAATTTTACAGTTGTCACCACGTTCTTAAGTGAATTTCTTCTCATAACGTATCTATAACAATCCTGACCGTCTACGCCTAATTTCTCTAAACAGTTCACGGTTTTGATTTGTTGGACTCACTCATTAATTATTATGACAGGCAGGCTTCGTGCATAGTGGCTTTCTTCGCTTCGGAGGTCACGGGTACCAAACATCACCTGGATCTTTTCTCCGGGTATGCAGGTGTGCTGGGGAATGAACAGGCGGACAGTCTGGCTGGCTCGGCAAAACTTGGTGGAGTATTGATGCATGACAAGGCAGACGTGGTTGCGGTCTTGTGGGAGCACGTGTACACCTCGGAGGAGCAAATGGATCACCATAGTCTGGCAGTTATCAGTTATCAGTTGGGGTATCTTCATTGCACTCCGGATAGGTCCATGGGTGCTCAGATCCCCCCCCCCCCAGCACATGCATCAGCGTCCGGTGGCTAATAGTGCCAGTTCTGTGTTGGTTGACGAGGCACCTCGTTTTCCCAATGTACCTCTCGCGTCTGGCCGTGCCGATTCTTACTCCCAAGTCTTTCATCCTGGACAGCGATGTGGATTCACTGACGTCAAAGTCCTCTGTTCTCGAAATATCTTTAAGGGCGTTAATAACATCGGCACGATCCATGGGCTGGCCATCTACAGGGGGTGCAGAGCCAGCCAGTTTATCAGCTCGTTCATTTCCCTCGACTCCCTGCATGTCCCGGGACGAAGATGAAGGTGACTTTACGGACAACAGACTTCTGCAGCGACTCAGTCCACTGTCTACGTACAGCTCCAGCTTCGACCTTCTGAATCATGCTCATTGAGTCACTTAGTACACACACGTTGGTATAATGCTGTGATTCCAGCCATATGAAAGCCTGTATAACTGCCATCACCTCCATCGTCATGCTGCTCGTGGTCATAAAGTGGGCACCACTGGATTCTTGAACGGTTCGGCCCGCTGAACGGGCTGTAAATGCCCACGCACTTCTCTGCTGCTTTACAACAGATCCATCTGTATAGATGAGCACTTCGGGGCTATCTGAGTGTTCATAGATGAGCGCGTTGACCTCTGCATTGACAGCGGCAGGGTTCTGCTCTCTGCACCGTCTGTCGAGTGTGATAATGCAGGAGAAAGTGCACTTAAAAGCTGGAGGCACCGGCACCCATTCCTTGCCGGGGTTGATACTGGTAAGACTGCAGACCTGTCTGACGACATCTTCCGCCCGACCCATCCATGATTTGCCCCTCTTTAGCCTGTTACCCTTTTCTCTGAATATAGCATCATGCAGAGGGTGCTGCTCATCTGCACTTATTTTTAAGTATGCACGAGCTCTCCAGATCTTGATCCTGTGTTCCATTGTCGGGAAGTCAAGGAGGTATCTCATTGCTACACAGCTGGTGTCTCTCGTGCAGCCCAAAATGATGCGCATGGCTTCGTTTTGTACCTTTTCAAGTCTTCCAATCTGTGTAGGGCTGACAGTGAGGATGGCCAGGGCATACTCGATGCGTGAAAGCACCAGTCCTTGGAACAGAAGTATTAGCAGTCTTTGCTCGATATTGGCAGTCGCCATGACTCTCATTGCTGACAAACCTTTTCGAGCTTTCGTTATGACATAATCGACATGATCTCTGAAGGACAGGCTACGATCAAGCCTCACGCCAAGATATGTCATTGACTGGGTTCTACTCAAAATGCTCCCATCCATTCTTACTGCCGGCAGGTCTGTGTTCACAATATGGTTGTTTAGGGAGAACCATGTAACCGATGCCTTTGCAGGGTTGACAAGGGCCTCGGCATCAGCACACCATGAGGAAATTCGATCTAGTTCGCCCTGCATATCATTGGCAACCGCCTGTCTATCTCGACCCTGTCGATACACGAGAATGTCGTCAGCAAATGACAGAGTCCTACCCCTCCCATCCAACTGTTGTTCAGTGATCGGCACCGTATACACGTTGAATAGTACTGGTGACAGTGGTGAACCCTGCGGCAATCCTGGACGTATCGTTATCGGCTCAGAAGACCAACTCCCGCATCTTAGCACCACCTTCCTTTGGAGCAGAACTGCAGCTATCCATTCGTATAAGGTGAGGGTGCACTTTCAGTCTGAGGAGGGTTTGCATCAAGTGCTCGAAGGATACTCTATTAGTATGCGTCCTCTAAGTCAATGGCGGCCGCACATGTCTCTTCTCTGACCTGAAATCCTTCGTAGACATCTTGAGCAAAGACCGCCGCATTCAGCCATGACTCTTTGTTACGTCTGTATCCTGCAAGTGTGGGCGGGAAGCAGTCGAGTTGTTCCAAGTCACAAGCAAGTCTGTGTGCTAAAACTTTCTCCAGTAGCTTGCCAGCAGTGTTCTGCATCGTAATGATTCTGAAGCCGCTTATCTTGGAAAGGTCTTTGTTCGGTTTTGGCAGCGGCAGCAAGTAGCTGTGTAGCCATTCCTCTTTGATCTGACCCCTCTGAATACTGGTGTTCAATTCTCTGGCCAGTTCTTCCATGTCATCATCTGACATCATCAGTAGGTCACCAAATCGGATACCGTCTGGGCCTGAGGCGGTGTTAGGTGATTTCTTGAGCATCGCACATATTGTCTCAGCTGTGATTATGCATTCTTCGTCTGTCCCGACCCCCTCGCACAACTGAGAGAGTGTCGTTGTGGTCCTCTGTCTGGCGGGCTCGTCTTTCTGGTCAGTCTGCTCTATGTAGCGTGCAAGAAGTGCCTTACCTTTATCCGCATCCGACTGTTTCCATGTGACGTCTGTACCTTGAAAGTCTGGAATACCCCTAAGTTGTGCAGCGCCGTTCATACTCTTATGTAGGCGCCAGAATGTCGTGAGAGATCGTTCGGAGCACACCTTCCAGCAGAACTCGTCCCATTTCTCGGCCTTGGCCTGTTTTACGCAGGATTTGAATAAAGTCATCGTCCTATGGACTTCAGTCTTCAGGTTCGCCAACTCAACCTGTGGCATGTTAGCCTTCCTGGCTTTTTGCCAGTCTTTGACAGCCTGCCTCTTTCCCAGCCATGCCTTCTCGACCTCTCCATTTCACCATGGTGGCTGTAACGATCTTTCTTGTCTCCTACGGGAGGAAGTTAGTTTTCTTATAGTCTGGCAAGAATGAGGCAGAGTGTAGTGAGGGGGGATCTGGCCGACGCTCGACGCTCAGAGGAAAGACGAGACGGACATATAATCAGATTGCTACTGGAACTATTGGTATTGGAACTCTTCGCTAGCTGCTGAGGATGGGGACTGCGCGCTTATGGTTATGCCCCGAATGCTGTGATGTCGGCTCCTAAATCAATCAATTGATTTTTATGGTGGCGGGGATAGGGTATCCCCTATCAAAAGACAAGCAAGGTACCACTGTCCCTCAACTAGCCTACGGGATACCCTTTGGCAAGGTGGAGTGCCCATTCAATCCCCCGATCATGGTTACGTAAAGCTGTATGTGCAGGTGGTGGATGGAGTCGAACGACAGCTGACAGACAGTTGTAGAATATGGTTTCCAATTTTACGACAGTGGTCAGATGATATCCTTCTGAAGATAATAACTACGGTTATTGACCAGTCTCTGCTAACAAGAAAAGGCACTGGCAAACTACTTTCTTTACAGATGCTCAGAAAAACATGTTCCGTCAAAACTACATACTACCATTATTAAATAAATGCAAAAAAAGAAA